>JAOTQQ010000001.1:162454515-162472688 GCA_026546715.1 Gallinago undulata
GGTACGGGACGGGAAGGGAAGGGAAGGGAAGGGAAGGGAAGGGAAGGGAGATGCTAAAAACAGTCATTCACCACCAGCAGCCCAATACCCAGGCTGTCCCCAAGCAATTGTAACTTTGGAAACACTCCCTATCCATTTTATTATTGAGCATAATGTTATAGAGTATGGAGTATCCCTTTGATCAGTTGGGGTCAGCTCTCCCAGATGTATCTCCCCTCAGCCTCTTGCCCACCCCAGCCTAGTTTCTGGGACAGCACAGCGAGAAGCAAGGATGGCCTTGACCTTGTGCAAGAATAGTTCAGCAACAGCTAAAACACAGATGACTTCTCAACTTTTTTTGGTCACCGATCAAAAACACGGCACCATGCATCATGCTTGAAGAAAATCAACTCTGTCCCAGCCAGAGAACATATTTTTGGCTTTTGTATGGTTGCAGATCCAATGTTTTATCTTTTATCAAAATTACATATATATTTATCGATATATATATAATTATAATAATGAATTCTTTTAATAATCGTTTCTAATTCTGTTTGTTTGCAATGGCCTGAGCATGTACCTGACATAGTAAAAATACCCTATTTCAAAATAGAACATACCTGACACTCATCAGTGTCAATCACAAAACACACTGTCCAAGAGAGCTGTCATTTAAAAAGCTGGTAGAAGGAGAAGTCAAGGACCATCTCTTGACTAATTTGATCTCCTCCTCTGTTTGACTCCAAGTCCCATCAAATAGTCTTAACAGCTGAAGAAGATGGGTCAGATTCTTCTTTTCCTATTAAAAAGGAATTATTTTGAAGCCATGAATACCAAGCCCAGAAATGAAAAAACAGGGTAGCCTAGTGCTCAGGGTGCTCACTTGAGGTGGAAATCTTGAGTCTACATAGGTAGCTGTCTACTAATTAGATAATAGATTTTAATATTAATTATTGAGTTAATAACTTTGGGATCCTTTCCATTTTGTTTTATGGCTTATGTTTTCCACTGTGTTTCTAAACCTTTGGTTTTCTTCTAGCTTTTAAAAGAATTTAAAATCACTCATTGTGAAATCATTCTTCAGATACAAGAATTTATATGAAATGCGTAGTATAAAATTGAATTAGTAGATTAACTGATTGTAATAGGACATTTGCAATTACATAGTCTGACCTGCATAACACAGTCCAGAAGATTTTGAATTAATTCCTACTGGAACTGGACCATATCTTTTAGATAAACACGCCTTCTCAATTTAAAAAGCAGTCAGTGATGAAGATTTTACCACAGCCCTTGATATATCATTGCAATGTTATGTTTTTTCTCTCAGGTAAAAATTTGCATTTTACTTCTAATAACTATGTCAGTTTCAAGATTAATAATTAGATTGTGATATTCTATACCAGTCAATGTCTGGATTTTTTTTTTAAATGATGCTCAGTGGAAGAATGTGTTTGTAAGAAGACGACTATTTTTGTAATGCAAATAGAAAATACACTCTATAATGGAGGCTGAATTCCAGCTTTTGCTCTGATTGCCTCCTTACTTGTGTCTCTTGAAATGTCAATAGCTCACAACTTGATCAAATCAATTACTTTGGGACTGTAATTGTCCATGCTTAGGGCTGAACTCCATTGCACTTGTCCTTTCCAAGTCACAGCCCAAATACAGAGTATCACAGTACATTGGGAGAAGGAACTCTCTCCTGCTAAGCAGATTGACAACACACTCCTGAAGGATGGAGGCTATAGGAGGGTGACCCTTGGCTGGATGGCAGGTGCCCATCAAAGCTGCTCTATTGCTCCCCTTCCTCAGCTGGACATAGGAGAAAATAGGCTTGCAGGTCCAGATAAGGACAGAGAGATCACTCAGCAATTACTGTCACAGGCAAAACAGACTCCACTTGGGGAAATTAGTTTAATTTATTACCAATAAAATCAGAGTAGTGTAATGAGAAATAAAACCAAAATCTTGAAACACTTTCCCATCACCCCTCCCTTCTTTTGGGCTCAAGTTCACTCCTGATCTTCTGTACCTCCTCCCCTCAAGCTGTGCACGGGGAATGGGGGTTGCGGTGTTCATCACACGTTGCTTCTGCCTCTCCTTCCTCCTGAGGGGGAGGACTCCTCAAATTCTTCCCTGGGGAGTACTGTCCCAACCACAGAAGACGGTGCTCCACAAACTGCAATGTGAGTCTTTCCACAGGGTGCAGTCCTTCAGGACCAGACTGCTACAGTGTGGGTCCTCCACAGGATCATGTCATACCAACAAACCTGCTCTAGCATGGTTCCTCTCTCCACAGGTCCTGCCAGGAATCTGCTCAAATCTGGGCTTCCCATGGGGTCACGGTCTGCTTCAGGAATCCTATTGCTCCAGCGTGGGGTCTTCCACAGGTTGCAGATGGATATCTACTCCACTGTGAACCTTCATGGACTGCAGGGGGACAGCCTGCCTCACCATGGTCTTCACCATGGGCTTGCAGGGGAATCTCTGCTCCTGCGCCTAGACCATCTTGCTCCCTCCGTCCTCTCTGACCTTGGTGACCAGGGTGTTTGTGAATATGTTTCTCTCACATATTCTCACTCCTTTCTTCTGACTGTTGGAGTTGCTGTTGCACAGTGACTTTTTTCCCCTTCTTAAATAAGTTATTCCAGAGATCACAGAATCACAGAGTTGTGGTGGTTGGAAGGGACCTCAGAGATCATCGAGTCCAACCACTGATGCTACCACTGTTGTTGATGGGCTCAACCCTGGCCAGCAACGGGTCTGTCTTGGTTATGGCTGGCATTGGCTCTATCTGCTTCTATCTGCTTCTCACAGAAGCCAACCTTGTAGTCCCCCCATGGCTACCAAAACCTTGCCATGCAAGCCCAATACAGAAGCTAAGCCATGGAGCTTTTGTTGGTATAGGAGTACCAGTGACTGGGGACCTGCTGGCATAAGTTAACTGGTTACTGGGTATATGTCTTCTATGTTCTAGCTGACAAAATTATAATTGGAAAACTGTAATGTGAATTGGGTCTCAATCTTTCGCTTCAGAAGAGAACAGTTTGTTTCTGAAACATATTCGTATGCTATTTCAGTGGCATATGGTCTTCATGGTCTTCTGTTATGATGTATGTTGGTATTTCTTGGGATGGAAAACGCAATACAAACATGACTGATCAGGAAAATTACTTATCAAAGTGTGGAACTGGAAGAAGAAAAATTTGATGTACTTAGTATATGAGCTTTTCATGTACTTTCTGAAGAACATAGTGTCCGCTTAGTTTAGGTGGCCGATGTCAAACCCTGAGGTTTTCAATATTCGATATTGTTCCCCGAACACGACCTGTAGATTTCCTTCCTTATTTTTTAGCATGTTAAGGAAAATTATATTAATTATTGCTTCTCAACTGCCCCTTTTTCTCTTACACATAAGGGAGGCTGAAGTGGCAAGGAAAGATTACTTCAAGCTGTCATAAGAACCTTTGTAAAGGAAGATAAACTTTTGGTTACCATTGGGAATCTTGTATTAAAAAAATCCCACAAAAACATCCAGTAAGTTAAGAATTTACCTCTATAATACTAGCCTGGGATTGTGGCTGGTTGGGAAATTGCTGGACTTTGTCTGTCCCTGTTTCATATGGAACAGTTAAAATTATGCTCCTTGGGACACATCAATCACCAGTCATTCAGATCATATCATACGTCTTTCAGTAAGTCATATAATGGAAAATTCCACAGAACTGATGAAACCTAAACCAAAAAACTGCTCCAGATAAGTGCTTCAGTTGACAGGGGTTTATGTTTCTAAACTATTTGTAAAAATAAAATGATCCTTTAGAACTTAATCAAAGTTCATGTTATAATTAAGTAATTATTATTTTAAATTTGAAACTCAGGTTTATCAAAAATATTTAATAGGTATATGCTACTCATTATTAAATGTGTCAAGCAAATGCTGGTTGTGATAACTTGGTTCCAGATATTCTTGGAACGGACTTAATGGAAATTTTTTTGATGTAGAACTACATAAATTTCTTATTCCTTCCAACTGTAGTAACAACACTGAAATTAAGAAAATTTTCTTAGCTCTTTCCTTCTGTTTTTGTAGAGTGAGTTACCAGATTAATGTGTTAGGGTTGATGCTAGAAAGGTAAAGTTTGTAAAACCACCAGATTTTTCCTCTCACCAACATGACCTTTGTTTCCCAGTAGTGTGACATTATCTCTGTACATCTTTGGGAAATACTGGTTTTGATGTTTGCAAAGCTTCTGTAGAGTCTGTACATTTGTAATCAAAATGTTACCCATTGGATGCTTTCTTAGAAATTCTCTGCAGGTCATATTCAGGGCAGTTTAAATTCCACCAGAGATATTATCTCCCATTCATTGGCTTGATCCAGTTTCCCTCTAACAGCCTCTAACAGTATGTGAGCCCTTCAAAAGCTTTCAAAGTTGCTGTCTCCCTTACTGGCTTACCACCAGTAAGGTGGTGAGATTAGGTGAGATTTCAGCTCTGTGAATATTCCCCATGAAAAAAATTATTTGGTATTCTAGTGTGGCCTTTGAATTTAAAGCACATCTCGTATATATTTTTGTCTGTATGTAGCCACACTCCTCATCTTTTCTCTGTCTTGTGGACATTTGGTTATAACTTTGAAGAACATTTTCACACATTAGTTTTTAAATGGATAGGTTTAAGTGTACTTCAATTAAAAGTATTTTTTGCAAAGCTGCATTTGTGACAGCATTTTACTACTCACACAGCTGTTCTGTGGAGAATAATTCTAGTAATTATAAATAAACTATGGAAAGTTTGCATTTTAAAGAAATGTAGTGTTCCTTGCACATCTAAAGGATCATATGTGCTAAAGCATACATGTATCTTGGAACTGAATATAAATTTGTCAGATGTGATTAAAATAATTATGGCTGATTCTTCAGCTTTTTACATTTTTCAAAGGTCTTTTGAATGAAGTATTCCTTATAGTTTAATAATCACTCTCTGCCTCCATCTAACATTTGATGCATGAGCAACAGTCATGAGCAGGTGATACGTTGTGGGCAATGCCATATGTTGCTTTCATTTGGAACTGGTACATGGTGCAGGTCAACACTGGGCACAGAGCTGTGCTGCCTCAGTCTACACAACTGTGCTGGTGACACACAGAGAGACTAACCTGAGTTACAAAAAACAGCAGAAAAAAATCAGCCCAGGGGTAACCACTCGCTCTTGCTTCAAATTCCAGAGTTATTCTTCCAGAAGTACCAGTTCAAGGTAATTCTACACAGTGTAGTATTGTATGGGATGGATACATACAGAATAATAATCCACTGGAGGTAATTAACATATACAAAAGAAGACAACCCTAAGTCATCAGCACAGCTCAACTGCCTGCATTTCTTTTGCTTATGAGCTGTACTAGAAAATGTCATAGTCAGATTGGTGTTTGCTGCTTGGGACCATGGTCTATTTCTTTTCTGAAGGGCAAAGCATCTTCTCTCACACTGAAGGTGTTGGTGATAATGACCATCATTATTTTTTAAGTGTTAGAGAGTGTGCTTATTTGCTTGGAATACTGTGGGACCTATTTTGGCTTAGGTAATACAAACAGCTACAGGACAGATTGCTCCTATCCCCCACAATTAAAAATGTAAGGGTCCTGAACCCATGTATCATTCTGAAATATCAGAGACTAGAATGGCCATATTTTGTGTGCCTTCACTGCAGGAGGCTTTGTGAATGCCTGTAAAATGGTGAGCGAGGCTTGGGGTGAAAATTCATTATTTTGAGAGAAGCCAAAGGAGCGTATGTATCAGAGCATACTTTGAGCCATGAGAAAGACACCATCTCTGGATACCTACTTCCTCATCTTTACATTGCTGTCCAAAGAGCTACAAGGTCCATGGGGCCACTGGTTCTGTGTGAGGGTAGAAGAGGTCAAATAAATTCACCACTGAGAAAGACAAACAGGAGGTATTTTGATTATTTTGACCAAATAAAGTCTCAATCTCCAAGAGAATGAGAGGACAGTGGAGAACTCCCAGTGGAACGAAGAAATGGAAAGTAGCTGTGCTAGAATCAAAGATCTTGACTGACATTGTGCATTAGGGGAGACAGGATGTGTTGTGAGGAAGGAGACAGCAGGAAGCAGGATGATTGCTGGCATTTAAATAAAGCTACTTGACTTTTATCAGATAGGGGGAAATGATTACTTGGCACTTATATTAATTACTGAGGAGACATAGGAGACTTTGATTTTCAGCCTAAGTATGATGGCATACCTCATTAAGGATGCAGAATAAATTTCATTTGGTCTAAAAAACTTAAATATATGAAAGAACATTGTTTTCATTGTGCATCTTAGTTTGGAGCAGAACTTCACTGGAAGCAATTTGGTGTAGTTTTCTAACACTGACTGTTAAAGACAAGAGGTGCTTCCCAAACTGGCCTCTCTTCACTAAAGAAAGTGAAGAGTTAGCCAAGTTGACTGGACCTAAACCCAGTGGCTCAAATGGAGAGATGAATCAGAAGCAGATCCCTGCAGCAGATGATAGAACAGCATCAAAGCTAATCACCGCTGTCTAGACTGGCATGGTTTGGCTGGTTATTTATTGTGAAAAGAAAGCCAAATAGTTAAAATTTTAGTAATAACTGAATTTAGAAAACGTCTTTCCCTATTTTTTTTCCCCCAGAGAAATACAAAGTTCATTAAGCAATATATATGAGATTTTACTGCATTTTCCCGGTGGACACTCATGAATAGAACTGGGAAAAAATGTTTTCTCATCACAGGAAGCTCCTCTTCTCAAAAGGGATTAAATATTTAAAATGCCAAAAAATGCTCATGAATCAGCAGTCTAAAAGTGTTCATTAAATATAAATCAACACTTCTTTTGTTTTGATTTTCATTATCCAGTTTCATTACTTTGTAAAATAATTCATATGTTGTTTTTTTTTCAATGACCCAGTAAAGTTTTAAAAAGAAAATACAATAAAAAAAATACTAATTTTGGGTAATTTAAATGGAAAAATGTTTTTCCAGAGCATTTTATGAAAAATGCTGTCTTTATTTATAGAATCATAGAATCACAAATCATAGAATCATAGAATGGTTTGGGATGGAAGGGGCCTTAAAGATCATGGAGTTCCAATCCCCCTGCCGTGGGCAGGGACACCTCCCACTAGAGCAGGTTGCTCAAAGCCCCATCCAGCCTGGCCTTGAACACTTCCAGGGATGGGGCATCCACAACTTCTCTGGGCCTGTTCCAGTGCCTCACCACCCTCACAGTAGAGATTTTCTTTCTAATACTTCATCTAAATCTACCCTCTTTTAGGGCAAAACCATTATCCCTCATCCTATCACTACACTCCCTGATAAAGAGTCCCTCCCCATCTTTCCTATAAGCCCCCTTTAGGCCCTGGCAGGCTGCCATAAGGTCTACCTAGAGCTTTCTCTTCTCCAGGGAAGAGAATTTAAACAAATTCACTTTGACAAATTGGCATTTAATAACAAAATACATCTACAACATAAAATTTACTATCAGGTTTAATCACAGATCTACCAATCACCACTGTCTTGTATGATTAAAGTTATTCATTGGAGCATTGCATAAAATCTGCCTTTATGCCAATGAGAGCTCCTGTAAGCAGATGCAGAACATTGAATTCTCCAGATCCAGTGTGAAAAACTGATGCAGAAGTAAGGATATTAAAACATAAGGAGCCTATAAGCCTGCATGAAATGACTTCATTGCCCTCCTAAAAAAAATTCTTTATTAGTTTTCCATAACCCTAATCTCTGACCACAACAGGTCATTGCAAAATCCTAATTATTTTTGAAACCCCTGTGAAATGAAAAATTCTTTCTCAACCTACAGATTCTAATGTTTTGTTACACAGAAAGCATTGATGTATTTTGAAAAAAAAAATGCAGCTTATAATTTTATCTCCAACAAACTACGCATATTGTAAAGCAGCAGTTTGTCATCAGTTTATAGAATCTTTATTGCAAACACAGGCTTGCATCTGTTCATCTTCATCATGTTACTTTGAAAAAGACTACAATGCTTCAGCAACATCTTTATAAAATCATTCAACCTTTTTTAAAGGATTGCTGTTGAAAAACAGTACCTGAAGTGATTTATGAACTCCAAGTGACATGACATGGTAGTGGCCACAGTTATAAGAACCTCTCCTTTTTCAGAGAGACTACTCTCTCTCTTACATGCTCTTTCTAGTGTTGATGTTCCTTGTTGTTCCCACCAATTTCCTTTGTTGTACCGCAGTAAATGTGATTTGTGTCACTGTTAGTAAAAGGCCACAGGATTTGTATTGAGATGTCAGTGCAAGATCTCAGGATTTTTTGTGCTTGCCTTGGCCTGAACTGGCCTTAGCTTGTTTTAATAATTGTCTACTGGTCAAGTGACTTTTGCCCGACTGCTTGTAGCTTCTTGTCTGGGAATATTGCATGTGTCAAAGGTCTGACAAACCTAGGTAGTCATCATGGGACAGGCTAACAGCCTCTTGTGTTAGACCGTGCTAAGGGATGCTACTGGAAAAAATTCAAACTTTAGCTGGAAGCTGACCTTGTTAAGAAAATATATAAAAATAACTCAATTTAGACAGGAAGACAGAGGAGGAATGGATCCCACTAATGTGGCCATCATACTCTTCCCAATAAATGTTTCAGGGAGGTGATGGAGTGCTGTAAAACACATTCCTCACTGCTGGAGAAGATTGGCACTGTCAACACAACCCAAAGACACATTAGGAGGGTGAGCATAGTTTCAGTGGAAAGAGGTAGATAATAGTAACTTTTACTCTATAACAGTTATAAGGATATAATTTATGAGGCTTTTCTCTGTAATTTTGTCTGAATGTATAGCATCAAAACTAGACTAAAGATTTGGATAACTACTCTGCTAAAATCCCAATGAGATAAACAAAGTATTCTTAGTTCTTTATGTACAGCGGGTCGCTTTTTGCTCATACCAAAATTTTGGGTGTGTATTGTCATTTGTTTGATCCAGATACTTTTTGTTTCCTTTTGTTGGAACAAGAATCATTACTTCCTGGAGTCAGTGTTTCCTCAAGGTTTTAGTTTGGCCTAAAAGATCAGGAACAGCGAATGACAGCTTACTTTCTTCATTTTTTTTATGTTCCGTAGCCACAGCTTGCTTTATAAAAATACAGCTAATGGATGACCCAGATTTTAGAGAGGGCAGGTTTTTATAGTTGCTCTACTTCTGAATTTTCTAATGAAATAAAAAGCTATAATAATTTCTTACATATTTATTGAGCACATAGAACCACATTAAACCTTAGAACATAAAGTTACATCCCCAGATGTACATGGAAAATTTTGAATGCCCTAGACTGTTTTCTTAAGATGTTGGATTAATATGAGAAAATATGCCACCCCAAACCAATTGATTGAGACTGAAAGAAATCTAAAGGAAATAACAACAGGGCCAATCAAGTTAGCATGGCAAAGGAGTCTTGTTTACAAACTATAGCCAACATCAATTCATTTCTGGCTTCAGTTTCTGACCTCCGCTTCAAAAGCAATTATTCACAAATGAAAAATCTTATGAACTCTGAGGACCTGCCATGGTATGGATCTTCTAAGTGTAATAACCATATATTTACTAGTTCTAAAAGCTTCATTTGGCATCTTCAAAGGAGTAGGCAGATTCAGCAGCCAGATGTCTGTTTATTGAACTGCTATATGCAAATATTATTTGTAAGCAGTAAATTGGGATTCTAAAACAGTGCCTATAGTAGAAAAGGCAAAAATGTAAACTAGACTTGCATATGCTTTTATTGCTTCAAAAGCATCAGAATCAAGACAATTGTCTCTAGACAAAAGTATTTTTTTCCTTTTACTTCCACAAATAATAGATTGATGATCCATAAATTGCCTTCTGTGCTGGAAACCCAAAAGGCTCTTCGACTGCAATAGTAAAACATGACTTCCTTGATCATCCTGTTATTCTTTTCAAATACACTGATTTATTTTTTTCCCAATGCAATCAAATGTTTTCAACTTTCTGAACATTTGCAATCATTATTATTTTCTGTGGTTTATTCCTCAGAAGATTTAATTCCACCCCTAATTATAAAAAGTAACCTCCATTATGAGAAGTACCATATTCTGTTCACAATAGAGACTGAAAAATATGGAGAATGAGATATATATTAATCTATATAAGAATGACAGATGTCATCCCTTTACCAATGGAAACATGTGGTGTACTTGTCCAGTAAAGATAAGTTAAAATAAGTCTGCCATGATTCAAGTTACTGTTATTTTTGAAGTAACTAAAATCAGGCATTGCCATTCATCCCCTTTGCTATAGAAGAGCTCATTCTCTGGGAGCTATTGTTTATGTTCTTATTTAAATTCTAGTTAGTGTTTATTAGAAGTAAACCTCATAGAGATTCTTTCTAATGTTGATAATGTTTGGTAGCAAACAAAAAATAGGCAGTTTCTTACACACATTTTGATTTATAAGTAAAGTCTCATTTGGTTAACAGCTTTATTTATCTTATTGGTATCACAAGGAAATCAATGGCTGACAAGAGTTTGAAATTAAAATGCAGTCAAACTAAAGTATCTTCAGAACAAATAAATTGCCTATTACCATTGAAATACTTAATCTCTTTGCTGAACATCTTTGAAATATTTAAACAGAGAATTAACAACTTTATATTACAGAGGATCTGTGTAGCATTCATCAGTGTCATGCCTAAGAGCCTTTTGAAAGCAATTAAATAATGTGAGCCATGGTTCACAATTTGTTTTAATGGTATATTGAAAAAGAGTCAAAAGTAATTGACTTCTGTTTGTGACTGTGTTTGTTGTATCCTGTTCCTACAGTCTTAGTTTCAGCCAACAGGCTTTTGGTTCTGAATTGCAAAGGCCAGGGAGGTTTTCTTCTTTTATTCCCCTCTTCTTTGATGATTATTTGGCTTCATCTTCCTCTGAGCCAATGGCGACAGGCTATGACCAGCGATGGGATGCTGGTCAGATGTGCTAGCCCTCCATGTGGTACTGAAAGTCTGAGAAATGTGGCTTGTGTCTTGTTCACATGTTGAGGATTAAAGTGATCATCAGATTTGAATTCAAAGTGACTTTCACCCTTAGCCTAACTGGCAGTCAACATTGTCTTCTCAGTTTTAGTTTTCCAGCTTCCTCTTTGGTGTAGGCCATGGTGCATTTCATTGGTTCACATGGGGGTCTTTTTTTAACCAGCTGCCACTTCAGGGACTTTGGACATTGGTGATGCCTCTCATCTCTTTTGCTCCTGTATTGTTCCTTCTGAGGCTTTGAACTGCGTGGCAGGTTTGCTTTGGCTAGCAACAAAGCCCACATTCAGCCTCTTGCCCCCCACCCTCAGCAGGATGGAGGGAGGAAATACAAAGGACATGAATGAGAAAGGTCATGGGTTGAGTCAAAGACAGGGAGGTTGCTTACCGATTACCATGGTGGGCAAAAGAGCCTCAACTTGGGGAAAATCAATGTAAATTATTGTCAATGAAAAGAAATATCTGGTTAATAATTTGGGTAGTGGGAAACAAACATTAAAAATACACCTTTCCTTCTCCTTTTCCCAGGCTTCACTAACTCCTTTGGGCAGTACAGGGGTGCTGGGGGTGGTAGGGTATAGTCAGTGCATAGCAGCTTCTCTCTGCTGCTCTTTCCTCCTCTTTTCCTGTGCTCCAGTGTGTCCTCTCCATGAACGGGCTGCAGGAAGAAAACCAAAAATCTGCTCTGATGTGGGCAATCCCAACCTCTCCTCACAGAGGTTATCCCGGCAGCCCCAAATGCCAGCGCCTGGACACCCATACCCAATACAAGTCATGAGGGTATATTGAATCACAGAAGGCTTCATTTATTTTAGGAAGTTATGGCATGTTTAATAGTGTATCAGCAGGTGAAGTGGAAGTTAAAATTTCTGGACTAAACTTCTATAATGCTTGGTAGTAGAGGGAGACTGGATGTAATGCATCAGGCAGTCTCTGGTTTTGTCCATGACAATAAAACTAAACGAAAAAACAGCGTTGTTCTGGTCTTGAGGCCAGGTAACACACAGAACCTCCATATTTGAGTAACATAGCCCTTGGCTCTGGGTATTCTCTGGTGATGCTGTCATAACTGACATGTTGTGTGACTGTATTTTTCATTAATTTCAAAGTGTCTGAAATAATGTGATGACTGTGTGGCAGCCCATCACAGAAGCGTTCTCATGGTGTGAAATAGAGAGTGGATTGTTTATGTCCTCAGGTGTGGCTAGAGGGTATATAGAGTCATATAAGGCTTCAAAGCTAGCTGGGCTAGTACTTTGTGTACTTGTACCCACTCCACTGTGGAGGGTGGAGGCAGCCAAATTTGATGAAGTCTCATCTATGCTTCCTTGAAGAATCCCTGGAGTGAACTACATTGAGAAAGCCTAGGCTTTGTCTTGAGTTGAGTTAACCAAGATGGAAACAGGAACCCACTAAAAAGTTAGGCAAGGTGGACAGTCAGGGATCCAATGCTTCAGCAAGTCCCTGGTCTTCTGTTATGTGGAGGCGTAGATGTTTTCCAAATACCTTGAAAAAAAAGGCAAGTACAGGGATACACAAAAACACTTAGACGTTCTCAGGTGTCCATCAATTATCAGGAAGTATGTTAAAAGCTTACCCAACTTGCAGATTTTTACATAAAGCATTCTTCCCACTTTTTACATGTGTGTAGATAAAACTGTGGGTTTGGCACCCATAAAGGTTCACTTAAGTCTTATGTGCTGTGGTATTGAAAGTCACCAAAATATATGTGGATTCTGCCACTTAAGAACAGGTTGAGTTTTGACTGGTTAGCAAGGCAGCACAGGGAGCAGAGAATAGGACCCTATTTTCTGTATAAACATGAATTGCCTATAGTTACCAGCAATTTTTTTTTTGTTCTTGTTCTATCTGCTGTAAATTAAAAGCTTGATTAGTACATAGATTTATTTAGTTGGATGTATGTGTATGCATGAAAATGAATTGCTGAATTCTGCACGAATGCTCAATAAACTGCTGAAGAAAAGTTGAGCTGAAGTAATTAATTTCCATTCAGTTTTTAAGTTCCATAGTGCTATGGTCCTCTTCTTTATAGGAATTACTGATTCCTATATTCTGATTCCTATATTCCTGATCTACATTGCTGGTGTAGATCAGGAATATAAACCTGGTCTCCCAGCCAGATATCATTAATCAGCATAATTTGTCTAGTCTTAAGCCCATTTCTTGCTCCTCTTTTTTCCTAAGCTCCTTCAAACACAGCCAAGGACTGATGGAGCTCATCCATCCTTCATCCTATTACTGAAAGTGCTGGTGGAGAAGTCATGCTCCCACAGCTAGCAAATGTCAATCAGGCGCCACTAAGAGATTCTGACATCAGATTAAACATGGATTCCCAAACTGGGGGTAAGCCCATGAATGGACATGAGCAATAGACCTCATGTTCAAGGAAAACTGTGTTGGTAAACAGATGGGATGATGGATGTTAAACTGGCTGTAGCATTTACAGTTTATTCCCAGAAATAAGTAATCATATTAAAGTTAAGTATGATCCTTCTTATCTCCAACAATGCCAAATAGATTTAGAAAGTCATAAACAACCAGAAGATCTATGGTTCATGAGGCCTTCAAAGAAATGTGTTTGAACTGCAATTGCCTTTCTCAGAACATTCTCAGCAACTGGCATTTTCACTTTCCAAATGCCTTTTACTATAAAAGGAAGATCTTGGGATCTCGGGGGATGCACAAACCCAGGAAAACCAGCTCTAAATTTGGAAAAAACATAGCACAGGACTTTTGGCAGATATGACACTGTACAGATCTTCTTGTTGAAGAAAGGCTATCTGTTCAGATGAAAGTAGAAATTGTGAATATCAAATTGGGAGCAAAGATAATGTCGTGGGGACAACAATGGATTAAAACTCAGGAGAGATGGATTTAACAAATAGCTCTTCTTTCTTGTGACAGTTATTTCTTCCCTCTTTGTTTTGGTCTGTACACCCGGATGAGACATTGCATTCCCCCTATCTGCATATGACTCTGCCTTTAATAACTGTGTTATTAAATTTAATGAATTTAATGAACAGTGTATACCTAACCTCACTGTGAAATCTGTAGGCAAACTCTTTGGTGACTCCAGTTCATATTTCTGTAATCCAAAACCAGTCACGACCAGTCATAATGAAAAACAGAATCTGAGGATACTGAGTACAAAAAGAAGGAAAAATGGCATTGAAATAATGAGTGATAATCATAATCCTTTAAAATGACATTGCCTACAAGACAGACAAACAGCATAAAGCTTTGAATTGTTTTAATAGCCACCCTACATTCTGTCAGCAGTAAATTCATTGCTAAATGCTATCAGACCTACTGGAGCACCTAAGTCTGTATAGCATTTTAAAGCAGATACTGATAAACATGAGTCAGTAGTCATATCTTTTTAATTCCTATGTTTCATCATCATCCATTATAGTTAGGTAGTTGTTAAGCATTCTGGATATGAACTGACTTTCCCTCTTTTTCAGTCAGTGTTCAAATATTATATTGCTCCCCCCCCAAATCTTTCACATATTGATGGGTACTGATCCCAGCTGTGTGCCTCGTTGCGAACCTCAAGTCTTCTTTCCAGCTACTATTGAGTTACTGCTAGCCCTAACACACACATTTAAAGTTAGTTTCTTTCTTTCTTTCACAACCATTCAGATTCACCCTAGTATTTTGATTTCTGTCTTCCTAAATTAGTATTTCAGCTGAGTACAGATGTAAAACTATACAACCAGTTGGTTATTGATAACAGAAGACACCTACACAGGGAATATCCTGTTTTGCAGGAAGCAGAAAGAATAAGTATCTTCCCAAAGAGCCCAAGGATGTTACAGGCAAACTTCTATTTGTCTTCAGTGGTCAGGCCCCAAGTGATCCATATCTGTAAAATTAATAAGCCTGTCGCTCAACTGCACTGTCAAAAGGAAAATAGAGCTGATGCATTTGAGCCCTTTTATTTTTAGCTTGATGCAAAACTGGATTAGGTATAATCCCATTTTTCAGAGTGAATGAAATCCCATGTTATCTGAAAAGCTAAAGCTGCTGTCTCATATTTATGGAGCTTAACTTGTTTAGCTTGACAGATGCTGTTCAGGATCAAAAGACATTGATGTAAACAATGCTGTATTTTCAAGGTCAGGAATACTCTAGGGAAGAAGTTGTCTTGATACAATGTAGGATAGAAAGAAGCAGCACGTTAAAGATGTAGAAAACTTCAACCATCTGAAACAGTACAATAATTTTCCTAAAGATGAGTCCCACGACGTAAGACAAGTCCAGTCAGGCAAGTGTGTTAATATTCTGTTGCTTTCTCATAAGATCTCTATATGATGGTCTCTTACTTTTAGTAAATCCTTAGCTTAAATCCTGCTCTTTGATCTCACTGTTTCTCTAGAATGTCACAAGACAGATTCTTTCTATTTCCAACACCTCCTTATATTTTGCAACATAAAAATAGTACAGTCTGTAAACCATTCTCCTAAATATTTTGTTACACTCTAAAGAAAAACAACCTGGATTTCTGGACAGAGGCCTTAATGTTGGATTGATTGTGTAGAATTCTGGATTTTTTTTCCATTGTGATTGCACTGTTATTATAAGATGACTTGTGAGTCTTTGCAAATGAAATCCCAAGGGAGCACAGAAACATTGGAGAGGACATCCAATGTACAGCTTTAAAAGATGTTTGACTCCAAATCTAATAACCATCTAATAAAAGTTGGAGTGATCTCAAGTGTTTCAGATCTTACATGCTGATTACTAGTTAGCCATTTTAGCCAAACAATCAAGTTCAAGTGTTCTTACTGGTAATTCTTTCATAAACAGTATCTTCCAGAGTTTCCCTGTGGTTTTTTTATGATAGTTAACTTTTCCCCCCTTTTTTTTCCTTTTTCTTTTCCTTTTTTTTCTTTTTTCTTTTGAGCCCTAACAGAAGTTTAACTACGTGGAAGAGCAGGAGGTCAATTTTCATTTCATTTCTGGGTTTCATTACTGTTTCTGGCACAGTACCTAGTGGGCACAAAGATATCAGTCAGTCAGTACCTGTCTGGAGGCTGGACCTGTAACCAAGCCACAGTTTTATTGAATCCTATCATTGCAGAAGAAAGGGGCGAATAACTGAAAAACACTGTTATAGACTTCTTATAGGTCTTTGCACTCACTCAAATAGCATTACGCTCATTAGGTAGGCATCCAACTCTCTGACCTACATAGAAAAAATAGGAAATTTGCATAAGTTTTCATATTCAACCAAATGGAAATACCATTATTAGAACAAAAAGCACTGAATGCAGTCAGTCTAGCTGTGTTACATCCAAGAAATCTTTTTTTGGTTATGAAATACTTAGTTCCAAACCAGAGATTTCTTCTCTGTTTCAAACAAGCCAATAACTGCGAAGACATTTTACAGATTACCAGACAAGTGTCTAGTTGCCTCTAGCAATGTTTTTTTTCCACATGTGAGAAACAGGCTAGCTTTTCCCATTTCTAACATTGAAATTCAGTCTGCAAGCGTTACAGAAACAGAAAATTTGATATTTTCAGTAAACTGCTGGCTGCAATTTGTAATATGTTGCAGAACTGTGATGTCACAGAAATGGCATTTCTATGAATGTCACAGTCTTGTTTGTGGACCTAATGACTCTAGAATAAATAAAAGAATGAATTACATGATTATTGAATACTACACAGACTCGGTGTTATACCTATTGCAACGAGTGAAGTGGTACTGCACGATTCCCTAATCTAGTAAATCATCTGGGACTGATGCTCAGAATTTGTCTTCTGCTGGTGAGCATGTAGTGTTGTATAGCTGGAGACCTAAGTGGAAACTTGAAAAGTATCAAAATATCTAAATGACTTTTCACATGTAAATTTTATTACCTACATTAACACCAACTACAAATAAAGGCATTAACTGCTTTCAGAATGTTCCCAGATGTGGTAATACATTTCTTTAATTTCTGGCTACAAAGAAATACCCTACTGTAAATGCTTAATTATGAAATGCTCCGAAAGTAATTTTTTTTCCCCATCATTGTGAATACAAGTTAAGACACTGGCTTTTATGATGAATAACTAGTATACTCTTCAGATAAAGGAGAAGCCCATTTTTTCTATTGCGGTAAACTGACAGCTCAAGGTTTAAATGTGAAGAAGACTCTAATGAACCAAGTGCATGTCACAGTCAGTACCATCCTTTCTGTAATTCAGTTCCATTTGCTGTATATGTTCTAGCAATATCAGTTTTCAGAGGACTAAAGATCTTTTACTTTTCCTTTGAACGCATAACTGCACTACGGAAGATATCAAAGGAAAGTTATTGGTTTGAATTTTTTGCTGACTCATGGAAGAATTTTAATTGGTTGATAGTATTCATATTTTCACAGTTTTTTATGCAACTTTAAATAATACTAACGTTCTTAGCTTGATTCCTAAAGAATAAGGCTTATGTTGGAGGGAAGGGATGCCATCCAGAGGAATGTGGACAAGCTCGAGAGGTGGGCCCGTGCAAACATGAAGTTCAACCAAGCCAAGTGCAGTGTCCTGCTGCTGGCACGTGGCAATCCCAGGTTCAAATACAGGTTGGGCAGAGAATGGCTGGAAAGCAGCCCTGAGGAGAAGGAGGCTGGTGGATGAGAAGCTCAACATGAGCCGGCAGTGTGCTCTGGCAGTCCAGAAAGCCAACCACATCCTGGGTTGCATCAAGAGAAGTGTGACCAACAGCTCATGGGAGGTGATTCTGCCTCTCTGCTCTGCTCTAATGACACCCCACCTGGAGTATTGTGTCCAGCTTTGGAGTCCTCAGCACAGGAAGGACATGGACCTGTTGGAATGGGCCCAGCAGAGGGCCATGAGAATGATCAGAAGACTGGAGCCCGTCTCCTATGAAGACAGGCTGAGAGAGTTGGGTAAGTTCAACCTGAATAAGAGAAGGCTCTGGGGACACCTTATAGAGGCGTTCCAGTACCTAAAGGTGGCCTACAAGAGAGATGGGGAGGGACTCTTTGTCAGTCAGTGGAGCAATAGGATGAGAGCCAATGGTTTTAAATTGAAAGAGGGGAGATTTAGATTAGACACCAGAAAGAAATTCTTTACAGTGAGGGTGGTGAGGC
>JAOTQQ010000001.1:162472788-162486249 GCA_026546715.1 Gallinago undulata
AGATTTAGATTAGACACCAGAAAGAAATTCTTTACAGTGAGGGTGGTGAGGCACTAGAACAGGTTGCCCAGAGAAGTCACGGATGCCCCAGCCCTGGAAGTGCTCAAGGCCAGGCTGGATAGTGCTTTGAGCAACATGCTCTAGTGGGAGGTCTCCCTGCCCATGGCAGGGGGTTGCAACTTGATGATCTTTAAGGTCGCTTCCAACTCATTCTATGATTCTATGTCGCTGTCTGGTTGTCCTTAACCTATGTGAGTGAACTCACTGACCATTTCAGTTGGATTTGATTCAAAAGCAGAGGAATATAATTGTCTGTAAGACTTGCAGGTGTCTTCTGGGTAGAGAAAGGAGACCTGGTACCACCCTCACTAAGAAAAATGCTGCTGAATGACTGTATGTACTGTTAGACAGGTGTGAACCCATGTGGGAGAACAATGTGAATGCTTTAAACAGGAAAAAAAATACTCTATCATCAGAACTTCCAACCAATTCTAAGGTTCAAAATAAACAGGAAGAAAATGCTTGGTAAATTTTGGTGCTTTTATTATTGCTTTTTTAAGACTTTCCTCTTGATTCTGTTAGAATAAAAGCTGAGACATTGGGACTTAATGTTATAGCAGATGGTGGGCTTCATAGCAAAATACATAGACGTGAAATCCCAGCTCCCATAGGACACTAGTAATGATCTCATATAATTTCTCCCAAAATACCAAATCTATTTACTTCGCATTGTGTCCCCCTTCAAGCTGTACCTTCTATTACTCTGTTAAACAGGAATAGCATCAGGGCAAGGGATTAAGGAGTGATTAAGCAGTGAGAAAAGGGCAGCTGTAATGTTTTTTAGCTATCAAGAAATAACAGTGTGCTAGTTCTTCAGAAGCAAAGAAGCAGCACTGTTCTGGATTTATATGACATAGCGAACTTTCCAAATTCTCTGTGATGGCTAGAGTTACATGCTGAAATTGCATGAAAAGGCTTCATAGAAACACTGCAGTGTCACACTAATTTAGCACTTCAGAGCATCAAAGCACTGTTTAAACATTAACTAAATGTTACTCAGAGTTCCTCAAAACTGCAAGGCAGAAATTAAAAACCTTCTCCCTTGTAAATGCATTTGAGCTGCAGTTTTACTTGTCACATGCAGAGCAATGAAGAGGGCACATCATGCTGTCATTCAGACTACATGAGGAAACTCTGCATCCATCTTACCATGCCATGTAAAATATCTTTTGGATAGGACAGAACATGTGTCACTGAGGCTACATACCTCTCACAGATGTTCCAAATCTCTGCTGACTGGCTGAAGTTGTGTCAAAATTCTTTGTCATGAGACAAGAGCAGTGAGGATTTGCACTGTGCAAAGTAAAAGCTTTCTTGTTCCTGGTCTCTTGAGCGGATTCCAATAGAGACTCTCAAATGTAGCAATAGCCTACAAAATCTAAAAGGAGATGAATATATTCAGAAACTGTGTAGAACTTATATATAGTAAATATGGTTAAGAAAAGGATTTCTACATTTGATCTCCATCTCCTGTGTTAACCTGTATTTCTTTCCATTCACTGTTTCTTTCATCCCTCATGGGAATGCAGATCATGAGTTACAGAGAGGTAAAAGGGTAACACAACAACAAAAATGGTTCTGTCAATTCATCTTATAACCCATTCCTAAGATGCATTTCCAGTTTGGCATAACTAAGTCTAGCAGATGAAATTAAACTTTGCCAGGTCTCAATTTTTTTCATAACATGGTAACAAATAAGATGCCATATGTTTTTGGTTTTTACCAATTACTTACCTTGTCACATCCCCTAAACTTTTATTGTCTTAGTAAGAGTGCAGAAGGTTCAGAAGGAGTGTGTAGCATCCCTGTAATGGCATTTGGTGAGCCACAGCCCAGAGCTGGTCTTTGTTTCAAAGAAGAAGAGGACCAAGAATGCCTCATTTATCCTGGGAGAAGGGAGAAACCAGCTAAGTAGCATCAGAAGTGACTAAGGCAGGTGAAAAATTAGGCAAAAACCAGTAAAGCTTTTAAAGCTCAAGCAGTCTTCTGCATCCACTACCAAACTTACAGCTATCAATCCAGCTCCAGTTCAAATATCTTTAACTCACTCCTTTTACCTTAAATCATGCAATAAAGCAGGTGAAGTGTTTGCTTAGGTGGTAGCTGTAAGATGGATCTGATCATGCAGTGTAATATGAGTTGCACTCAAACATTGTATAATTAGATGTAACTGAAAATGCGGCTATCTGCTTTTGTCCAATTGCCTTGTGATAATTACAGTTTTATTTTGGTAAATCCAGAAACAGAAAGGAAACTGATCTTCAGCTGTAAGTAGAAGTCTAATTAAATTCTTCAATGACAAATTTTGTCTGTTTTTTTCATAGATTTGAAAACACGGAGATGTACAAATCACTGTACTTTTCCATCTTGGCTGTTCGAGATCAATGGTCACATAAGCCAGACTCATTCCCAGCACATATCTGTCCTGTGAAAGGATCAACAGCGGAACTCAGCTGTTCCAGGAATCTTAATGGGTGATTAAATGAACATTTGTCTCATTCCCATATATTAGTGTGATATGCAATGATTTGCTGCCAGCCCAGAGGAGGATCTGAGCAGAGAGATTTCATATAAAACTAGGGACAGAGGTGAAAGACAATAATTGACTATTACATATTAAAGGGAGGTGCAGTCTGTACAGTCACCAAAATTTCCAAATAGCATGACTTTGGCAAAAATTGCAGCTGCACCTACTCAGAGCACCCTGTCCTACCTACTCCAGAGGAACCTGGTGGATTGGGAGGAAACAGTATTGGCAGGTGGAGGAAGAGGGGGAAGTAGAAGAAGGGAGGGATATGAAAGGTGAGAACCTGTCTAGATACAGGGATTGACATTATAGTTTTGCAGAAAAACAGCATTTCCAGAGGCTAACGTCATGATATTTGACAGTAAACTTCATAGAATTCTGTTATAAATATTTCAACATTTTGCAATTCTCTTTTTTATGATGATGTAGTTAAAATAGCAGAGAAAATATCTCACTTGACATTCATATCATTGAATGCATTTTCTGATTAACAGCCTCCTAATAGGTGCAGAAAACTGAATTACAGCCGCATCATTATGGATTATTGTTATAGAAACAGGTAAATCTGAAGTTTAAACTGACAGTCTTGGTGGACCCTCTACATTTAAATCATAACTTGAGTGTGATTTGAAGCTCTCAAGGTTGTCTAAAATCTGATTTTCAGTTTTAATTAATTACATGGGTTTGTAGATTAAGCTTCTTGGTGTAAATGTTAGATTTTTGTCAGTATGTTTAAGGTTTCCCCTGCAAAGAGATGTAAAAGAGCAGAAGTACTCTTTCTACGCAGCACTGATCATCTACTTTATGTTAACAGCAACAGCTGTGAAAGAGCCGTTAAGAGCCACCCTTAGATCTGCTGAATGATATGCTTACTGGTCTGCAATCGGCTGGAGTTCAGAGAAATTAATTCTCTTTTCATTTAAAGCTTCATTCTCTTAAGTTTAAAGCCTCACATCTGGCATTGGATTTGGTCTTTTGAGTTTCACAGTGGAGACAGCGGTTCTTGCATGGATTTCTAGAGGTTTCCCTGTTATTTCTTTAGGCTGATAGGGCAAAATTGTCAGCTATCAACAACAAGGTGCCAGACAAACCTCGAGCCTTTATTTAACACTTGACTGTGAGGACGTGACCACTTGATTGTCCTGGATACAACTGACGTTGCACCTGCAGTTGCTATCTTTAATCACAGTAGGTAGCATGAGGAAAGCATTCTTTAGATATTTCAGGAGTATTTTCTGAGCCACTGGTGGCTGGATGGCATTCCCTCGTGTCCTGTCTCCCATTCCCCTTCATGCTTTTGGAAACCTCCTACTATAAGTTCATCTCATCTCATCAATGCAATCATCTCATTAAAGATGAGAAATGCTGTATTTCTCTGAAGCTGTACGTATTCCTTCAGGTGAATATGGGTATTTGATTACAAGGACATAAAAAAGTGGGATCCAATCCCCCTCATGTAGACCTTTAACATTTATTTCATCTCTTTCTTTACTGTTTACTCATGCTGTTAACATTTCTTATTTAACCTACTATATTGCTTGTTTCTACAGGATGAGCTAGGGTGTTGTTTATTGAAAATATGTTGTACATAATAAAACAAGCATCATGTCATTGCTTTATAGAACTTTTAAATTAAATGCCTCAGAAAAATAGAGTCAGGTAGTTAGTGAGATATTTAAGTGTTCTAGCTTGTTTACAGGAAAACAGCATGCCTGAAAGGAACTTCTAATTTTAAAAATTAACAACCTGGCTTTCCTTAAGGGTGAAATATCTTCAAGAGCACAAATCTACCATGAAATCCAATAACTCTCTTTGACACAATGTAGACAGCATTTTTAATGCAGGCTTTTAAATGATTTATGGGAGAAACTTCAGCCCTGGAAAATGCAACATGATTTCAATAGTAGGAAGGAAACTTGGCCAACCCTTCACTCACTGATTAAACAGATTCCTTCTTTATGAAGAAATCACAGCCACTTTATTCTGCAGTGGTACCAATATTTTGTCTGAGCTCCACAGACTCTCAATGGCAGAACAACAATGTGTTTCTTTGGTAGGCTGAAAATCTTGACGGGATATAGGAGTAATTTATTCTCTTTCTAAACCATACTGTTCTCCAAAGGCCTGTCCCTGCTTTCAGACTAAAAGCTAAGTATTTACACAAGCCATTCTTCTTTGTCCTGTACTATTACTTCCAACCTTGATGGACTTTACCTGTGCATGTCATTATCAACTTCATTGCCGTCACCTGAAAAATGTGGTATTCTTTCAAGCCATTTTTGGTAGAACTGACTTTACCACTGGCAGTACTGAGGGCTTTTGGAAATTTGAATGAAGTAACTGAAGGAACTGAAACAATGAAGTTAATTAGTATGAAAAAAAAAAAAAAAACCAAAAATTTTAAATATAAAATGAAGGGCCTGGGAATTAGCACTGTATGACCAAGACAGAACTCAGTGTTTTCATTAATCCTCCTAAATCGCCAGCAGCCAGGGATCTCAGCAATAAAACGTGGCAGTAGATGAAGGGAATAACATGATATTGCCAGGGCACTGTGCCTGCTACACAAGACATAGTGCATCTGCTGTGGCTGTTGTAAGCTTAGGGCAACAGGGATCTGTTCTCATCTATTTCAAGAGTTAATTTAGCTCCTTCAGCAGCAGCTCTGTGTGTATATCTGAATGAAAGGACATGGCATGTGTAAAAGACATGCAGTACTGATTTTAACTCACTATCTTCCCTCCACTCAGAGCTGTGGTCACAGCGTAGCTAAAACAGAGCCCATCTTCATCTCTTTGGTAACCTGTTAATAGTTTCCTATTTAAAATCTCATTTATTACCATGGCATTTTAAACTACAATGATGTCACTTGCTTTCATTACAGACCTGTCTTAGGGCTGTAATGGTCTGGATATGGTTCAACAGAATAGTGAGATGAACCAATTTTCTGAAATACTTGTTTCTGTACATACCATTACCATCCACCGTACAGGGGTGGAATGAATGTTTTCATGCTAGCTCCAGCTATATTCTTCCTTTATAGTTGACATGACCTATTTTTTCCCATTCTTGAAGTTCTAAAATCAATGAAGTGCTTTGTATCTTCAGCTCACAAAGAAGTCAAGACTGGAGGAAGGGCTGGTTGCTCCTCTAGCTGATATTACAGCAGATCCAAGGCCAAGTACAAGTGTTGCTATGACAATGTGCCTTTACCCTCTACTTCTCCTTTGCCTTCCTTACTGTGTGGGGACCTGAGTAGAAAGCTGAGATAGAAGCTACTTAATTTATCTGTATGGACATCTTTCCTTACAGGAAATTCTCAGTTGGAAAAAATGTGTGGTACAAATAAAGTACCAATGAAAAAGACAATGTGAACCAGAACCTCTGTTGTAGAGTTAATATAAGATTCAGTAAAGTTGGACTACCGGAGATCTGGGGGAAGAGGGATCCTAAGGTTGGTTTATGTCACTTTCACTTAGTCACAGGATTTTATCCACCTGTATTGTCAGTAAGTCTAAAAGCCAATTAATAAAAGACCTAGGTGATGCAAATGTATACATTGTGAGGATAAACTCATGTACTACACCAATAAAACTCTATGCGGTGTGCAATAAATGTGAAAAAATAAAAGTAGTATTGAACTTATTGTTCTCAGTAATGGGTGCTGGTCACCAGACCCTCAAGTCCAGTGAAAAGCTCTGCTTTTAGGGATCAAATGTTAATTTTTCTCCATTCCACAAAAAGATTTTAAAAATCAGAATTGTTATCCTGTTTTAGATGACTGAAATGCAGGCATTAACACATATATGAGGGGAAATGATCTTTTTTTGTCACTGAAGTGTTTTCATAAAGAATGAGAAACAGAATTTTAAAAGGAAAGAGATAAGTGAATTCACTGCTACTACAGTTAAATTAAAGAAAGCAGAAAATAATCCATCAACAGCCTGACCTATAACACAAAAATCCCAGGAGTTTTCTAGTCAATCTATCTCTTGCAGTGGAGCCAGTAAATCTCTCTCAAAGCTGGCAAGCTGAAGGAAGCTACTCTAAATCTCCACTTCTGGGGCTTTTCAATTGCCAAGTAGCTAATCCTGTTCTCAGCTGTTGGTCGTCATTCTGGACCATGTTCAAGGTGAGAAGAGCTGTGTGAAAGCCAGTGGTTACAAACAGAAAGGTGTGTATCACAGGGTGGTGCTATGGATTTCCATTTTGGTTTTCAGTGCTTGGTGAAGGTGTCCTCCTTGAGTGCCTCAACGGATGGAGAGATGCACTTGAAGGCATCCTGTGGAGACTCAATCCGCCTCAGTCATTACGTTCGTTAGTAACAAATTGGTTCTTCAGATGGGTGTTTGGGTGTATGAGAAGGGTTTTATGGAGAGGAAAGCACAGGAATAAATTTAGGTGGTTTCATGGGCAGGTGAACTACACCTGCCCAGGTGGGCATGGCTGGATTCTGTCTGGGTCCATGTGGTGCCCTCCCATAACAATGCACTCTCTTTCCAGTGTACCTGGCGCTGGTATAGTACACTCGTAGGCAATCCCAGAGTTTAAAAGACACATTTCTCACATATAAAGACTCACATTGATAGATGATTCACCACTGGGAAGGCATGAACTGTACTCTTTGCCAGGGGAGATATTTGCTCTCTCCCAAGGAAAAAAAGGCTCAGTTACATGAGAAGATCAGGGGTCGGAATGAAAAGGTTACAGCTGATGCTGAGTTCAAGGATCCTATTGCTCTAAGAGTTAGGAAAAGAGTTCTGTTTGGTAAGTATGCCTGGTATCAGAGTGTGTACTTATTACTTGCAATACTATTTCCTTTTTGACAGACAACCTACAGGCTTCATGTATGAAAATATGATTCTATTTCTATTTTAATTTCATGACTAGACCCTTACTTCATAATTTCTTTCAGAAACAGAAGATGGTGGAGAAATCATCTTAGTATCTCTGGTTTACTGCTGTTAAATTTTGCTGGACAGAACTGAAGATAAAGTAATCTGCTAAATACTGCATGTCTGTCACCAGGAATCACTATGTGGGATGTATCCTCTTGATCTTATCAAATCATTCCCTTTTAGTTCTTAGGGTTAGGATGCTTAGAGGTGAATCTATCCCTGCCTGGGTGGAGGAAGAGAAGAGAAATTTTCTTCTCAACCTTACTTCCTGCGACCAGTTTATTCTAAATATCTGCAACCTGTGAATGCAATGGGGATTTTGGTCAGTAGTATGATGTACAAGTCCAGGAAAATCTCATATAAAAAAGGATGAAAACTCATGAACAATGTTCTCATATGACTAAGTGGAAGGTCACCCTTGCTATTCTCATGCCACCAAAATATTCCAGGTGAGAAAGATGAGAAGAGGAAAGATGTGTTGAAAAATAAATGTAGTATTGCTAAACGTCTAGAGACAATTTACATACTTACAGATATTAGGACCAACCCCCAAACGTGCAATTGGCTCTGAAAGCTCTCACCCTTTATCTTTTTTTGCAGGTTTTTTTCAATACTAGAGGCTAGTGATTCTGGAATTCTCAATTATGAGAGAGGAAATTAATGCTATGCCTTGCTTCCCAGAGCAAGTTCATACTGCAAATTGTCTTTCAAGTGTCTTGATCCCTTAACAAATTACATTCATTATATTCGTCTCAGGCTATCATGACAACCATGTGTAGACAAGGTATATGTGCTAGGCTTGGAACTGCCCTTTACTTTCAGACAAACAGATGTGAAATTTAGAAGATCATGCTCACACAGGAAGGTCAAACATAGGTCATCTTCTTCATATGACACCTAATTTTGCACGGAAAATGTTATACTATTTCATATGCTGGCATCAGAGACAAAATTATTTTAGCTAATTCCCTTGAGCTGCACAACTTGATTTCAGTACCTCTTACTGGCAGCAGAAATCAATTAAAAAAAAAAACCTTGTACAAGCATAACTGTAGGTTTTCTACTTTGGGAAATTTTGCAGTAATTTAACTGCTTTGCTTTCTCAGTGTGGAAAGCATAGAGGGAACGGGCGGCATATCAATTTAACTTAGCGAGGACTAAAATTGTCAGTGCTAACTGTGCCAGGTGTACAGATGATACATTTACTTGGCATCACTCTGCAGTAATGTTGGAGGAAAACAGAGACATCATCATTAATTTAGGAACACAACTGCATGTATTCCTTACAATTTTATTCAGCCACCTGCTACAGGTATCTTATCTGGGCAGAAAAAGTTGTTCAGCCACTACCAGAAAATGCAGAAAAGGAATTATGGTCATATAAGGCAAAGAGCTCTGATGGGATTCCTTTCCTGTATGTATGCATTTGAGAACACTCGGCAGTAGGATATCCTGCCTGGCATCTGAGTGCTTCTCCAGAAGACTGCAGATCTTCTGTAAGTCCTTCTCGTGTCATACCTACGAGTGCTGCATAGGTGTTATGGATAAGCTTCACAAATGGTGCTAGGTGCCTACATTTAAGTAAATGAGTTCTTTCCCTAAAGCGGGACTGATCTCCATACTGCAGGCACTGAAGTGTTTTGCAAGGTGGGCTAAGATCCAGGTTGTAGATGTCCACATGTGAGTTAAGTGTCTAAGTTCCTGCTGATTTTGATACAGGCCTGGGACTGGATTAATTTTTCCAAACAGAAGTTGCATATTATGGACATCTTCACAGGGCTGGAGGATGGCACAGTTTTACAGGACATTCATGCCTGCTTGAAATGGCCACTGGAGGCCAAGTGGGATAGCCTTGGCACCTCAAATGCCCTAGATACCTATTAATGTGCAACTGAATTGAATTCAATATCTCCATTGATTATAATGGAGTTTAGACATATAACTCATAGGTAGATACCTGCATACAGATACCTAAATCTAGGCATCCTTATCTGTGAAATTTTCTGCTCTGGCTTTCTGTGGAGTAATGAAAGGGGAGATGCTTTTCACTTACAAAATAGTGTATGGATTATCTCTTCTGCCTACCTGAAAAACAAGCAGATGTCCTGTGCCAGGCTTGTATTTGCTGCTGAAGAACTTCTCCCTGCAGGAAAGTTTAAGGGAAATGCTTTTTCACTACAGAATTGGGCCTTGGCTCAGCTGTTGTTCAGTGACAGACTTGTAGAAAGGTACAAAACCACATAGTCTCTCAGCTTAATGACTGGCATTACTTTTATACAGTGACCCCAAAAATGTAGTGTTATTGCATGTCCGTAGGATTAGTCAAATGAGTATCACCAAGTATCCTTTCACGAAAGCAGGCAAATGGACAGGTTTCTGTCATTTCAGCTGGCAGACAATTAATCTTCTCTTGACTACCTAAGGAGACTTTGGGCACAGTTTGGTGGTCTTGTGAGTCCCAAATTTAGGAAGCAGCTCTGCCCTTGTAATGCACAGGGAATGCAAGCGACCCCTGTAATCAAAAAGACTACTTGACTTCGTGTCCGCTTTAATTTTTAAAGTAAACCTCTAAGACCATTAGACAGGAAAAGGCTGAACACATTTCCAACTGCAGAAAATAAACAGTGGTCTGCTTTTTTTGTAATTGAATAAAAATACACGGCATAAAATGCATTCAAAATACATTTTAAAGATGCTGGATGAAAAAGGGTTTGGTTTTTTGTTTTAAGATCTGTGAATTTAATAAAGCTAGAGTAGGCTGGTTTCCACTTATAGCAATACCACAGAGTTTCAGATGTTTTTATCTTCATTTGTGATCTATCTGTCTGAGTTTCAGATGTTTTTGTCTTCATTTGTGATCTATCTCTAATTTTCAGACTACATCCCACGGTTTATATAGGCTGTATAGCTGTCTAGCACATAAAGAACTATGCAAGGAGTATATGCTAAAGTAAGCACTTGCTTTTCATTTTCAGGAATCTAGACAGAGCACTAATGCTCTGATGTCCTGCCTTTGCTGGAATTACCAGTATAAATAAAAACCAGGGGGATTTTAATGCATTTCAAGTACTGGGGTTTTGATGAGAAAACCAGCCATTTCAGGTGTCATGAGATACGCAGGACTATTAGGCAAAAAGTTACTGCCAGAAGTAGTGGTTTCCACAGAAGTCAGGCAAATCCCCATGGGTCAGTCAGAGAGAGGTCCGGTTTTGTTAAGAATTGCAGCCCATGGATTCAAACTGCCTAACGAAGAGAGTTAAATACATCATGGTGTACCTTTCCCTCTAAATATTGTGACAAGTTCTATAATTTAAACTCTGAACAACAGACCTTGGAAAAAAGGTCCTGCAGTATCAAAGTTTGGGGTCAAATCCTGCCTGAATATGTATTTCCAGAAGAACGTTATGGAGCCTGTTTTGATTTGGTGCAGTCTAGAGAAGCAACAAACAAGGTTGCAGTCCCAGCCCTTGGGATAACAAGACAGTATTTGATCCGGGCTGTAGAAATCATATAGTTTTGTGAGGACTATTTTGTTTCTTCCCATTACAGGCGAAGCCACTACAGTCTCAAAGTTTCAAGTGCCCCCAAAGTGGGGGAATTTGTAACTAGCTGGGGTGCTCTGAAAAATGCTTACCAAAATTACAAGGATGTTCTTGAAACCTGCTCCTTCCTATTGCCAAGTTTTGACTTCTCCTGTGCTTTCTGACACTTTCTATGACAATTGGAAGCCAAGTCTCATCCTCTCACTTAGGGTTTTTACCAGTCCTGATCTTGTTTCTGTCCTGTCTTACCATTTCTGCCATTATTTTTTCAGCTTTGACCTCTCATTGCAAAAGTCACCTAGTTCCTCTCTTATCCTCAAGTAAAAAGGACTGGATAAAAAACCTTTGTGTGCATATGCCCAAAACAATGAAGATATACTTGGGTGCAATCATTTTTTTGCTTAAGCTGAGAAGTATTAACACTAACACTACTGGTAATTGTTCAAATTCTGAAGAATTGGATCTGCTTATGACATGTTGTGCTGCTCAGCCATGGATCTCACATCTTACTGGTGCTTTAGAAGTGCAAACAGAGGAATGTGTCCCAAGAAAAACAGTAGAGCCAAATTTGATTATCAGTCATACACTATTAACAACTCTCAGCTCTCCCTGCTTGAGATCTTCTTTAGTTTAATTAATTGCCTGATCCTAGACAAAGCTTACAGATAAACACGCACTTATGAATATTGCAGATAAATCAAGTAGGAAATTCTAAACGACATTCATCATTCCTTTCCTTCTCGAGTGTCCTTCAGGTACTAATTTGCCTTTTCTTTTTTTTTTTTAAATAATATTTTCTTTCTTTACCTGGATAGTGGGCATAGTCAGAATAAACTAGTTGCATTGCTTTACATCTTTCTTTTAGTGTTATCATAATGACATTTCACTTGTTAGTAGAAGACTTTGAATTACCCTACAACATTTGGGAGCATTTATTTCTATTTATGGTTATGTTAAACCAAGTTACTATAAAGCAGTAACTTGAACTTTTGCCCAGTAAGTGGCCCCATGAACATTCAGAGGAAGGATGTGGAAGGAATGAAGGTTAAAAAAGAGCCAAATCTTGTAATCAGTCATGTACCTTTGTTTTAGAAAATGTGTTCATTTTCTGATTCAGTCACAGAAAGATTTTAAGATAAAGCACTTGAATACACAAACACATTTTGGCATGTACCTTCTACTGTTCAGTACTAAGACGTTTCATTGTTCTGGGGTTTACTTCCCCATAGCTTAATTGAGTATGGTGTCCAGTTTAGGGCCCCTCACTACAAAAAGGACATTGAGGTGCTGGAGTGTGCCCAGAGAAGGGCAACAAAGCTGGTGAAAGGTCTAGAGCACAAGTCTCATGAGGAGCTGCTGTGGGAGCTGGGATTGTTGGATTGTTTAACCTGGAGAAAAGGAGGCTGAGGGGAGACCTTATTGCTCTCTACAATTACCTGAAAGGAGGTTGTAGAGAGGCGGGGTCCGTCTTTTCTCCCAAGAAACAGGCAATAGAACAAGAGGAAATGGCCTCAAGCTGCACCAGGGGAGGTGGATTGGACAGATTGGATATTATGAAAAATTCCTTCACCAAAAAGGTTATCAAACATTGGAACTGGGTGCCCAGGGAAGCAGTGGAATTGCTGAGGTATTTAAAAGATGGGTAGATGTGGTGCTTAGTGACATGTTCAGGTTGGGTTTTATCAGTGTTAGATTGATGTTTGGACTAGATGATCTGAAAATTACCTTCCAACTTAGGCAATTCTATGATTCTATCATTCTATCATTCTAATCAAAGATGAGCTTTCTTCAGGTACTAGCGGCACTACTTTGCACTTTAAAGAGTAATCCAGACACAGCAAACCATACTAATACTTGTATAGAACTATAGATCCAGATATCTACAGTATATTAGTATTAAAAGATACACTTGTTCCCAATTTTTCGTCTCTTTTCAGTCTTTCAAATTTTTATGTAATATAATAGTTTCCAATAATCTCTAATAGCATCCTCATTGCAATTACAAATTTTTAGGGCTCCTAAATAAACAAAGTATTCCTTTGCTTCTATTGGTAATTTTATATTAACCTTACACCTTTAGTATTTCCTTGAGGCCTCAATTTCTATGCCTTTGGATATGGATTTTTATGCCTTATATTCAGAATCTTATAGACTAATCTACTGCTAATTGGATGCTACGGAGAGCCATAGCTAAAAATGTTGGGGTCAAGAGCCAGCTCTAGAAGGTTCATTTCCCAGAAGCAGAAAGAAGTACTGGGCTCTAAAGAAGCTTTTACCTTTTAAAAGGGAAAAGAAAAAAAAGTAAAAAAGTAAACAAGGAAAATAAAAATAACAGATAAAAAGGTAAATTAATAAATAAAAAAGAGGAGAGGAGAGGAGAGGAGAGGAGAGGAGAGGAGAGGAGAGGAGAGGAGAGGAGAGGAGAGGAGAGGAG
>JAOTQQ010000001.1:162496973-162512303 GCA_026546715.1 Gallinago undulata
TGATCTCAGCAGCTGGGCATCAGTCGCAAGCTAGAGGAAAGCTCTGGTTTCCAAGCCAAGCCATATTAACTGTTAACACCGCTGGCAGCAGAAAGAGCAGGCAGCCAGCAGGGCTGAATGGTTTTCACCAGTGAATGCTACGTAAGGAGCCTACAGTGGCTTCAGCTCATTTCAGACAAAGTTAGCACATGTTTTTCTTTCCTCTTGTTAGTACGCTCTCATCTACTTGTTCATAAAAATTGATAATTTAAAAAGTAAGTATTCATGATTCTAAATTCCTTACTTGAAAATACAGATTATAAGCAGATTTTTTTCAAGCGTTAAAGTCTTGGGAATTACCATTTTTTTAATGAGAAATGGTTTATTTTCCACAAGAGAAAAAAAAAAAAAAAGTCTGTTGTCATCAGTCATGCAACCTTCTCAGCTGTCACTTCATCCAAATATTCTGCAGGAGAGGGTGATACCATATCTGAGAATATGAGTTGGTAGATCATTCTTGGCCATCTTGGTTAGAATAGTCCCCAGTATGCAGAAATCACAGCAAGTTCACAGATGAGCCTTGAGATGTGACACAGCTAGTGAATTTATTAGGTTCACTTGAGACGTTCCCAGAGGAGATGTCTCCATGCATCCACATAACAATGCACATAATTTCAGAGAGTTGAGTATTATTAAGTAATGGATTGTTTACAAGTATTTAAACTCTCCAGTTCATTGGCCGTCCTTCCCCAGGAAACATCTGTAATTGCAAATATCATGAGAGATTGGGGAAATTGTTCCTTTATGAGACTGCTGCAAGAAATGTCTGTGTTTTGCAGAGAAGCTCATCTAGCTCTGTGCTTGTTAGGCCGTGCTGGTTATTATATTACATAAAAGCCAGCGTTGCATAAGGCAGGTTGGTCAGAGCTCAGCCACTGACACAGGCAGCCTCTGGCGTTCTCTCTGCCTGTGCAAGGACTCCACAACGGGGAGACCCGTTGCATCTGCTATTTGGGTTTGACCGATCAGCACCATGCAACACTAGTTCCTTGGAACCTGACTTGCTCTGACAGGCTCCTTCTGGAGAGCCTTTAAGTCTTTCCATCCCAAGCTGGCCCACTTCCAACTTTGGCAGGAGTTGCAAGTGATTATCTGTACCACTGATTTGGAGTGGAGGTTACTGCGCTGGTCAGCACTTGCCTCCGTGGCCATAGTACCAATGTAGTCCTTGTGCTCCTGTACTGGCTTGCTGTAGTGTTGGCCAGTCTGGAGCAAGTCTCTGTGCAATCATACTACATTGTCAACTTCTTTCAACAATAGTAGCACCTCCAAAATATGCTTGTTTCATCCTCCGTCTCTCCATGATGGTCTCTCCATACCAGTCATAGTGCCCATTGATGGTCTCTGGTGGCCTACAGTCAGTCTGTTGTCTTTGCTTGCATAGGATTTGGAACTGAAGTGGAGCAATATTCTTCCCTTCCTTGAAATGAAGCACAAAATTGACCTTCTTTTGGTCAGCAAAAGAAGAGGAAGTGTAGGATTTCCATATAGTCATCGATCCAACTGGGGCCTGCAGCTGCCACACAAGAGCTTCTCTTTAAGGAAAGCAGCTAACTTGGGGGAATGCCCACTTCATGGATGACTGCTGTGCCAAGACTGTCAAACTGCACAAGAAGGTTGATGTGCAAAAACTCCTAATTGCTGGAATAGGCTGATCTGTTTCTGCAATCACCAGGAATGATTCATCTCACCTAACTTAAACCATCTAGGATTTAGTCATCGGGGTGTAAACTAGATATCTAGGCTCCTTCTATAGTTAGTGGACAGACAAGGGGACCTCATAGTGATGACTCATCCCACCCAAGGTGGGTGTTCAAAATAGGTGTACTGAATCGTTCTCTGGAATGCCTGTTGCTCTTTATTAACCAAAAAGAGAGCTGAGGTAATTAGCTGCAGAATCCCCATTTAGTGGGAAAAAAAAAAAGAAATCCTCACCAGTAAAGAAAGTTTTGTAACTTTAAATTTGCGGAGTGTTATGGCAATGTTTGATACCACTATGACTACCTTGTATCATCCAACAGCTGTAAAATGGGCTGGTGCCCAGGGAAGGAAAGTTGGGGATTGGTACCCAGTTAGTCACCCTGCCCTAGTATGGGTATACATGACATTTAGTCTGATAAAAATAACGTGTTTGATTCTTCAAAAGCTCACAGGTAAATAAAAATTTTCTTGATAAATGCAGGTGGTAGTGCTTTGAAATTCCCAGTGCTCCTAAAGGAATACTGGGAACATTGTCCAGTGTGTTCACTTTTGGATACCACCATTCTAGAAAAACAAAGCTCAGGTTGAGATAACCCTAGAAAACACCAAAAAAAAAAAATAAATAGAGAGATCAGAGTTGGAACAAGGCCAATGGGAAAACTGAAAGCTGTGGAAGATACTCACGTATGTCTGTATGCTCCTGTGTACCAGGAAAGAATACCATATTAATAACAAGATTAATCTAAGAGCTTTCAGAATGCTTCCAGTCAAGTCAGAGCTTCATCATCAGAAGATTGAAAAGCATTACTATCAATTTTAATTTAGAGAGATTAATAATTCCCTCTAGGTCTCATTGAGCTCTTGCTGAGTGCTATTCACACATTTATTTATTAGTCATAATAAAACTGACAAGGCAACTAACCAAGTGACTGTGGAGGAATATGACCGTGTTTTACATGTTATTTGAACACATATATAGTATAGTATGAAATTAGTACTCTTTCTCCTGTTCTTATGTGATTTCCCTCTCTTGTTCTTGATTCTTCAGACTCCTCGATCAGGAGTACTAGGCACGGCTATTTTGTGTCTAATTTTGCAAATATAAGGAATTTTGAGAAAAGACATAGTGATAGCGAGGAAAGCGTAATCTAACAATAGTATGTATGTTGCACTCTGTAGTGTTCTGTGACTTATTTAGTTGAATTTATTAATTTCAGAGAGAGAGATGATTGGGTGTTAAGTAAAAAATCTAAGAATCTTGTAAGGAGAGAATTATAAACTACACTTTGATTTATTCATATAATGAACCTGTGACTGAGTTTGCTGGACACTACTTCATTTAATTCCAGAATTTACTTCTAAAGAACATAAAATTAGAAGTATTACAGCTGCTTCACTATAATTAATGCCATACATATAATTTTCTCAGACTTTGCTTAACAACTCTTCAACAACTTAAGAAGTTACAAGCAGAAACTAGCCTGGTAGAAGAAATCAGATCATGGGCTTTGCAAAATAATTTTGATCTCAGTTAATAAAAGTGACTAGCTCCATGAAATTGTATAGTTGCAGATGTTATTAGTTTCTCTGGTGGTGTTGTCATAGCTGCAAGGGCATCAGCAAGACAAGGTTTCTAGTTAGAGAAAAATTGGGTTTTATTTTTTTCTGGTTTGTCACTTTGAAATGCTGCAGTTTATTGAGATCACTGTTATAAGCCTTTCCTATGCTCACAGAAGACATCCAGTGAAACAAGAGCAGATGATTATTAAAGACTCAAAACTAGACTTCTGAAAATTCTAGGATTTACAAACATGAATCACTCAGCTGATGGGAAAAAGAAAGAGGAGGTGGAAGAGACAGACAAATTAACCACTGTATATCCTGGTCTTTACAGAAGTCAAGATGGATGTGTGAACCCATCTTGTTAATGTCCTGGATCTGATGAATATTCAACATTTCAGCTACTTACACAAAAGGGAAGAGCTTCAGCAGTGGAAGAACAACTCTTCAGAAAACCTCTTCCTGCTTCTTCCTTGAGGCAGGTCTCAGCTCCCGCTTCCTTTGTGCACCCTGACTTTTCACACAACATAAACACCATTTCACAAAACTCAGGTACAGCTCTTGGGACAGCTCGCTACAGAGTCTGCTCCCGAAAAGCACAGATCAAACCGTACCACATTTGGCTCCCTCTAGCCAACGTAATCTTCCATTACTATCCCGGGTGGCTATGCAACCTGCAAGACACCAGTGCTTTTCTGGTGGGCTGTGACAGAGCTCTGGCATGACACCAGTCGCTTTGAACTGAAAAACTGCACAAAATAAGAAAGATGGGAGGTTTGGTGCTGTGCAATGTAGCTGTGCCTGGTCTGCCCCAAAGGGGGATAATTTGGGAATGCAATCATTCGTTACCACTGGGCCAGAAAGCCCCAGAGCAGAAGAATTCAGAGATACAGGTGCAGTTTAACATTATAGGGGAGTGCCAAAAGGAATAGACATAATGATGCGATAGCCCCTGGCTGACTTTACAGAGGATCAGGTCCTGTGTTGGCCTCTGAGAATGCCTCCAGGCCATGCCTGATACATCTAGCTTCAGAGACCTGATCAGGATTAGAAATGTGCAAATGACTGGCGTTGCCCAGGGACACTGAAAGTCAGGTGAATTTAAACTACTATATGGTAGCTTATTCTTTGTGATTCTATGAAAAAAAGGAATACCAAACAGTATCAAATTGGTTATCTGTTGATATAGTCACAAAATCTGTAATATTAGTTGGGTGCCTGAGTCTTCACTCCCCAGACATCTTCCACCACTGTCTTCTCTCTCTCATCAGCCAACCCAGCAGAGGGGAAGGCCTGGAGATGGGCTGTGGTTTCTTTTCCCACCCTCCCAGTCTGTGTCACTGAACCTTGCCCCAGCCAAGCAGAGCAGGTCATGCCTTCAGGTCCTGCAAGAAGTGTGGTGGGAAAAGTGGTGCATCTTGGACTTTCCATTATGGGAAAGCTCAGATACCCTCCCGGGGTTAAACTTCGGGGACCTCTCTTTTCAAGAATTAAGGAGATCAGCCCTTTCTCAATAAGAGGTTGGCACATTCACATGGTGATGTGCTACTTACAGTTCTAGGTTCATTTTGATCAGGTTTGGGTCACAGAGCTAGGTGGGAGGTTGTGGGCATAAATCCACCCACCCATATGAGAAGCTATAGAATATGTTTCCTTTTGGACTAAATTTACCCTTATTAAAATATGCCATCTTAAAGTAAGGGGAGAGAGAACGCACTATAGCCCTTGGCAGACAGCTTGGTTAATCAGATAACCACTCAATGAATCATATACACCTGATTTTTATTTTGAATTTGTCTGGCTTCAAATTCCAAATGTTGGAATGCATTTACCTGGATTGACCAAAAGTCTTTCTATGCAAGTATTACTCATCATATTGATTCTTACATTGATGAAGTTATAGTTTATCTTCAAAAAAATTAAAGAGTACTCAGATTTTTTCAATTAAAAAAAACAATAGAAAACATATGTTGATTTTTTTTCTACGTCTTCTTTGAACACAGACCAATTCAATGCCCTCCTTTCACTATGTTTTCCAGAACAAAATCTATTATTCTTAGCATGGTTTCACCCATGACAGTCACAGAGGTAAGGTTACAAATGTAACGTGGTCATGACTTGAGTTGTTTTTTCTTTTAAGCTTCCATAGACTTTGCTAATCCCTTCTCTAAGAAACATGACTCAATAATTCCCAGCTCCCAGGAAAATACCCCAACCATTTTTGATGCGATACAATTTCTTCCAAGAACAGTGAGGGGGAAAGTATGGGGTATGGGGAATAGGGTATAATTTCTTCATATTTGTATCACTGCCTGCACAGTTTAAAACTAGTTGCAGGGCCAGTAATAGGGCCCTAACCCTATGATCTAAACCTAAAAAACATTTTATGTTAATTGTTGAATGAAGTAGGGATAGGAGTCCAAATCTCTTCTCTTCTAGGGAGAGTACTGAGTGCTACCCTTGCAGACTCATGATCACTTTTGTACTGAGGGACATAGCCCTCAGTTACCAGGAGCCGGATGCACTTTGCTCTGTGTTCCTAATGTAAAAATCATTTTGGTGTCACCATCCAATTGTTTGCATTGGATTTTTCTGTGTGCGCAAATATGGAAGGGACCGAAATGGAAAAAAAAAAAAAGAGAGCATATGTGCCTGGGAAATTGCACCAAGAGTGAAAACCAGAAGTCACCCACTGTGATTAGCTTAGGTAGCTGCAGGTGCTTGAAACTATCTGCAACACATACAGCAATTGAATTGTGCTTATCATTTATTGAAGCAAAAGAATGCTACTTAGAGGGTCAAGTAAAGAGACATTGATCAAGCCTTCAGGAAATTTTAGAAGCAACGAAACTTCAACATTTCTATATGATTAGGGACTAGAGGAAAAAATCTTTTGGAGGAAGTTGTAAATATGTGAGGTAATGTGATTTCTTTAGAGCCATGCACAAATCCTCATGCAGCTCTGGATTGACGGATACTGGAATTCTCCCAAACACAGGGGGAGACAGCAGCGTCTTGCAGGGTGACAGCTTATTGCCTGCTTAGCCTGGTCCTTGCCTGCTGTCTTCAGCAAATACCTCAGGTGCTCTCACAGGGATTTCAGCTGGGTTTGACCTTTGCATTTGCTTTCTTTCTGCTTTCTGTGATCTGCCCAAAAGACAAGTCTCCTAGCACAGCATGTACACAATAAAAGGCAAAACAGTGCAGAAATGACACAGTTCATCATTTTCTCCATCCCAGAGCACAGGCACTACTATTTTTTCAATTTCTTAGATGCTGTGTGATTTTATATTCATTTAAAAATGGATTTTAGATCACTTTGAATAGTCCTTTTCTAAAGAAAAGATTTTGCTTCACCTTGTCTCTGTCAGAGCTATAGCCTGAAATGGACAAATGAGCATCCAGATTGATAGCTCTGGAGCACAGACCTCTAAGAAATCTATTTTAATAATAACCACACTGACACCAGCAACTATGAGCAAGCCTATATAGCAAGCCTCCAAAGAGAGAGTATTTTACAATGCCACATGGCAAGTATAGAAAGGTTTTGACCATGTTTAATTATGAAAGTTAATTTATTCCTGACTTTGGTATAGTAATAATACATTTATCTGAAATTCCTGATAAAAAAGCCTTCACACCATTCCATACCAGTAGATTTATAGCAGTCATTGAAAACAAATGAAGGAATTTAAAAAAAATATTATAAGAGCTAGTTAGTTTTTACACCTGCTGACAGTAAGACATCACAGGTATGTTCAGAATCCAGAGGATAATATGAATATATCAAAAAAAAATGATGTAAAACTGCTTTATTGAACTAAATGGGCCACTTCCAAGAGTTTATCTCAGGGCTAAAAGGGAGAGCTGTGAGTCCCACCTTAAAAACACAGACCGAGGAGTAACAAAAAGGTCCATTCTCTAGTTCAAGAAGTCACAAAATATCAAGCCTTCACTGTATGCTGACTTAGTCCAAGACAGTGATTTTGCAAGAGAAAACAAATGTGTTATTAACTAGGAACTGACAGAAAATTCATATGCAAAGTCAAAAAATTATCATCACTTATCAAGAGGAATATTTTAGGATAGCTATTTGTATGACCCAGATAAGTTTTGTTTGTGATGGATTACAGGAGAGATTTTAGTGTGCGGACTGGTTCCTCATATGGCTGTGCAATTAATCAAATAATTATCTCCTTTACGTGACATCCATTTACTAAAATACTGTTGTCCCTCTGCTAAGCATCACCCAATTTCTAGGCTGTGTAAATCAGCTTCTCTTTAGAGGGGAAGCAGGTAGCGCTCTCCCTGTCTAAACGCTCAAATTACACATATAATAGTGTCATATGTTCCTCCAGATTATTTGACACCCTCTCTGACAGAGGTGGGCACGACTAAATTGCAGCCAAATTGGTGTTCCAGGAGCTCAGCTGACAGCAGCCCCTGGCTTCAGGCAGTGTGACTCTGCCTCCATAAATATTCCTGCTGTATTAGCAAGTGTAAGAAAATCAGTTCCCTTGCCATTTGAGCCCTTACTTTCCCACCCACCCACCACCATCACCAAAACAGGCAGAGCTCTCCCACAGCACCCTTGCGAAAGCCCTTGTAATAGTGCCATCTAGTGACACCCGCCTCGAAAATACACCTACAAAACCGCCCGAGCACCCCCAAAGTCCCGGAACGTGCTTGTTGCTACATCAGGCAAACCTTGACGATGATTTCATCAAGGCAAAGACGACCTCTTGCCAGTCCTAGAACACTTTCCCTTTTGTCCATCAGCTCCTACCCTCAATTGGAGCAATTATTCCCGGGTCTCAGTACTTTGGTATCATCCACTAAGAACAAAAGAACCCTTATTTATTCTACTCTTATTTATGAAGCTTAATATGTTCAAAGTGCATGCTATTTTCAGCTGTAAGTGCTACATAGTCTTTAATATGTTTGTATACATATAGTGTATCTATTAGACGGGCTGTGAATGTCAGACTGCAGAAAGTATTAACTATTGTGCCAATTTTTTTTCACAGCACCACCAAGAAAAAGTCTTCGTTACCTCAAGCACCAGATCATCATGGTCATTGGGTGAGCATAGTCACTGAACAACTTCCGTCAGTCACCTCACTAAGTGATGCAGCATCAACTGTAGCACAGACAGAACAGATGCTCCAGGAGCTGAAGATATAATAGGTAGGTTAGATTTCAAATATTTCTAATTTCCATGGGTCTATAAAAATAAAATGATTCTATAAGGAGTAATTGCTCAAAGTAACTATTAGCACTTTGTTAAAAAGAACCCATAATAATAACAACAACAAAAAAGAAAAAAATATAAATGTGTTGCAAAGATTTCCTACAACCAGTTGCCTGGCTTTCATTTCTTTGACCACAAGATGCTGGTATGCCTATGGATGATGGCAAGACTATCAGGAGGTGTATCAGATGGATTAATTACTCAGTCTTTGAGAGGCCCAACATGCTTTTTTGAATATAATCTTCTGTTCTGAGGGCTCTTTTTATATGGTACATCTAGAGAGCTTATGTTACCCTTCACATCAGATCTATCTTCAAAGCCAGATGTGGAGCAAACAGATATTACTATCTCATGTCTCTTTTTCCACAAGCTGAGAGAGAATAGGATACTTTCTTTATATAAGAGCATAAATTAGGATGATGCATCTGAACCTTTGTTATATGTCACCAGAAGTCTACTACCTGCAGACACACTACTGGTACAAATGTGTAGGGTTAAAATTTTCCAACACTTTTTAACATCAAGAATTTCTTCTGGCTACTTATACCTACCAAATTATTTCCATGAGATGTTTGCCTAGTTTATTTTTGGAATTTTTGGCAAAATAGATTGAACAATACAATAATAAAGATTTTGTGGTATACATTCTTGTAAGTTGTCCTGGAAAACAGAATTCACTTCCTTCTGTTAAGGTATTCCTCTGTGATCCTAGGCAAGTAATTGGGTAAATTTTGCCCTTTTGTTTAAGAGATTTTTTGCTCTTTCTTTCCTCAAGCTAGTTCCCTAACTGAAAATCAGTGGTAATTCTATTTGTTCCTCTCTTAAGCTCAACATAGAAATTGAGTCATTTATTTTGCTTATTGTGAACATGATGAGGTTAGAGGGAGCACTACAGAAATGCCTACATTTGGCGTGCTACTCTGTAGATATGACGATCCACATACCCATAGAAGAATAGAATGAAGTAGTTCTCCATCAACATTGCCAATCTAATGTACAGCATCCAATGGAAAAAAGACCTTATAATCATGCATATAAAAAACTAGCGTAATCCATATCTGTATGAGACAAATGAAATCTGTCTTAGTTCTGCCATAAGCAAAACTTAATAAAAAAAACAACTTTAGAAAAAAACAACTTTAATTGAATATGTCTCAGTTACATGGGTATACAGAACACAATGTCTTGATACATCACATAGAGGAAATTGGTTCTCTGTGCCCCATTACGGCTGTACAACACACAGGGGCTGTATCTGCAGGATCTGCCTGTTTCCCAGACCACAGTTTCTGGGCTGAGAGCATTCCAGATTAATTAAATATTTTCCTGGTGAGTGGTAGTACCCATTTAAATAAGTGAAAGATAAAGTGTTTAATAAACATTCAAGGAGCAAACATTGTCTGGTGTCTTTTTGAAAAGAAACGTCACTGGGAAATCAAGAATAAAAGATGTTTATATTTAAACAAAACTGGTTTGATGCCTTGGAAACATGTGTTGGAAGATTTTCAAAGATATTAAAAGAAGATCATAGGGTGTCTGCATAACTGTACATGTTCTTTCAGCATAGTCTCAGGGAAACTTTCAGGGCCTCTAAGCAAAGGTAAACTGGTAGGAGCTTAAAAAGAGCAAAATACTCCTTACTAAATTATGAATCACTTAAATAAAACTTACTATATGAAAGGTAGCTTCAGCAGTTATCTCTTGAGTTCTTAAAACACACAATGGATCTAGTTCTCAGGTTTCTCCTTTCTTACTCGATACCTATCTCACAGTAGGTCACAATGAAACCACAAAAGTTAATAATTGAAATGTGGTTATGTTTGTCTGCAATAAAGTTTGTTTATGCCTTGCATTGGATATGGAACACACTCAAAAAGAGTAGACTTAATATTCTCAAAAAGAATTTAGGGAAGAAAGCTCTCAGAAATGGCAACCCAAGAATTACAGAATGGCTGGGGTAGGAAGGAACCTCTGGAGGTCAATCTGGTCCAACCTTCCTCCTTAGTTAGGGTCACCTGAGCCAGCTGTCCAGGACCATAAGTCCAAGGATGGAGACCCCACAACCTCTCTGGGCAACCTATGTCAGTGATAGATCATTCCCACACTAAAAAAGAGTTTTATGGTGTGATCAGATGAAAGCTCATGTGTTTTAATTTGTGTCCACTGTGTCTTTTACTGTCACTGGGCATTGCTGAGAAAAGTCGCCTTCATTCCTTCCCTTCAAGTATTTATAGATACTGACAAGATTCCCATGAGCCTTCTCTTCTCCAAGTTAAACAGTCCTCGCTCTCTCAGCTTTTCCTCAGAGAGATACTCCATCCCCTTGATTATCTTTGTGGTCCTTCATTGGATTCTATCCGTATGTCCATACCTCTCTTGTTCTGGGGAGCCCACAACTTGACACAGTACTCCAGATGAAGCCTCACCAGTGCTAAGTAGAGGGGAAGGGTCTGTCAAGTGTTGGTAATGCTCCTCCTAATGCAACCCAGGATACTACCTGCCTTGTTTTGCCACACGAGTGCATTGCTACCTCATGTTCAGCTTATTGTCCACCAATACACCAACGTGCTTCTTGATAGAACTGTTTTTGTGGCCAGCTGGCCCCCAGCATATACTGATGCATGGAGCTGTTCACCCCTAGAAGTAGGACTTTCCTCTTCACCTTGGTGAACTTCATGAGGTTCTCATCACTCCATTTTTCCAGCCTGTTAATTTCACTCTGAATGACAACATAACCCTCCAGTATATCAACCACTCCCCCAGATCAAGATATTTGGAGGTGAGAAAATATTTAGTATTTTCTAGTGTAAATAAGCAGGAACCTGTCAGGAACCTGGAAGTGTCCAAGCACCAACAGAGGATGACTTGAAACAGCAATTAATGGTTTCTCTGCCAAAGCTACAATCTGTTCTTCGGCTCCTTTTTCTTCACTTTGAACCATCTGCAGAACAAGACCTTTGGCTGGTCTCTGCCGCATTTTCAGATCTTAACCACTCCTGATTTTAGAAGTCTAGAAAACAAGAACTGTGGCTCAGAAAAGATATATTCGTTTTCAAAGAATTTTTTTTTTCATTCTTTACCAGAACAAACCCAGGATATTTCCAAATTCTTCATCTGAGGAAGCAAGACAGAAAAGAAAACAAAAACAGAGAGAGATAACCCACCATGACATTGCAGATAAAATATTCACCTGATCCATAGGAGATCATGTGTCAATTCTTTTCTAACTTATTCGGGGCTGGCACTTCACTTCCCCATTGAGTGCCCTACTGCACAGGTTACAGCTTTAGGTTCTTTATTGGGAACAATAAATAATGAAGAATAGCTTCAAAAGGAGGCACTGAGAAGGATTAACTACTCCTCATCGATCCAAAACAGTGGGGGATTTGCATATAATTCTTCAACACCTTCAGGATATTTATTTAGCATTTTCCTGCTAGTAAATGTGTGAAACTTTTTTTCTTTTCCCTTTTCTCATCTTTTGCCCTGCAGCTGAACAGTCTTTGCAACAAGGTTTTGTTTCAAATTACATTTTTACTTGAAAAGTTTAAGGTTTCACAAAATGCCATGTTCCAATATAAACTGTTTTTACTGAAGAAAACCCTTATCAGCACACCCTTTCACCTTCTCTGCTGTATTTTTTTTTCTGTTGTGTCTATTTTTTTTTTCCTTTTTCTTTTTTTTTTCTAGAGAGCAAGAAAGGATATATTCACAAAGAGATTAAATTTAAAGAGCAGACTTTATGTGAAAGCAATTGAAGAGATTTTTTTTTTCCAATTCGGAATTTTAAAAAACAAACAACCAAATACAAAACAGAACATAACAGACTACTTGGGGACTGTTATTTTGTCTAATTTATCCTGACAAGCTCTAGCTTGACCAAGATAGGTGCAAGCACAGTTAGACCTATGGAGTCCTAGGCAAAGTTCTCTGTATATTCTGTACTTTCGGATATCTAATGTATATTCTGTACTTTCGGATCTTTAATTCTCTGCTAGCTGTCTGTATCTGGGAAGAAATAAGGTCTAAAGCATTATGTAATATAATTTTAAGGAAATCAGAACTACTAAAGCATATTGCTTGAATTGAGGAGTCTTAATATTAGTCCCTTCCAGCTTTTGTCTTGCCTCCATGGTTACCTGTTGCAAGTACTGTAATGTGCTAGCTGTAGAAAATGGAAGAGCAAAACAAACAGTGACTTCAGCAAATATGCTAAATATATTTCCATTAATTATCTACAAAGCTAATTCTTCTTGCCAAATCTATGAAGCAACTAAGCTTTTACACCGTTCTGCCTGGGCACTGTACCGAATCTATCAGCTCCTGCAGCCCTGGTTCCACTCTAGTTTTCTTCCACAAGATTCTTTACAAAATCCAGGATTTAGAAATGACTGCCAAGTTTACTTCTATAGATTTCTCAAATTTACCTTCAGGACTGTACTGCAATTGCAGGAAAAAGCATAAGAACCAAATAATGAAAAGCATAAGACTATGTAGTATAAATAACTTATTTTCTTCACTATAAACCATTTTTGGAAGAAAAATCTCTCCTGGAGAATTAGATATTCACCAGATGAGACGGGTACATTTATATGTCTCATGGGTAAACACTTAAAAGAGATTCATGCATTATAATTTCAGAATAAATAAACAAACAAATAAATAAGAATGAGAGAAAAGGGGAATGTCAATTTTCAAAAAAAATTCCCAAGACAGAATGAAACTCATTAGAATACAAAAGGTCTGTGGGCATAATAACTGATATTCCATAACTTGCTGAAATGTAGCTCAGTATAATAAAACAATAGTAAGATAATAATAGAAATGCATTATTCCTATTAGACCAACTGTATCTTTGGGATAGAGAAAATGGTATATAAACCTTAAGCGCTTAGTTTAATCTTTTTATAAGTGAAGACCATAATGTTTTCTCTGTTTGCAATTTTCATGATGTTCTTGCGTGTTCCCTATAGCTGGTTTAATGTTACGTGAAGACAAGATCTCACTAATAATGATGCATTACACGCTACTTTCTAAAATTTAGTGGTGTGCAAAGATATTGCTAATCAATTATAATACTAGACAGGACTCAAATCTATGCTGAAAGTCTGTGTCCAGCATTGAATAGTCACAGAGAACCGAACTGTGTCTAGTTTATGAGAAAAAAATGCACACTTTGGCAAGATAGACACAAAAAGTAATGACAAAAGCGAGGTAAGATGGCAGCTGGTGCTGGGCCCTCGATACAAATTTCTGTGGACATTTAAATAGATCCTGGAGCAGGGAGTAAGACAGTTAAATACATTTTCATTAATGTGCACACCACTTTACTTTTGTGATATTGCCCTGAACCCAAGGAAGTAAATCAGGGGCAACTGCTGGAGGAAGCAAATAGAAGATAAATCAACGAGGACAATGCTGTTTGGTTCCCACTAAAGGGATAAGATTTATGCTTCAGTGGGTTTGTCAGCAGCAGCTGAAATAAGCCTTCCAAAGAAAGACACACACAAATTGCAGCTATCCCCTATCTCTCCCCTGCGAGTGCCTGCAAACTGAAAGGCAAAAAGGAGTATTATAAATTACAGTGTAGATAAGACCCACATTGATGGTGGCTTTCTTCTTTCTTTCTTTTATTTTTTTTTCTTGTATTAATACTTTTCTCTATCTGTTCTATGATTCTGGAAAACTAGTGTCTTGAAGAAGTTGGGGTTTAATTTCCTCATTCAATTGTTGCAATCACAACAATCACTACAATTTGATTCTTTACACCTGTTGACAAATAACAATGACATATAGAGCAAGTGGCTGTGTTTTTGTTTTTTTTTAAATCTATCAACTTGAGGATAGAGGCCATTTTTTTCCTGATGGTTTATTTCTGAGAAAGTGTGATGTATCAACAAACCTGAGTGTAAAAAAGAAAGTGTTAAACCAGATGTACATTCATAGTTTGGACTTAACTACCTTCCAGTTAAAATCAAATGGGTACTTTACCATGGCAATTTGTGAACTCTTCTCTACAAGGTGCTTCTGATTTCCATGTTACTGAAGCCTTTAGACATCACTGTCATATTATCAATGCTATATGTAATGTGCTTTGTGCAGGAAATGATGGAATAGGGACAGACATAGATGGTTAAGCTTGTAAGAATTCAGAATTAGTAATTTATATGTTCTTGCATAAATTGAATTGTTATTTTATGTCTATCTCACTTTGAAGAAAGGGTGTTGAGGAAAAAAACAGCAGCCAGAAATAGCTTCATCTTAACAATGGAAACACTTGGATTAGTTTTTGTGATGGATGCAAGTGAAGTGAAAGTAAGTTTCAAAGTTTTCTATTGACTTTCAGTTACAGACAAGTCAAATACCGGTACTTGCATTTTTCACTTCACAGTATTATGTAAAATGAAGATGGCTTTTTCTTGCCTTATGAAAGCAAAACCATTCTTTCTGAAGATGGAAAAGTTGAAAATGTTTTTCTTCATTTTACAAAGTTCATTCCCTATAGAAAAAGAGTGAAAGGATGGAAATGTATTATCGTGGTACAAAATATTCTATTTCGATTAGAAAGTACTCAAATACTTGTTATTAAATGCAAATCTGACAGCATTTTTTGGTGGAATAAACTGAGGAAAAATCATAGAATCATAGAATCATTTGGGTTGGAAAGAGACCTTAAAGATCATCGAGTTCCAACCCCCCCTGCATTTCCCACTACACCAGGTTGCTCAAAGCCCCATCCAGCCTGGCCTTGAACACCTCCAGGGATGGGGCATCCACGA
>JAOTQQ010000001.1:162512403-162528738 GCA_026546715.1 Gallinago undulata
TTGATGCAGCCCAGGACACGGTTGGCTCTCTGGGCTGCCAGCACACACTGCCGGCTCATGTTGAGCTTTTCATCCACAAGCACTCCGAAGTGCAAAATATGTAAAGGTTTTTATGATGCTTTTGTGGTTATCTTATATGTAGATATCTTCTGTACAAAGATGACATGGAAGTGCTAAACCAGCCCCTGCAGGGCCACTTTGGATCTAGAGTCATAACTTTGCACATGTAACTTTGCTTTTAAGCTGAGAGGATTGTTCTGTCAAATAACCTGATGATAGATACTGCATTCAGCCTGACTTTTTAATACTGCTTCTGGTGGAAACAGCAACGCAGAGAATTTAGCTAGAAGGGAAAACAACTCTAAGCTTGTTGTGCTAAAAATTACTTGTAGTGAAATAAGTAGTTGGTGCAATTTAAAGAACTGGAGGGGTTGTTTTGTTTATTTTCTTAATTTTTTAGTATCTTCTGAAGTAGAAAGGAAAAAAACTCATTTAACTCCTTTCTTCAGAAAACAACTCAGCTTTTATTAAAAGTTATGATCGCTGCATAATCAGAAGTGAATTAAAGAAATCTCAAAGTAAAAGTCATCATGTCTTTAACAACCAGCTCACTTTATGAAAAAAGACAGTGCAGTTGCCCCCACATTAAAGATTCCCAACCATTATGCTGGCTTCAGCTGGAGTCCTCTAGTGTCCTTTCCTGCGTCAGGTGTACCTCCGCATTTCCACCTTCACTATAACTGCTGCAGGTGCAGGGCCTGGGCTGCAGTGCTGCAGTTGTGGCAGCAGATGCGTGGACCAAGGGGGTCTCCGTGGCACCAACACATGGGAAGGTAGTTCAAGGTCATCTGCTCTCAGCTAGGCCCCATCGCCCATGGAGAAATCTGGGGATGCCCAGGCATGGAGATGACACACAAGCGTCTGAAGAGCTGAAAGTTGTATCTTCTAGCTTTTGGACCACTCCCTACTTCGAAGAGTTTCCAGTCCTGTCAGGTCCTTGCCATCTCCCTTCATTGTCATGAATGAGTCTGAGGACTCTCCGTTGGGTGTGCTTAAGAGATCTGTGGTTTAAGCTTTGCTGGAACTGGATTTCTCTGGTGTATTTGAACAGGTTTGTGATAAAATGAAATGCCTCTGTCAGCTTCCACTGGAAATAGTACAGTTTCTTGCTTTTCCAAACACCCAGAATCTGAAAGAGCACCTGAGAGGACAGGCAGTCATACCTCCTTTGAGTTGCCCTATTATGTCCATAATGTCCATAATAATCTAATAGACCACTATCTAATAGCCTCCACTAGTCTCTTGCCTCAGGGATCATCATAGCACTTCCTGATAGACGGAGAAAGTCGTTATTACACAATGTGAGTATCTGCCACTGGGATAAATCTATAATTAGGATATTCACTTATGGACGCTTTCCAAATACATCAAAACAGTTATGCCAATTACTGACATAATTGTAAATGAATCAGAATAAGCATCAGCAAATGAATCAAACTGGAAGTTGTACAGTTTGCCTTGCTAATTATATTGCTCATAAAATAGCTGACATGAGATGTCTGCTACCTGCTGACTGGGGAATGCAGGGGGTTCTTTATGCTAATTGATCACTATTAATAAATAGGATATTTAAATAGAAAAATATAAATAGCTTCACAGAGTGATCAAGAGTGGTTATTTTAAAATCTAGAACATTCCCATTCTACTAGATTTGGAAACCTGGCGTTAATGGGAACACTTTCGCTGTGTGCTAGCAGAAAATACAGACGCTTTTCTCCTTAGTTCAAACTCTCTGAATCCAGTTCCAAACAGCTTTTTTTTTTAGACTTTTAGCTACCAAAACAAGTAACTCATGGTGGGATAGGCTGAAGAAATACAAATTGAGGCTTTTGTCAGCAATTTGTTTATACCCAGTTAAAATTAGGAGGTTCCTGAGATCTCTATCATTTTACATGCCTCCCCTTCTTAGCATATTTGACCCCTTTTAATGATTCTGGAATCATAAAGTAAGTCTTTTAAGCAGCTATTTGAGTAGTAGTTTTGCTGCTGTCATTTACAGAGAAGCTCACAGGAAACATGCAATATTGACGGCTAATAATATCGTATTGAATGTCATACTCATCAGAATAACCTTCATTTTGCAATTGACCCTTTTCAATGCTGCTAATACTTGACTAATATAATGAGCTGTGCCTGCTCCCCCACTGCCAGCTGGTTCAGTCCCACACAAGATGACAGCAGAGGCTGGTGAGGGGGAAGCAGCAGATAGGAAACAGAGGCTAAAGCTCCTGCTGCCTCTCCTCTGGTGCTGCTTGTTTAGCTGTGCAGCTCAGCAGCAGCAGAAGTGCCTCGCAGATGCCTCTTCAATCAACTATGCAAGTGTGGACGCATCCTCTCCACTCCCAGGAGTCGGGGAAATCAGCGCATCTGTAACCCGTAGTAGCAATCTTCCAGACGAAATAAGAAGCTTGTTAGCAACAATAAGGAGAGCCAAGCTCCTCATTATTTCTTTTTGCTTCTGTGTTTTTACTTCTTCTCAAAAGATCTGGGATGATGCCACGCACAGAGGGAAGAGCAGAAGTAGAAGCCGCCGCATCTTTAGGGATGGCTGCAAAATTTGTCTGGTTCAGAGCAGGGAAAGGCCAGCCCTGTGAAAGAGGGGGGTGTAAGACAGCTCACAGTCCAGTTTAATCACTGGAATTGTCCCAAAATAAGTCTGGTCAATGGCTTTTTCCACTTTATAGCCTTGAAAATAGGGAGGGGGTAGAATAAGAAAGAGTTTCAGAAAGTTACGAAAAAAGAGGTTCAAGTGAACATATTTTGCTTACTAATGGTGCATGCAAAATTAGATAGAATTAAGTTTGGTTCTTACATTCCATGGTCTGTCTCAGCTGGCTCACAAACACTGAATATATGGAGATGATTGTTGTTATTAGTTATCTGTTTAGGATTTTGTACACATAATAGCACTTTTCACCCAGAGCTGGTTGGTATCTCATTAATAGTGTGGAATTTTTCTTGAAGACTTTCCTGTGCAATCAGATAATTTAAAGCAAAAAACTAGCACCTGAGAATCCTTGTGTTAGATCTCTCAGGTATACTTATCCACAAGAACTATCCAATAAACCAAGAAAGTCTCCCTCGTTTTTACATTTTATACATCAGGTTTTTTCCTCTTCAAATTGCAAACTGTCTTTGGCCTACTAACAGAATTTCAGAAACACCCACACTCTGCAATATCATGCTTCAGAGAGTAAAATATCTGTAATCAAAGGTTCCCGTTCTTGCTTATTTTCTTCTGCTTCTAACCCAAACTCTGCTCGGAGAAACCTGCCTGCATATAAAACATTTTGAGCAAAAAATTACATATCTTAAGAACCCTTTTTGACATATCTGTTATGCTCATTTTTTAAACACTTGTACACAGCTCCATCAGCTCTATATGGCTAAAATATCAATGCTTTTGTGGAGCTTCTCCCTGCTCTCTGAAACCTACTTCTTCTGATGTCTGCTTGCTGGAGAGCTAGGCTTTGAAAGCAAGCTGCAAAGTGGGAGAAAAAAGAATCTACTTAGAGATTAGGAGCTAGTGTCCTAAAAAAAAAAAAAAAAAAAGGGTAGAAAACAGAAGTCAAACTCAGATAGAAGAGGCTGTGAAATACTTAATTTTGGACAGTATTTTGGACCATGGAATCAGTGGCAAAATTCTTGTCCTAGTTGCACTGGATCCTAGTTGCTTTTATATTCCTGATCAGAGTGAAGATGTTCAGGGATAAAATCACGCCTACATAAATATTCTGCTGCACTCTGTTGTATAAACTATGACCTTCCGCTGCTTAAAAGCTTTCACTCAACATACTGAATAAAATTAAGGAAGTTAAAAGCTACAGACAAACTGTTCTGCTACAGATTATTTGAAAGATGAGCAAGGTGTGTATCCAAGATGATATTTAGAGAGTACCAATTGCCTTTGTTAATGATGATAATGTATAAGAGTGGCCATCTGATATGATGTGATGTCCGTTATGTGTTAGATATTGCAATAGTGGGGCAACAGCATTTGAAATCATCAGAAAAGAGTTTGCCATTTATGTTTCTGGTTATCAAAAGTCGAGGAAATTTCATCTTCCTCTACTCAAAAAGATCAGAAGAAAACAAAATACATTAAAAAAATATTGAAATAATAGGTCTAAAGAAAAGTTGCTTAAGCAAAGCATGAGAAAGGCAATGAAGGATTTTCCAGGGGATAAATTGAAGATAGTAGAGAGGCTTGTGAAGAAAAGTAAGACCTGTTAAGAGGGAAATTGTTTGAGTGGTAAAGGCCAGTGGGAGTAGCGGAGGGGCAGAACCCAAAATAAACAACTATGGAGACAAAGAAATATAGGAAAGAGAGCTGAACTGAAGATGAAGGCAAAGGCAGAGTGTCACTGAATGGAAACGGGACTGTGAATGTCTCAGTGAAGGAAAGGGTGCAGAACTGAGGTCAAAAGAATGAAACATATTGGGATTGCTGGAAAGAGAATATGAGAAGAAATTAAAAGTGGCAGATGGAATAGGAAAGAAACAGGGGAAATCAAGTGTGAATGCTGGCTTGGAAGAATTCTGACAGGATGAGCGATTGGAGAGGTGGGGTATTTCTGAAGTGATGATTTTTTAGGAAATAGCAGTTCTGAGATAAAATTATGGAAGTAAAGTAGGATTATTGAAGAAATACATCACCCTCAGCTGCTCCTTACACTTCTCATAGTTTTTTTCTGACACTTAACATCATTTTCAGTTAAAGATCCTTTCACCAAAATCTCTCATATGCTTCCCTTCTTCTTTGTAAATCACCAACAGTCCTCTCTCTTCCCACTAGCCCTCTCTCTAACCTCCTGTTAGCCGACAGGGACTGAGTTTGTCCAGCCCTTACAGGTTATGCTGTGTTGAGACCCAACACATTGCATCACTTCCTTGTACCGCTTCATGGAAATGGCCAATGTAACCTCATCGGTAATATGCTGTGCCATGAACACCACCTTTCCACATTGTAGAGGACGAAGACAATCCATAGTCATCTTCTTCCTTACTTCCTTACTTCCTTCCTTCTTCCTTACTAGCTGTTCAGGCAAGGAGCTCCAGGATTTCCAGTTTTTGCAGAGGTAATATAATGCAGGTTAGCTGCCTACTTCTCTAGCAATCTTCTAGTGGGGTATGAGGTGGAATGAGGAAAAAGCCTGTGAGAATCCCAGTTCCCAGAATTGAAATCCACAAGCACCAAAGACCATAAAAGGGAGAGGAGAAGCTCAAACATAAGAAGATATGACTAGTAAAAAGGATGACAAAGAAATGTGTTAAAAATATGACAATAAAAGTAGTTGGTGGGGAGGGAGTAAGGGACATGAGGGGTAACAGTTTTAAACTAAAAGAGGGGAGATTTAGATTAGATGCCAGAAGGAAATTCTTTACTGTGAGAGCGGTGAGACACTGGAACAGGTTGCCCAGGGAAGCTGTGGATGCCCCATCTCTGGAAATGTTCAGGACTAGGTTAGATGGGACTTTGAGCAACCTGCTCTAGTAGGAGGTGTCCCTGCCCATGGCAGGGGGGTTGGAACTCGATCATCTTCAAGGCCCCTTCCAACTCTAACCATTCCATGATACTTTGAGACAAGATTGGATAAAGGGGGAAAAGGAAAATAAAGGACCTCTCTTTGCAATGCTTGCCTTGCAAAAGCCTCCTGTGCCCGGCCACAGCCAGTGTTTCCAGCCTCTTCTCTTCCACATTCCCCTCCCATTGCTGACCCATCAGACATTTTTGCTTCTGACTACTCACAATAAATGGTCAAAACATGCAGCCACAGTGCTCAGTACAGCAGTATTACTCCCTTTCTGTGTAATGCTCTCAACCCAGAGAGACAAGAAAGCAGAGCAATGACCAGATTATAAGCACCACTCACTTTAGCCTGTGCATAGTTGAAGTGCATAAAGAAGTAAGAACTTCGGCCACGGAAGAGCACTTTCTCCTGCACTGTCTCTGCTTTCTGCTGGAGAAAAACCCCTGTAGCTTCCCCTCCTAGTTCCTACAGTTTTGCCCTGTGATCCTAGGGCTTTCACAAGGTATCAAATGTGAACTGCAATGCAAAGAGTGTCTTACTTCATCTCATTTGCCATTTCAATTTACTGAAATCTTCTGCTTAAGGATGGTCACACCAAATCTTTTGCTTCACTTTTATATTTGGAGCTAAAAATGAAGATATCAAATATATGCTGGTAGTAAAGGAACAAAGATTCCAGGTTTTTTACTGTATATACATGGAGAGAAAATAGAAATTGTAGAAACAATATCATACACAACTGAAATCCGTAGATTTTTACTTTTAACTATTTTTTTTTACCCAGTGAAAGTAAATAAGTAGTGGCTTCAGCTAAACTGGACATTCCATGTAATGTTTCTGAAAGATATGGAAAAAAAAAAGCCCAATACCAGTTAATCATCTGAGCTGAGTCAAAAACAGACCCTGCAGAAAAATGAGAGTATTTTTAAACTCCTTACCACAGCCTAAATTCCATTAGCATGAGTTGGAAGGACACATCTGTTATTCTTTAAGGAACTAAGGCAGTTGGCTGGCCTCCTAGCTCTTGAACAAAGTGTTCAGTGCTCACATGGCAACACTGTGCTGCATATAAGGAATCTGTTTAATTTAAATTATTTTTCCAAAGGAAAAAAAGAAAGGAAGGAGTAATGATTGAGAAGGATCTGTGAAAGTTCTGCTATACATTGGGTTTTGTTGCAAAATCTGTCTTCATAGGTTGGTTCATCCATCATCTAGAGTTACTGGAAACAGCAAAAACATGTGGAAGTACTGTAGATAAAAAGCGAAATGCCTGGAGATTAATTGAGCTTCCTGTTTTACTATCTTGCATATGAATGGAGAGTTTACAGAACAGGTGTGAAGAAAGCTCTGTTTGAGTTCAGACTATTCACAAGAAATTGGTTCAAAATGTCGGCCAGGCTTTTCTTTTCTGAACCAGCTTTCTGCTGGATTGCACACACACATTGAAAAGGAGAATGGGGGCTTCCCTGCATGAGATTTTGGTGCAAAAATCTGAGTCTAAAAATTTCATAAAACCTGGGTTTGTGACAGTACGGGAGAAAAAATGAAGAAAGATACAGCAAGGGAGTAATATCTGTAGAGACAAAACAAGGGTTAAGCGAAACTAGATGCACTTGAAGTGATCCATGAAGTACTGTACCAAGAAAACCACAGAAATAAATTATAGACAGAGAAAAGTCGCCATTCACTCTTTAGGTGAAGGAATTCATGTCCTCATGTCTGAATGGCTACATATCTCAGGCTGAGAAAGGGGACACGGACATACGTATTTATGTATGTTATACAGAAAGGTGCAGTGGGTTAGTAAAGTTTGGAAAATTGCAAGGAACGTTTAAAAGAAATATATAAAGGAAAGGTTTTGTGATTGGGTGAGTAGGCTTTATCCACTGCACTCAAAAGCTTTCAGTACTCATGTTTTACAATATCCCCATAACTGATGCAATCAGTAAATGTAAAATATAAAGGCTAAATGGGGAAAACATTCATATAAGCTGTCCTGAGTTTTTAATGCAAAACCTAACTTGAACCTTCTAATCCTTAGAACCATTTTCATGAACTCTTTATAAAGCATAGCATTTCCATGTCTTTGCTGTGCTAGTTGATAGAGTTGGTAGGCAAACCAAATCTACAGACCCAAACTGAAAGCTTGAATTTGGTGCTTGTGGGTTTCCTTTTTCTTTTAACTTTTATATAACTAGGCCTAATGAAGATACCGGGTCCCTGTTTCTAAAGATTCCTCTTCACATTTTCCTGATTTCTTTCTTAAAGAGAAAAAAAAAACAGAAACAAAAATGGGCTAGAAATGTGGAAGTGCTTAAGAAGACGAGCTGTTCCCAGCACTACAGGAAGAGAATAGCATCAGAGCTTTTGTGAGACTTGGAAAGACCCACAGTAACCCGGCTGAGGCACTCTTGAGGAGACATTGTCTTTGTGTCTGGTCACCCTTTTCTAGGGTGGATGACTGATAATTGATATTTTATGGTTTTGCTTTCTTGATTTCATTCAAAGGACTTAAAAACACCACAAGAGTGTTGTTCTCTCTTGGCCAGCCAAGTTCCAGATGCCTTGAAACACATGCTGGTCACGGAAGTATTTCAAATACAACTTCAAGTGAAACCCTCCAATTATAAAAAAGTGCTATAATCATACATTTAGGAACATATGTTTAAACTGGCTTCATCTATTTTAAGCAGAACAAAAGCCAACTGAAGAGTTTCAAGAGAGATTACACCATTTTGAATGGAGACACTAATAGAGGCTTTTTGGGTAAGAACCCTGTGATTTAAAGTTGAAAATTAAAATAAATACATTATGGAAAAGTAAGATTTCAGCATGTATGGACTTAAGGATGATTGCCAGGAGATCCCTTCCACTTATGTCAGCTCTGTCACTGATTTGCTGTATAATCTGAAATTAAGAGGGATAAAGTTTCTAGGAACAAATAATTTGCTTTAGGCTAAATGAGGTAGAAAAAAATTGGACAAACTTGCAGGCTTCTCAAGCCTATCAGTCACTGAATATCTCTGTCCCACTTTTGTCTGTCTGTAACTTAATATATAAACTAATCCAGCTTAATGCATTGGCTGAGTTCTACTGCTGAGAAACACAATCACGCTTCTGTGCTCCTGGGAAACACTTTAGCACCGGTTCAGCAGGGGTACTGAAATACGCCAGGCTTCGTGCTTAGAACTGATTCTGGTCCAAGGAACTGAGGCCCCATACTCAGAGTACTCCCGTGCATCAGAGTATGCAAGCTATAATTTCAGAGTGCGGTCTTAAAATGGCAGAGATGCAAGCCTGCCTTCAAGCCCACAGCTCTGCCCAGGCGGTTACACTCAGCACCATTCACTTTCCAGACCATTTCCCTGCACAGTACACAGGATATCACCCGCTGTATGCCAGCGGAAAAGTGAATAAATAGCACGGATTTAATTTCACCTCCCACTTTTAGGAGAGGAAGAATGGGAGGCAGCATGTAGGGAAAGCTTGAGAACCTCTGAATCTTTTCATTACATTGTACTACACAGGGGATTTTATTGATTGGGAGGGAATGAATAAGCACTTGCTCAAAATATAGAATGATTGACCTTCAAGGTCAGCAGTCCCGGTACTGGTGCACGACGTAACTACTTGGCAAACAATAGATAGAGAATGAATCAAATGCCATCAATGTATTTCTCATCTTCAAACTCATCTTCTGGGCCTCATAGAGGAACAGAAATGGTGTCACTGAGGACAAAATAGCATCAATGTTTCCTCTCTTGCATTTGTTTCCTCCATCTGCTCACATTTCTTGGGTGAGTTTAATCTCAGCAATGCTTCGCTGAAGATCCATCCAGGCTGCAAGCCTCTCACAACTTTCATTTTCAGCAGTAGACATAAATTCTGAATGGTTTGTTATGATTCTCATGTGAATTTTGACCTGAGCAGAGGCAAAAATGAGCTCTCTTAACATTACATGAACTGAACCTTGTCCTTTTTGCTCAACAGTGGAGAGAGAGGAGGCTGTGTTCAAAGACCCACCAGTCTAGAGGAGAGCTCTCTCTCCTCAAGCTTGCAGATTCTCACATAGCCCAAGTGTGTTTTCTTGACTTCATGTTAGTATGCTACCATAAAAAAGCTGGCTTGCTTCATTTGCTTTCCCTTAGAAGGAGACAATTCTCCCATTCTACAAAAAAAAAAAAAAAAGAAAAAAAAAAGAATAACATCAATGATTATAATATTTTCCATTTTGCATTTAAACTAGGATGTTTAGAAGTGGTATTTCCTGAAGGTAATAAACTGTCCTATCATAGTTCTCATGGGCTCTAACCAGAGAATTTGCCTTGAATCTGAGAAGTATTTAGCAAAACAGAAAGAAATGAAGAGTATGACAAACAGAAGATAGGGGCTGAGATAATTAGGTAATCATATAAGGATTTATTATTTTCCAATAAGCTCATGGAGACTACTGAATCAAGATGTCATTCACTAATGTATATTTACATGTTTAAATAAAATGTACAAGCACAAAAGGAGAGGTGGACCTTGAACTCGGGCTCTCATTTGAGCTGTGAGAGAATAGGCAGGAATTTGAAACTGTCTTCCATGTGCCAGTTGCATCTTTCAATCACTGGGTTACTGTTTATTTTGACAAAATCTTGACTAGTTTAGCAAAACACTCTGTCCTGAAACGTCTCTGTCACTCTTTCTCATTGACATTATTTTCACAGAATCATGGAATGGTTAGAGTTGGAAGGGACCTTAAAGGCCATCTAGTTCCAACCCCCCTGCCATGGGCAGGGACATCTCCCGCTCAAAGCCCCATCTAGCCTGGCCTTGAAGGGGAAGGGGCACCCACAATTTTCCAATACTTCATTTGTATTGGATTTGAGAAACCATAATTTTCCCACTGCAGAGAAGATTCCGGGCAAACAGAGTTACCATTCCCCCCTCCGTGATACTTTTATTACTCCTTTAATTCATTTGCACTCTAGTATATGAAATGTGGCTCTGGAGTTGACGACCACTCTTCTGCTTCTTCCTCTCTACCTTTCCGTTTCCCAAAGAAAAACACAGAGACTTCCCCACTTTACAAAATACCTTGAGATGCATTGCTGGTGATCTTGTCATGAAGGTTAGCTCCACAGACACCTTCGTGTCTCCCCATTGCTTTGATTCATACCACTGTTTGCACAAACACAAACCTTTTTTTTGTGCTCCCAACCGTTCGTTCAAGGCCTCTTAATTGATCCAAAACCACTTAATTTCTCTACTGTATTATCAAGGAACTTCGTCTCACACTGTCGAAGAAATGTGATTACACCTCTAAAATGGTTTTTCAGAAACTAACCTCTGTGTTTACAGCAAATCAAAACAGAATGTAATCAGCTCAGTTTGCTTTTCACAGATGTTTAAAGCAATTTTATGCTACATAGCTTCCTTGCATCTGGTTTCTGCAGTGCCAGGATACATTAGTTACAATTTAGGTTCACCGAATATGGGGTGGATTGTTTGCCATTTGATAATTGTCTTCTATACACTACTATTCCTTTACTGCTAGCATTTGTGTTGTGAGTTTAATGGTTGCAAAATGTGGTGCTCTGACACAAATGAAAAGTCCTCTGTTTGTAAACTGAGAAGCACACTAACTTCCTCTGCTGCCTTACTAAAGTGCCTTAACACCACCATGGCTCCAGTTGCCAAATTAAAATATCCTTGACGATATGCTTAGCTTTAAATAAGTGAGGTGCCTCATTATACCTCTTGAAATCAATTACACTAATTCTGCTCTAAATTAAATAGTTGAAGTGCTCTTTCAAACTGATGCTCTACTGCCCACTCCTGGACATAAGAAAGTAATTCATCCTCAAAATCCATTCAACTCCTGACTTCCCTCCTGAGCGTTTGCAGTTGACTCTGAAGCAGACAGTTGTTTCATCAAGAGCCAGAGTCCACTGGATAATCATGATCTGCTTTCAGAACCATTCTGGACGGCATTTAAGCCAGTTTTCTTTAATGTTCAGTATTTCCCCACTCACAGGTGAATTTCCCTTTTCCTCTTTACTATTGACCGTAATATGAATTTCAACATTCCTGATCTTCATCAGGCAACAAGTAACATGAAAGGAAAGTATATAACGTGCATTAGATCTAGTAATTGCCCTAGCAAATTTTTTTTTCCTCTGAAGCTTACACGTCAAAGAATTAACCGTAAGCTGAAACATACATAACGAGGGAACCTCTAAGAAATGCAACTTTGGTTATTATATGAAAAAATAAAATAAAATAAAATATAATATCTTGAAAGGGAATGGAAACATGATTAGTGTCTTTAACATAGTATTTAAACAATTCACTCTCTTGTGTGAGAATAGGGTTATTTGAAACAGATGTTGTAATACATGAAGTACATTCTCTTATCCCCATTACCACCTTTGGAGACAGCCTGTTGGTTAACAGTGTTAGGGTTTTAGGCCTAAAGCAGCTGTTTACATTATTTCTCCTTCTCCCCTTTGAGGCCTCAAAGAGATGCTGACAACTATTGTTTTAGGAGTAATCACCATGGCTTGGTAAAATAACGAATAGTTATTAAAAATGAAAACATAAAGAATAAAATTGTGACTGTATCAAAGCAAAAATTTTTGGCAGGGTAGGCTCCAATGCATCGTGTGACCTGGAGCATGCCCCTGTAATGCAGGGGAAGAAGAAATCTCATTAATTCAGGGAAGGTATAAACAATCATAAAAAAATCCTCGGTACTAGTGTTCTTGCTCTTACAGCTTGTTAATGCTCTTTACAAATGCCGAGCTTTAGATCTTCCCTTAAGTTTCACTGGCTTGGGGACAGTGTCTGTCCCAGGGATATACCAGTTAATTTTCAGCTTGCTCTGTGTCTCTGCTTAGGACCTTCTTAATAAATTCTTCCAGGACAACTCCATGGTGGATGCTTCCCCAAAGCAACATGGATGCAAACTATTTGTTAATACGCTTTTATTTCTCAGTGTAGATGCGTCCTCGGAGTTCCTTGGTGCCAATTCCTTTCTGTCTTTTCCTAGTCCCTTTCCCCCACTTCAAAGGCATTCACAGAATTTTTTTTTATTTTGGTGCCCAAGGATATTGGCAGTAGCTGGGAATTTAATTATTTCTGATAGTATCAGAAACATTCACATTTGGGAGAAGCGAGCATCTGATTTGTATTGGACCTGTTTCCCTAGAAAAGCTCTACAGTCCTAGCACTGCACAGCACTGGCGCATGCCACAAGCATGAATATGCAACAGCACTATTATTCAAGAATCACAGTTAATGGTAATAGCCTTTTTTTCCCCAAAAAATTAACCAGAAAATACGTAAGTCAGCATATTTAAATAATGCATTGAAATCGGAGCACAGCATGAATAATATTTAAATTAAATCTGACAACATAAGAAATATTAAAAAGGGTATTCACAGTAATGGAAATAAGGAATTTTCAAAACTACATTTTCTGAAGGAGGAAATAATTAAAAGAACTATTTCAGTAGGATAATTTATGGAATCACCTTATCAGCAAATAAAAAATGTAGTTAGACCAAATGAGGCCTCCATAAAATGAAAAGGAGAATAAATGAAAGCAAGACAGGCATATATATTGCTTTGCAGGAAGGCACAGAAACTAAAACAGGCAGACTGGTCTCATGCAAGACGTCTCGTGTCTTGTAGCTGAAATCTGTGTGTCACCAAAAGCACTTGAATGAAAAATGCCTTTTAAAAATATGTTTATACACTTAAGCACTTCTCAACCCATAACAAGGCTCTCAAGTGCACATTTCTGAATGGTGGAGCTCACAATGGGAGTTTACATAAAAGCAAATGCCTGAAAAATACTTTTTCCATGACAGTAACTTGCTTTGGGTTAGAGATAAGGAGTGTACTTAGGAGAAGGTATTTGTTGGTTTGTATTTCACTGCTACCATTGAAATACACCCAGGGCACCTGGATTTTGCAGATCACAAGCCAAATTCTAGACTGCAGGAGAAGTACTAGAGCCTCGGTCAGCTCTGCTCCAACTTTAATATCATTTAATACCTTTGAAAGTCCAGATACCAGTGCCCTCTCTCTCTCCCCTGATGTGATATAGCCAGTTATGTCTTGTATTTATCTGTGGCATGGTCTTTGGGCCACAATATTTTACTCTGCTGAATAAAAAGAATCTTTTACATTGCTGCCAGTTGATCAAGAGTATCTGCCTCCGATTTAGCTGTTTATCAGTGGTGTTCCTAAGCACAGCCAGAAATGCTCCTCAGTGCTTTAGTGTGTTTCCTGACCTCGTGTGTCTTTCCTGACTTTGTGTGTCTTCTGGACCTGTACACAGAGAGCTTTTAAAAAGTCCTTTTTTATGTACACTTTCATACTCACATTCTAGATCATCTGCTGCAATACAAATATGTCTTTTTGGCAGCTAACAGTCATTATGAATAGGGGCTGATTCCTTCCATTCTGCTGCTCAGGCTTACATAAATACCAAGATGTGGCAGTGGGGATGAGGAAGGTGTCACCACAGCTTCATTCTGGCACATGAGACGGTGATGGGGAAGCAACAGCGCTTTCACTCCAATACAGGCTGCTCAATTAAACCAATCGCTGGTCGTAGACAAAGGCACTCTGAACTCACAGATGGGAACAACGCCATCCTCGCAGATGGGCATGAGCATCCAGCACCAAGGAACATTGTACTAGCACTGAATATCCGTGCTGTCGCCTGGCCAGAAATGTCAAAAAAACAGGTGCTGATCCTAATCTTCTATGCCCACAATACAAGGGAACGCACCAGCAGTCATTAATCCAACACCCATCTGGATTAATTTTCAGAAGTCCCTGGGGAAAAATAAGGAGAGTTTAATGAGTAGGTTTAAAACAAGCTGAGTGTTTGGAAAAGCAGTTTCTACATATAGAAATCTCAGAAGAGAAAGATTCTTTGAAATCTGTGGCATCTACTTGATTTCACGAGAACACAAGAAAAATATTCCAGGAAAACAACAGTTGTCCTGAAGCCAGTGATCTTATTACCCACTGTAGGATTCTGAATATTTCAGAGGGAACAGAGACTACATATCACCAAAGACAACCCTGCTTTTATCACTACCAGATTTACAAATTTAAGCATACTGTTGGGCACACTGAAGAAAGAAGGAATTTCTTGGAAAGAGAGGCAGGAATTAATGAAGTTGTTCTTTAAGGGAATGGTCAAGATAGCTGCAAAATTACAGATTTGCTCAGAAAACTGTAGTCTTTGGGAGAGTGCAGCTTGGACCTGTGTTCTGAAGACTGCGCATCTCTAGTACCAATATATTTCCAATCACTTTAAAAGGCATAGGCAGCTTGGGGCTCATTTTCTCACTGGGATCCCTCCTCATTTTTACCTACTGCAGAAACAGCTGCCTAATGAGAGAGGAAGGGGCTCACAGTAATATGAGCACTTTGGGAAAGGGGTCTGAGCTGTTGTATTCCTTCATGTTAGAAAAGAAGGACAGGAAAAAAGATAGAAACTAAAAGATATAAAAGGTATGAGGGAATAAAGAAAAGTTGAAAAATGTAAAAGCAGTACATAGGACGAGCTTGAGAACCTCTGAATCTTTTCATTACATTATACTGCACAGGGGATTTTATTATTTAGGAGGGGATGAATAAGCACTTGCTCAAAGTATAGAATGATTGACCTTTGAGGCCAGCAGACCTGGTGGTGGTGCACAGCATAACTACTAATACCTGGCCAGCCTCACCTCCATCTCTGGATATAATCTCTAAGCATGTAGAAGAAAAATAGTTTATCAGGAGTGGTCAGCATGGTCACCAAGGGGAAATAATTCTTGACCAATCTGATAGCCTCCTCTGATGGAATGACTGGCTAGGTAGATGAGAACAGAGCAGTGGATGTTGTCTACCTTGACTTCAGCAAGGCTTTTGACGCAGTTTCCCATAACAGGTAAGCTCAGGTTAGATGAGTGGACAGTGAGGTAGACTGAGAATCAGTTGAGTGGCAGAGCTCAGAAGACTGTCATCAGCAGCACACAGTCCAGTTGGAGGCCTGTAACTAGAGGTGTTCCCCAGGGGTCAGTGCTGGCTCGGGCTTTGTTCAACATATTCATTAGCGACCTGGATGAGGTGACAGAGTGTACCCTCAGCAAGTTTGCTGATGACACAAAACCAGTAAGAGTCTCTGACACACCAGAAGGCTGTGAGACCTGGACAGGCTGGAGTGTTCGGCAGAGAGAAACCTGATAAAATTCAACAAGGGAAAGTGTCGAGTCCCGTACCTGGGGAGGAATAACCCCATGCACTGGTACAGGTTAGGGGCTGACCTGCTAGAGAGCAGCTCTGTGGAAAAAGATCTGGGACCCCTGGTGGAAAACAGGATAACCATGATGCAGCAATGTACTCTTCTGGCCAAGAAGGTAACTGGTCTCCTAGGGTGCATTAGAACAGCCAGCAGGTTGAGGGAGGTCATCTTCCCCCTCTACTCTGCCCTGGTGAGGCTGCACCCGGAGCACTGTTTCCAGTTCTGGCCTCTCCATTTCAAGAAAGAAAAGGAACTGCTGGAGACAGTCCAATGAGGGCTACAAAGATGATCAAAGGAATGGAGCAGAAAGGGAACTTACAAGGAAAGGCTGATAGACCTGGAGAAGAGAAGATTGAGAAGGGATCTCATCAATCTCTGGCCTTGGAAGCAAGGGTAAGGGGAGAGGAGGCTTTTCCCCTAGTAGACGTGGAGCAGGTCAAGGACCAC
>JAOTQQ010000001.1:162546553-162568265 GCA_026546715.1 Gallinago undulata
CTTTGGGAATTCATTGCTTTCCTATTACCACTTAGGAATCACCATTCCCCGTAACTCAGCTACCAAAGCAAGTAAACGCCTTCAGTTTTTCAGTTCCAGTCATTATTCTGACAAACCTGGAATGAGACTTTGTCAGAAAATGATCTTTCTAGCAGTAATCTTCAACTAGTAAATTATAAATATTTTTCCAGGAAATATAGTGCATATTCCCAAGGGTCCTTCAGTTTCACTATCTCTATGAAAGGAAAACCAGTAAATCACTGATACATTTTCCCTAGACAGCAGCAACTGTCACCCTGATAAAGCACCTCAAAATTAGTATCTGCTAAGGACAGGCAAAAAATTGGAAGTACGGTATCCAAATGGGTAATTGCAGTGAGCCATCACTAACACTAAACACAATCCCAGACTTGTGCTGTCTAAATTGTGCTTGTTATTCTGAGTTTAATCTTTTGGGTACGATATCCTTTAAAGTACTTTTTATTTTTTTCCATGAATATGACAATACGGTGAATGTGAGTGTCTGGCTGTTCCGCAGTCTGTGCTGTCTTTAGTCATTATGCACATTCAAAAAGCTTCCTGGTAGACATTTATGCCAACAGGCTTCCCTCTGACCTCTTCCTCCCTCATTTCTCATGAAGTCAACTTACAGTGAGCAAAGATCTCTTTTGCCCATATAGCTTAAAGTGTTACTTTGAACAGACACCAAAGTCCATTCACCAAGACCAGGACTTTGCTTTTGTCTGTGTTTAATGCAACTATACCAAGATTTTAGAATAACAGTGTTGTAGAATTTCTTCTTTTTTTTTTTTTTCACCCCACCGATTATACAAGAAAGGTGAGTTGTAAGTGCAGATAGGCTATATAGATCTGTAAGATTACAGGTCTCATTTTTTCAAGATTATTATTATTCTTTATTTGTTAAGATTTTTGATCTAATGACATTTTTATTACTGTGCTGATATTCTTAAAGTGCTTTACCCTTACATGTGTTTGTTTTGAGTTATAGTTTTGCATGGTCACCAGAAGTCAACGACTGATTTCAGAGATATTTAGTGTCCTTTTCCTAGAAAGTTAGACGTGTTTAGAGACAAAACATAAAAAACTCAAACAAACAAACAAGCAAACAAACAAAAGGCTTGCATACAACATAACAGTATCAGTAATAATAGCTGCTAATTAAGAGGCTGGTGGCTGGACGATAACTTCAGGAGTCAGAAGATGAAGTTCAGAGCAATTGTCTACCTTAGAGTGGATAATATGTCATAAGAACAAAATTTTGCTACTTTAATGGCTTCAGACTACAAATACAGAGAAATTCTCATGGAGAGATTAATTTCATGGAGGAGATGTTTAAATTATTTGCCTCGGCTTGCTGTACATCAAGCAGGGAGAAGTGGGGTCATCTAGTGTGCTATTCACATGTCCCATTTCTGCTAGCTACCTTAGCTCAAGACGAATTGGACCTTAATAAAGTCCTCCTCCTTCCTCACCTGTCACTGTGGAGCTACTTGGATCTCTAGCTTATACCTAAGAATCCATTAGGACTTTCAGACCGGGCCTTTGAAACCAGCACTGCAAGCCAGGTTTCTGATCTCTCTAGCATTTGAATCTAAAAATTTCTTTGCAATGTCAATGTATTAATTGGCAATTATGTTAACATGGTCAGAATCTGGAATGTCTATCACTCCTTCCTCCAAACCAGCTCAATATATATGTCTATACCAGTAAACCAAACAGGACCAGGGAAGACTGGAGTCCTGGCACACATTTATTTATATTGTTTAATATTCAGCAAATTCAGAATTGTTTGGCCTGTGCCAGCTGGAGAATGTCTGGGAAGGCTATGAGGTACAGAATAAATTCAGGAATGCCCCCCCCAAAAATATGAAGACAGTTACCTTTGGAAGAAGAGAAAGTTTATATGGTGGTTGCACTATGTCATTTGTCCTCAGGATCAGAAGTCTGCCTTTATTCAGTAGCAAATGGGATAATATTGACAGGAGGTCCAGGACACTTGATAGGCAAACTGTTGGTGAAGCTCTACAGATCTCAAGGTAAATAGCAGCATCTGGTAATTAATTACATTCCTTACTCAGTTCCCAGTTAATAATGGAAATGTAGGCCATAAAAAATGCTTCCCCCTTCCCAGGTATGCATAAGAATTAATCCTGAACTCATAGCTCATTATGAGCTATGGAATACTTAGAAGAGGTTTATTAAATGACTGTTATTGAAATGTCTTTCCTCCAGAATATGTTTGGAGGTTAACTATTTTGCCATTAGACATATCTTTCCCCTTTGGCTTTATAGGGAACAGATAGCTGTGTATTTAGTCCATTCTCATGAGTAATTGTTTAATCAGTTTCTATACATTCACTGCATTCTTAGTCTCCACCACCATTTCTTTGAGTGCAAGAAACTGAATAACTATGACAGTGCAGGATGCAGATATACATTAGGTTGCAATGGGCTGCAGTTTATAAGTTTCACACTGACAGAATTCACAGCTCTTGACAACAGCTTGTTGAAATATTTTTCCAAAGTAGCATACAAATCCTCTAAATTTGCTTCCTGCAAAGATATCTCTATACTTATGGAAACATAACCAAAGGACAAACTGTGGAGGATACTTCTTTATTTAGCTAGATGGAAAATTAAAATGGTGTTAAACATATGCTTCCAGATAAATCTGAAGATTTCCCGTAGAAAGGTTTAATCAATCACACACTTAAGCTGTTACAACTGACTTTGATGGTACACGTTTAATTGGATTAGCCTTCCCTGTATGCTGTAGACTCTTCTCTCACTTTCAATAGTCCCCTCTTATGGTGGTCCTGCCTCATCCATCAGTGGTAGAGTTCCAAGGGCTCATGTATGTATTTCCAGTGGAGAAGAAATCAAGGACATTGTGTGAACAGACTTTAAACTTGGTTGTTTTGCCAAAGCACACACATACACAAATACACGCACATGACAGAAGCCGTAAAATGAAGGTGACTGCAAATAGCAGCAAGTCAGTCTCCCTCCCAGAAATAAAGTCATTACGCAACACCTGGCATGCAAGGAAAATAAGTTTTGAGTATTTATTCAAATCTTAAAGAAGGGAGAAAACTGTCCTGCTGGTTACACGGCACCCTTCCAAAGGCTACGGTCTCAGCCTGTGTGTAACTTAATGTAAAACTCATGACACTTCGTCTTCTCCCAACTCTGAAGATTTGCTCGCAGGCTCTGTGTAATAATGCCACCTGCTGCCACCTGCCAAACATAATTTGCTTATCTGCACAGCAATGTGGTGATTATCTTTTACAAAGTCTTCAAAGTTGTAAATTCATAACATTAATTTTGAGATGAACAGGAATTCTACCTGAGCCACGTTGAGAGAAACTCTATTCATTTACTTAATATTTCAAGACAACTCCTGATTAAACCGTCACACACATACCCATAATGCATAAATTCATGCTTTTATTCTACTAAAATTAAAACAGATTCTTCACCAAAAATAAATACAGTGTCAAATCTCAATAATCTGACTAGAGTTTTGCAAATACATTATGCTTCAGATGTTAACTTTTCAGACTGAGAAAAGGAAAACTTGACTTACCTGGAGTCAATATGTCAGTATTTCCAGCAGTACTTAAATCACATGTTAATGAAGGAACATTTAAGAAATTAGCTGTAAAGTAATAACTTTTAGATTCATAAAAGCTTAAGCATACAAATAAATCTTCCTTTATATTTTACTAATTAGAGAGAACTGTAACTCCATATTTAATCATTCAGTTCTATGCTTACTCCATTTTACATTCCTTTTATACTGAATCTATAAGTAAGGGGATTTTTTAAATTAACTTTGGACATTTATGATCAAATTTTTAAACTAGGTACATAAAATTCTGATGCTACATCCATATTCAGCAAAGCAGAAGACTTAAATATGTTCCCAAATATTTGTAGTAACACTGTATATGTTTTCTTAATTTACAGTTGTTTCAAAAGTCATGGCAAGAGTAATGCATCACACTTCCACTGTAATGCTAATTACAGCTGCACATGTTCCAAAGAACAAATATTAAATCTGCCAAAAAATGTATTTTACAAATCAACCCTGACTGGAAAAATACAAATGCATTTCTATTTAGAAACATGATTTTACTAAAAGCAGATAATATACTACTCTCTTTTTATTCAGTAGGTAAAGGTGAATAATGTGCTTGTACAAGACTTGGAGGAATAGAGTCCACTTTGACCTTTTACATCAGAAGGTTTAAACCCATGTATCATTCCGAGAGACACTTACCGACTATCCTGAGCTGAAATGGACTCTATTGGATGTTATTTATTTAACAGAAATAATTTTTCATTTAAACACAGGTAGACAACATAGTTAGATTTCAAAACTCTAACTGGTCTAATGGACTAGTCCTAACAGGACAAGTGACACTGCACTAGTCACTAGGGCTTTTTTAAACCTACTCCATTATGTTTAAAATAACCCAGCAGCCCCTGAGAGATGAGCAAAATATGATTTTGTTACCTTCACCTGGAGGTAGAAATGGGACTTCAGTTCCTCTGTTTAATGTATGTATTTATTTACAAAACAGGGAACCAAGGACATAAGAAGGTAAAATGTGACAAAGAAGCAACAAGAATTTATCATACACCTGAAGATCATCCCTTGCCTTGCCTTGCCTTGCCTTGCCTTGCCTTGCCTTCCCTTCCCAAAAATCCTCAAAAATCAGCTTCTTATAAAACATATTATGATTATATTCCTTGATGATCCTTGTAAGTTTATATTTGCTTTTCTAAGTCATAAGACTTTAGGGGTTTCCCACTTTCCACTGAGAGTGGCGTAAAACTCGGTAACTAGTTTGCCAAATGAGGTCCATTGTGAGGTTCATTTTATATTATTTTTATTTTATAAGTGTTCTGGTAGCATGAGGTAATTTCACACAGATCATGAAATTTTAATTTGATTACAAAAGAGATTACAGATAGATGTATCTTAGAAAGCTGAATCTAGTTAATTTTTGTTCCAAGAGGGTAGCTGGAGCTTGAGATCTGCTTTGACTGACATCATTATATGATCTGTCAGTTTTTTCTAAAATACATGTCATTTAGCTGATGACATGTTTTTTTGCACTTCTTCATCTTGAATCATAAAGTAACGTCTTTAGTAAATAATTCATAGAAAGAGACCCTTATCGCGTAGCTAGCTTATTCAGCACAAAGATCTTGAAGGGTATTTAACTAAAAGACAACACACTGGAGAATGGAATGCCAACCCTCTTTAATTAACAGCAGCATTGTTAATTCCAGAAGAAATCACAGAAGGATCCAGCAGCTGACTTGGCATACTCCAGAGTTTTGTCTTTATCAGTCTTGAAGGCAACAGACAGCGAGAGTGAAGGCCCCCAGGCTGTGCTCCACCAGTGCTCCTGAGCCCATCTCTCTGATGAACGAGATGCTGATAAGAATGCTACAGAAGCTCTGCTTGTTAATACTAGCTATGAGGCAACCTTTCAGTTAAAGCATTTTATTGAAAAGGAATTTGGGGATTTATTTCTGTCTCAATTTAGAGGGCAGAGCACCTGGCATAGCACCGATCACCGTGGACACGTGTAGTGCAGTATCACAGCCACCTCCTTCACCCGGCAAAGAGCCCAGAGGTGCACATGTTCTTCAGCATCACTATCACAGTGATGGTTGACACGCATCTTTCACAATTTGGGCCAACTTTTTCTTTCCCTTCCTATGCTGGAAAACCTGAATAACTGGTCAGTAACTAATATGGTTATGCCTTATGACACTAAACAGGACTGTGGCATAGGAAGCTTAAAGTTGAGATACAAGTGAGATTGTAAGGATCAGTTAGATAAAGACACTGACTAACAGCAATATTTTTTTCCAGTGCAGTACACTGCATTCTGGCAGAATAAATGAGTAATGACTAATGAGCAGATTCTCAGTCACACTTCCAAAAAATCTTTTCACTGGCCTTCTTAAAAAGCTTACAACTGACCACAAATCAACTTTGCATGTTGCCTAATATGTTCCTTTTTCTGGGAATGGCTGCTTTCCAAGACATATGCACATTTACTCAGCCACACTCATACCGATTCTATTAATCACTTTGGAGGGAAAATTAATGATAGTTTGGTAGTCACTTACATATTAGCCAAACGAAAAGAACTATAGCTCAGAGAAAAGTGCGTTTCAGAACTGAATTTGATTTGAATCAATAAATAAGCTTCTGCAAGCCAAATATAAGATCAGAAGGACACAACTGTATTGCAACTGTGTCACTTCATCACCAATGTATCATATATATAAAAATTCCAAATAATTTTTCAACTGAATAGAGAATTTTTAAAAATGATTTCTTCACACAAATAAAAAAAAAAGACTTTTTAATCTGAGTATAATTTTTATAAAACACATAATCAGTTTTACTGATCACAATCCACTGTGGAATAAGTGGAATAAGTAGAACTGATGACTGTTTTCAACAAGAACACATTTCAGCAGTATTATTTTTAAACTAATGTCGAAATATTAGAACCAAAAACTAAACACAGAATGAAAAATAAGAATTATTACAACATTTCCTAATTTTTTTTCCCAGTCTCAAAGGACTCTGGTTCTCCTTGGATAATTGTAAATTTGAAGCTGACAGCAATTAATGTTTTTGCCCAAACTGGTTTACCCATTACTGGAAGATTATAGGAAATGGTTGGAAACTGAAGAAGGAAAAAAAATATCAATATGAAATAAATGTAACTGAGTAATTAATCACTGGATTAACTACTGCCAAGTTGAATGCTAATTTAATTCCCACTTAAGGCTTAAAAACAGGATTAAAATTTTTTCTGAGTGTTACAAACCAGTTCATCCACAAATAATTGAGCTCAGTATTGTTCGATTTGCAATAGGGAGAAACAGCTTTCTCTTCTGCAGAGCTTTTTAAAGGACTCCCTTTTCATTTCCCCCAAAACAGCTGTGGAGCCTCATGTTCCTAACTCACTCGTGAGGTTTTGGTGCTATTTGTATTCCAGTGCTCTGCCAATTACTAATGCAAAACTGTATAGCTAGAAGTGATCTAAGGGCTACTCACAGGCATAACATGATGTTTCTGGAAAAGGGAGGATGATTGTTTCAAGGAGAATATATAGAAAACAGGCCTGTATATGCAAACATGTAAACTCTCCTAAATACTACTCAATCTAATGTAATTACAGTACTGAATAAGATCAAGTACTGCTAATGATAATAAACACAGGCATTTGTAGCCCTGGACTGTGTGCAGGTCTAGATGACAAGAATCCCCCTACAAAATGCAAAAAAAATCAGAAATTTTAACTTTTGACTACTCTTTTGCACTTTCTGAAAGATCAGAAAAATTTTCAAAACATATTGCCACTTTTTTTTCCCCACTAAGAAACACATGGGCAGAATGCTTTGAACCATCTCTTGAGTCTGACTTGAAAACCAAGTATGGAAAGCATAGCACATGTTCACATTTCATTTCAGATTCTTCTCTTTATTCTCTGCCGCCCTTGTTATTTTGACCATCCTTTGTGCAAGTTTATCAGTGGAAGCACAGTCCTGCAAGAGATTGAAAAATCCTCATTCAGAAAAAAATAGTGTAAGTTCTATTTAAGGATCACTGTCTTCAAAGTTCAGGCTGGATAAATAGAAAAATATGGAAATCTCCATGTTTAAGAAAGACATGACAGTTTAAAAAGGGTAACTGTGAGGACAGCTAAAATGGGTAGGATGGCAGAATAGATTCCTTGTGAGAACAGGCTAAAACGGCTGAGACTTTAACAGGAAGAAGCCTAAGGAGGTGTGACTGAGATGTTTGAAAAGTCAAAAATCATGAAAGGATAAGTTGAGAGCAGAACCTTATTTGCCACATCTCGCAGTACTGCAAGAAAGGGGCAATTGTCAAAAGTAGAAAGATCAGTTCAAAACAGAGGTAGATGCAAAACTCTTCTTTACAAAGCATCTGAAAACTGTTTTCATAGAAGCTGTGGAGGCAGATAATAGCAGCAGATTCAAAAAGGAATTAGACAAATTCATGGGAAATTAATATAGACATGTACTATAGGGGATAGACAGGGATGTACCTTCTAACATCCTTAATCCAACAACTGTAGATACTGTCAAGGTATAAAGAGAGACACTGCAGACAACAGGCAGGTTTTTGTGCTCCCCTTAAAGAGCACATGCCACTGCTGCTCTCACAGGTGAGATAAGGAAGAGGGACTGCCAGTCCGAGCCTGTTGGATCTGCATGTTCTTGTGATACTACAATCCTTAATCAAACTTCTCTTCCTTAAAAATATGAGGTATGCACAGAACACCTTGGCCGACATTCAAGAAGCAGAAACAACTTTGAATAGAGGAGCTAAGACAACATACAGATAATATACAATCTGGGAATGTCCATGAAAAAGAGCCATGTATTAATCATAGAATAGTTTGGGTTGGAATGGACATTTAAATCCCTGACTTTCCAGGGATGGGGCATTTACCACCTCTCCGGGCAACCTGTTCCAGTGTTTGACCACCCTCACTGTAAAAAATGTCTTCCTTATATCTAGTCTAAATCTTCCCTCTTTGATTTCAAAACTGTTATACCTTGTCCTATCACAACAGACCCTGATAAAACGTTTGTCCCCATCTTTCCTGTAGGCCTCCTTTAAGTATTGAAAAGCCTCAATAAGACCAAAGACTAGGCTGAATAAACCCAACTCTCCCAGCTTTTCCTCACAGGAGAGGTGTTCCAGCCCTCTGGTCATACAATGAGTTTTCATGGTTTAATAACATATTTTTGGAGGGAAGAAAGCCACATGGGAAATTATTAGACTATAGAACTATTAGGTTGTTAATTTTTTTTCTCTTTGGTTTATTGTTGTTTTGTTGGGTTTTTTTTAAAGAAGTTAGGTTATCTTTATGGAATAATTATAGAACTTCAGAAAATTGAAATACAGTAACTTTAATGAAAACCTTAACTGTTCTCTTAAATAACCTGACAGAGTTCTGCCTCAAAGGTCGACATTATTGATAAATATTTTTAATACACTTGCTCAAGAGAATCATGAATACGTAGCTCGTTTTCCATCCTTCTTCAAAGACCTTAATGAGTGCAGAAATTACAAGTCCTATTATTACTATTACTCAGTATCAAATAAGAACACCATAAAACACCCCACACAGCTTAATCTCAGTCAGCAGTATTACAGTCAAATTATCTTAAATAGAAAGTCTTCTGTGTTCCCTTATTCCAAACACAAAGAAAAAACACCAGAGACTATTGGTTGATCAGTAGGTGGTATAAATTATTCCTGACTCCCCACTACAATCACAGGACTTTATACAGTTCCTATTAAAACCGATAAGAGCTTTTCTATCAGCCACAATGGAAGAAAGATTGGGGTGGTATTTTGTAATAGGGGGCCTTATGTGTAGAGTCACAGTAATTTATACATCATTGCTACTGAACAAAATGAACACAAAATGTCATCCCACAGCACTAATGGTTTTCCAGCAGTTGGCCAATGATCTGCTTCATGGAGAAAAAGGCTGAACAAATAAGTCTCACACCTGCGGTATCTTTAATATCAAGCTTTATCCAATGATTCCATTTGAAGTATTTTAACTATTTTTGTTTCCCCTTCCAATTACCACCATACAAAGATGATGGGTGATTGCTAGGCAAGCTGCAAACAGCTGCATTCTCTCCCTCATGTTTTCTGCCACCAGATAAAGGAGGGAAAATAATCAGTAGCACTCTTCCATGGGGAGAATGCTGCCATCTTTCCCCATGTAGTTGTGTGTCTCTCTTGCCTGAGGAACTCTCTCACTTCCTTGCTTCATGGTAGTTGATATTAATGAGTACAAATCTCAGTCTACTCACTGTGCCACAACTCCTGGTTGAATGATTTCTCTGCCTTTAGCATGACAACTTGCACTGAAATTTTTAAATATTTTTTTGTCTTGGAACTAAAGAAGTACTAATGAAAATTAACAGCATGAAAATCCTGGAGATATCTGATTCCTTATTCATGCTGAGGTGTCTGTTGGTGTCCCTTATAATGCTCAGTTCTGTCCATTTTTACTGTTTGAGTAGCTGGTGTCCCCCTGTACTGACGAACTAGTGAAGAAAAATAGGAGCAGAAATAAAAGGCTTTTATTCTTATGGGCATACATGGTACTTTTTTTGTACTGTGCTTCTCAGCAGGGAAAGATGACACTGCCTGATCAAGTTTAGGCTCAACATCTAATGGGAATAGTAGCTCCCTTTTCCCTGGAAAAGTGCTAGTTTAGCAAATTCCATGCAAGAAAAGAGAGAATAGAGGAGAAGGCGGCTTCTTATGCATACTCCCAAGACCTCTGCATTAACTGAGATACCACCTTTAACACCTCTCCCTTATAAAGCTATTTAAGGTGATTTACCTCTGAGAACTCATTAGTGAAGGCAGCACAAACAGAAAGAACTGCAGGAATACCTCTGCTCAGAAAATCAGAGCACGGCACAAAGTACCTGGAGATTTACAGGAAACAAAACTGCTGCTAAAGGAAGGTGCTGTAAGATGAAAGGATATGTTTGTCGTTGTCATGCATTAGGGAAGAGAATAGGAAAAAAGGTTTTCTGCATTTTTTCCCCCCCCCCCCCCCATCTCTTTCAAGTCTCTAAAACAGAGTTTACAAGATTTGTAGAGGCTCAAAATTCACTTCTTGCTGAGCTGTGCATTTCAATACAAATCAATGAAGAATTCAGTGAGACTCCATGGCTTCTTACTTGCCTTGACTGCTCAGTATACCTCCAGGGCTTTCTGCCTGAATTTCGAGAGGGTCATTTGTTCATTTTCTACAGCTTTTCTACACTTGATCTAAGAAAGACTATTAACTGTCCCTAAAAGTAATGCCTTTTTTTTTTTTGGCTCCTAGACTCATCAGTCAGGAGAACAAAATAGGTAAACTTGATTATTTTTCCTTTTTTTTCTTCATCCTTCAACAGAATTCCATGTATTAACATTAGGAGACCTTACTGGACATGCCTTTCTTCACCTCCTCATACTGACTCAAATATGCCTTAAAACTTGCTCTCCATAACAGATTACATTACAGAGGCTTAGCTTTTTTAGGTAGAATTGTCTCACGCCAGCAGCCTCCAGTAAGAAAAGCATAAAACAAAGGGAGGGAATAGTTAATTTACACATTTCCTTTCTTCCATCAGCAGCTTTTTATTAACAGCAAGAAAACTGTGGTTTATTAGGGCCATATATGTATATGAGTAGACCATAAGGGAGTTTCTCTTGCATGTTTTCTCCTGAATTAGTTGCAAACCCCACGCTGAGTTTCCTCAACTGATTTGAACCAGATAAGAATTATTGCTTAAAATACACAGGAAATGTTCAAGGGATAAGTAAATCCCCACCACCTGTGTGCAATTCTGACTCACAGCCCCAGCAAAGCAAACACTGAAGTCAGTGAGAAACCTTTCCAGTGAAACAAGTGAGTTTTACATTTGCCCATGTGAGCTAGAAGAAGAGCGGACAGTCTTCATGATCCTCCAACCCACATCTTCATGTCCCTGGTGGGCAAAATCATCAGGAGAGATGGCACACCTCACTTCACACTGTAACCTCCAAGAGGAAGGTTACAGGGGGGCATTGCATATACGAGTGATACCAGGCTCCCAAGGAGTCCCACTGTTCTCTTCTCAACGTTACCATGCATTGCAGGATAGTCTGAAAGTATCAGTCGAAGTCGCTTCTGATGTTTTTTTTTCTCCCACAACAGAGATCTACTTTATTCCTCTGTCTACTAGTCAGAAAAGAGTATGGCTACAATACAGTAGCTGTGTTTGACATCCTAATAACCATAAATGGTTGGAAAGCCACAGGTAACCCATACCTGCTCATAAAAATTCAGTCTTATCCTGCCATTTCAGACCCCTTCAGTCCACTGCTGCTTTAGAGTGAAAATTTGGAGACTGTGAGCTTAGAGTGCCTTACTTAGCTCCTGACTAAATTGTCTTGGGTCCAATGAAACTAACACAACTGTGTTTGTTTACATCTTCTCTGAATATGACCACAAACTATTAAATCAAGTTTCCCTATGTGGCTGTAACAAGTACCATCAGTGGGTCTCTGTCTGCCTGGAGTGAACTAAAATCCTGGCATCATGCTGAATCAAACTAATCAGGGTGATGTTATTGCTAAGCCTACAAGTGTAATGAAGCAAGAGAGAACACAGAATTGCTCTTCTCAGTGTTGTTTTAGGGGATTGGGTCCTCAGCCTTATGGTCCTTTGGAAAATATAGTTATATTGACATAAAGCGTGTTCTGCATATGATTAGCCAGGAAGCCTGTAAATGAAATCCATTGTGATGTTCCTACAATCTGGAGGTTCTATGTAAAGTGAACAAGCATCAGTAAGTATGAATTTTGCCACAGAATTGGTTAGACGGTCACATCCAGAGGGCAGTGATCAATGGCTCGATGTCTACATGGAGATCAGTGATAAGTGGTGCCCCTCAAGAGTCCATGTTGGAACCAGTACTGTTTGATATCTTCATCAATGACATAGACAGGGAGGTCAAGGGCACTCTCAGCAAGGTTGCAGAGGACACCAAGCTGAGTGGTGTGGTTGTCATGCCTGAGGACAGATTGCCATCCAGAGGGACCTGGAGAAGCTCAAGAAATGGGCCCATATAAACTTCATGAGGTTCAACAAGGCCAACTGCAGGGTTCTGGACCTGGGTTGGGGCAATCCCTGGTGTCAGTAAAGGTTGGGGGATGAAGGAATTGAGAGTAGCCCTGCTGAGAAGGACTGGGGCTGCTGATGGATGAAAGGCTGGACGTGAGCTGGCAATATGCACTTGCAGCCCAGAGGGCCGATTGTATCCTGGGCTGCATCAAAACAATCATGGCCAGCGGGCTGAGGGAGCTGATTCTGCCTATTTCCCTCTGGTGAGACCCCACCTGGAGTACTGCGTCCAGCTCCGGAGCCCTCAGCACAGGAAAGACATGGACCTATTGGAGCGGGTGCAGAGGACAGACACAAAAATAATCAGAGGGATGGAACACCTCTCCTGTGAAAAAAAGCTGAGAGTTGGGGTTGTTCAGCCTGGAGAAAAGAAGGCTTGGGGAAGATCTTATTGCAGCCTTTCAGTATTTATAGGCGATTTATGAAAGAGATGGGGACTAACTTTTTAGCAGGGCCTGTTGTGATAGGACAAGGGGTAACAATTTTAAACTGAAAGAGGGTAAATTTAACAAAGAAATTTTTTATAATGATGGGTGTAAAATACTGGAACAGATTGCCCAGAATCATGGCTGATGTCCTATCCCTGGAAACATTCAAGGTCAGGTTGGACACAGCTCTGAGCAACCTGATCTAGTTGAAGATGTTCCTGAGCATTGCAGGCGATTTGAAGTAAATCATCTTTAAACATCCATTGCAACCCAAACCATTCCATGATTGTCTGATTCTGTGCTGAGGTGTCATGCAGACTTCTCATGGCAAGTGCTGAACATGCAAAAACAGTTCTAGTCTTTCCTGCTACTTACATATCATTTGGAAAATCAAACACTTCTAAATTAATTAAAAGATCATCCTTGACAAAGAACAGTTTTTCACATATATGGCTTTATTTTTATGGTTTTCAAAGCAGTTTCTCTCCAGTCATGGTTAGTCCTACAAAAAATTTTTGTTACTATGCCATTGTTTTGTGTGTGATTAGTCATGTCTTCTTTATTTAGTATCAACAAAACAAGAACACAACTTCGAAAATTATTTTGATGACAATTTATATATTTTTGGAATTAATCTATAAATAAGTTTGTTGTTGTAGTGTAAGGAGTACTATGAGCTGTGTGCACAAAAAATGAAATGGTAAGATGACAAATATATTAGCTCAGAAAACGTTCCTGAGCTCAGTACCTTGTACAGACAAAATAAGAAGTCATACAAATTCTCACGCCTGAGAGCTCTCATGTATTAACACGGTCCATTCGGAGCCATAACACACATTGTTATATAGAAGACATATATGACAAATACTGAACTTAGAAAGCTGACAGAGGCAGAATTGTCTGGAAACTGGAAAACTAGAATTTGCTTATCCACATAACATTTGATTTGAATCAAAGAGATTTTGTGCCTCAAATCTCCTAAAGCTTCCAGGTGTTACGGCTTACTTTCCCTCCCCTGGAGTTACAGCATCAAAGAATTGTTGCTGCTACATCCACTTTTTAGAGTTGATGTGATAGGTACTGTGACATTCAGTGTGTTTTTTCAGTGACTGAGCCATCTGCAGAGAGAACACTATGTAGGCAGCTAGAAGGGCCACGATCAGTGTATAAAGACAGCCCTATCCTAATGTATCTATGCAGAAATTACTTTAAATCTCTGAAACATAATCTCTTACTATGGTTGAAAATTATACTAGAGTGTCTAAAGTATACATGCATGTGGATGGAAGCTTTACAAATATCCATGTGTATGGATGAGAACTCTACAATGTGCATTTCACCCAGGAATTTTCCACTTAAAAAACTGGCAGTCAGCATAGCTAGCATCATGGTCAACATACAGACAAGGTTATTAATCATAGCTATAACTATTATTAACCAGAATGGCAGAGAATCAGCCTGGCCTGAAAAAAAATAAAATGCATGAAAATTATTTTGACATCCTGGCTTTTGGTTTTGTAGATGGTCTTGATGTGTTTTCTTTTTCTTAAAAGCTAACAAAGAATACATAAAAGAATTGCTTCTGCCATTGGGAGTAAAGGAACATAATATGTTTTGGAGAGATATGGTAAATGACACACCCAATTATTATCTACTCAGAAAGGAGACCCCAGACTCAATAACTGATACAGGTAGAACAAGGAGGACCCTGACTTTAACTTCACCTTCATACTTCCATCTTGGATAGTACAGCAGCTAGAGCTGAAGGTCAGCTGGGGCAGAATTTTGAGTGGGTGCTGGGATGATTTGAGTACTTTTGTGTACTACCTGCAACTATGAAAGCCAGAAAATGGAAACAGGAGCATGGGTTCTGTCCTCCTCTCTCCTTTCTTCTGTCCTGCTTTCTCCTTTCTTCCCCCAGGTTTGCCTGCAAAACAAGGGACAGAGAGCCACCTAGTATGTTCCTGTCCCCTGAAGACTCTGCTTAATGACAAAATCCACACCTTTCTGGCTATTTTGCACTGCTTCAACCAGCCAAAATAATTTCTCTTCCTCTTCCATTGTGTCTTTTCTCATTTGTTTTTATGGCACTTCCTTTCTTCAGAGTTGTCTCCTGCTGTCTTCACTGTTCCCTCTGCTTTCCCCATGTTTCCCTCTTCAATGTTTCTCCATTTATCTATTCATTTTCCTTTCATTTTCCTAGCACTGTACCCTTATGTACCTCCTGCTGTCTCTGATATCCATTTTTTCCTCCCCTACTTCCTCAATAGGCAGGAGATTATACAACAGGTTTGCAAAAAAAATATTAATATAATGAAGACTACTAAAAGACATAGCATTCCTCTGGCCCTCACAATGTTTGTTCTAAAACCATGATGTCAAACATGAATCGCTAAATGTCATTAATTATTTAGGAGACTTTGAAAGTTCAGAGAGGAATTCACAGGTTTCTGCCACCTCACTATTACACAAATTACAACTTAATTATGGTTGATCTCTTTTTGTATGCATTTGGTCTCTAAGGCAGGTAACTAATTTTCAACCTGTTTCTGACTTGTTATCAAAGAAGTTTTACAGGTTCTCTGCCATTTTTTTTTCATTTGATAATGAATTTAATTTATCATTAGTATTTTGTGTTTATTGGATCTTGAACTATCTTTTGCATTTTTAAAACTGGCATGGATATTTCTCTCAGTCTATGATAGTGCACTCATTTTAATTTTGCTCCCTTTCATTGCTGTCTTAGGTTAAATAGGAATACTTCTCATGTGACGCTATTCATTAAAATGCTCATTTTTAACCATACCTAGTATCACCCTGTCAAAAACTGGCATAAAATAGTTATGGGTTTTCTGTATGATTTTGGAAGCAATCATGAAAGTCTTTTTTTGCTGGGCTTAGCAGAAGCCTCATGGCGCTGCGGTAGGTATAAAAGGATAATGGCTTGACTTAGAATCATAGAATTGCCTGGGTTGGAAGGGACCTTTCAGATCATCTAGTCCAACCATCAACTTAACACTGAAAAAAAAATCACTAGACCATATCTCCAAGCACTATGTCTACCCGTATTTTAAATACCTCCAGGGATGGTGCCCCAACCACTCCCCTGGGCCGCCTGTTCCAATGCTTAATGATCTTAAAGATCTCTTCCAACCAAAACAATTCTATGATTCTATGGTTCTATAGCACTATACCAGCTGCTAGTAAGAAAGTTAACTCTATCATCTCAACCGAAACCATGACAGTGTGGAACTGGTTCTTTCCTGGGCTGGTGGAGGATACAAGCAAAATATAGTCAATTATTCTGTAATTCCCAACCATATGTGAAATACCAGAAATAACAGGTAAGCAAATAAATATTTTCACTATATGTCATACACTGGGATTGACCAGATCTGAGAGTCTCCTCCATACTAGGAAACCACCTCAGCAGACTTACTCTCCTTTGCTGCTGCTTCCCATTAATGTAGCAGTGGCAAACATTTTGTGATATTTAAGCATAAATCAAACCTAGGAGATCTGGTTTTCTGAACTCATTATCACTTATCTATGTTTTCCACTAGAGCTGGACTGTCCATAACCAGGTAAGAAGTATTAATTACAATATTTGTTCCATTAGGTGCTTGGACTGCCACCTACAGCTCAGTATTATATAAGTAGCACCAGGTTGCAGCTTGCGGACACAAGCTTATGCCAGGTGCCACCTGGATATCTATAACCTAGTCAGTCCTCAAATATTCTCTTACTTACAAAAAAAAGGGCAAGATATCATTGAAAACAAAAAGCAAGCATTAACTTTTCTGCACATGGTCTCCAGAAAGCAGCAAGTTAAATTTGTTGGTACTTCCATCAGGGAATATCATAAATTGGAGTCTGATGGCCTTCAGGCCTCTGAAGATCTATGAAGAAAACTGTCTGCTGGTAGTTCTGCACAAACATAATATAAAATGGTGAAGATGAGAACAGCTTTAGTATTGGTTTCTAGTTTGACATCAGCAGAAGCAGAGAGAATAAAGGGTCAGCAGGGAGAAAGTGCTGATGAGCAACAGAGGAGGCTACTCAAGAGAGCAGAAAACAGCAGGGCAGAGAATGGATTCAGAGAGATAAAGGACAAGGGATGCTGGAGGTCTGAGGGGCCCTGGAGGATAGGGGAGGGAAGCTCTTTGGCTCTGGACTACATGCAACGGGAGGCATGCCTGCTTCAGGCAGACAGATCCCATGTTTCATGTGTTTCCAGATTTTAGGAACAGTGCTTCCAGAGTAAGTTCTCTACTTTGGCAAGAGGGAACGGTAGGTGTCTTTGAAAGCCTCAGTGGTGACCTTTTTTGCCCAAGTTTAGACACCTGGACTATTAGTTACAAGTGACAGATGGGATTTCCCATCTGACTTCTCTCCCTTGACAGACTGGAGAGGGAACACGGGCACTATCCTTCATTAAGCACCTAAAATTTCGCCACAAGTTATGTGCCAAAACTAAGCAGATATAGAATCTCACACAATGGCATTTTAGGTGAAAGCTAGCTAGCAGGTTTGAACTCCCTTGCTCACAGCAGAGATAATCTCTCTTTTGAAGACACACAGAGGAAGACAAATATTCCTAAATTTCTCCAGTAAAAGCAACTTGTCAGGTCCCAGACATCAGCTTTCATCTCAGGTGCTGTCTGTTATGTGCACTCTTCACTCTGGGATGAAGTGTTCAGATTACAATATCAAACATGTAAAGGGTATAGGGGAAGGCATCATGTGGTTTCTTTCTTGTTAATTCACAATTATAGGCAGTACTAAATGAGAAGGATTCCTGCAGGGATTAGCAAAGTAGAAAAGGATGCATTTTCTTATGCTACAGGAACCAGAGTCGCATCTTCTCAAGTCCTAGACCTCACTAACCTGGCTTCCTGTTTTCCACATGGCTCTCTTCCAGTCAGGTGTCAAACAACTATTCCTCCTACCAAGGCTGTAGAGTTTGAGTTTATACAGTTCATATAGGTTAGACCAAGGGAAAAAGAGCAGAAAAGATGATGGTACCAAACACTAGGAACATAGAGTGAACAAGCACACGGGTTTTTATTGTTCCTATTGTCTTCACTGCTTTCTGACCACCCAAAGGGAAGATATTCCCGTTTTGCTAGTGTCACCAGTCTTCCTCCACTTCCTTCCCTTCACAGATGTTCAGATGTTGGAATATCCCTTAATTGCTATTAAAAACCACAGTGAATAAAGGAAGTTATAATCAGAGGCACTTATCTTCCTTATATTGAGTTCTCAGGTAAGCGATTCACCAGGAGGGGTGTTTGCTGTCCTATGCCTTGTCCTGTATCTGCTGTGAAGGCAATGTCTCCCTTGTCTGTAGGAAATGTTGGTTCACTTTTCACTAAGTCAGGAATAAAATTCCTACAAGGGTTTTTCTCTCTGTTCCCAATTTAATGTTTCCAATGACTCACACCAATACAAGTTACTGTGAAAGGAAGCCAGGCTTCTTAAATGTATCAAACTGCCACTGTAAAAACTTCCAAATACTGAAGGAGATAATAACAAAGCAAAAGTACTTTAACTCTGGAGTTTAACACACAAATTTCTTTAAAGAAGTCTAATTCCTTACTGTTCTGAAAATTGAAGGAGTTTGGAGATTATTATGCAATGCTGCACTTAACTCCCGGTACACAATACCACATAAACAGATAAACCAAAGCGAAATCAGGCAGGTCTGAAAACTTACTCCTCTCATGAAAATAAATGTTTTAACCATTACTTGTAAATCAATATTTTTCTCAGTACATTTTAAAAATCACTAGCATCTCTTTTCTTGTTAAAGCTGTCTCTGCTTCCAGGTTGTTAGATAAAACAGGAGATAAAGGTTCAAAAGTCATACTTTTTGCAGATAGCCAGTATGCTACCACCATGCAAAATCATGAAAGAAGATAGTTGGGAGGAAAGCTCTCAACATATTTCATCCATATCCTGGTGGTATATTCTTTTTCCAAGAGGACTAACTTGTGAAAAATAAGTTTATCAAACTGAAAGAGTAAATGTATATAAGCTGAGAGAATAAAATGTTTTATGGTAATATACTTATTTGTCCTTTTGTATTCTTGTGGAAATCAAAATCTCTATATATAGTCTGGCAATATATAACAGTCAAAAAGCTTTAATGAAGGTTTCTGATAACATCTCCTGAATGTGGTCATGACCCAAAGATGGACTAACACAGACTAACAAATCCTATCTAAGTTTTCTGGCTGTGCTTTTAGTAACTTATGTTTGTACATTGGATTTTTTGTGTTAGTAAACAAAAATGTTAGCAGTGATATTGACATTGAAAGCATCTGTCTTTTCTAACTCTCAAGTATGTAAAAAAAAAGTTCAGCTGTAATTGAAAAACAACAGATTTAAATAATGTGGGTAATAGACAATGAAGCAGGGAAGGTATCTACAAAGCTATTTAAAGTTAAGTGACAGAAAACAGGATTTTTTTGGAGAAGAGTTTATATTTGAAACCTGTCAGATATTTGAAAAGTAACTATGTGAGATTATTTTGCAATACAGTTTCTAGAACTTATCTTGATATGCCTTTAAAAACATGTTGGAAAAAGAAAAGCGCATACACACAGAATCAGTTGAGACTTGTGTTTAAATTGTCTCAGTGCAGCTCAAAGAGAATTGAGGCAAGCAATACAAAAAATAAAAGTAACATCTAGCAAAAATGTTGTGCAACAATGATGGCAGGGGTTCTGGGGAAGATTTTTTTTAGGTGAATATGGAAAGCAATTCCTTGAAGCAATTTATATGGAGTCTACACAGGAAAGGTCACTTTGACAAAGTCAGAAAGACCAACTGGAACAGAAAGACACAGGATCATCTAACATAAATTCATTTATTGACCCATATGGAAGGAGAGAGACTTGCTATAGCATGCTGATATGCATCGTTTCAGTTTGTGTGGGGAAAGAAAAAATGAATTTTCTTTTTCTTCTACCTGCCAATATTTCAAGTTGCTATTGTATTTCAGAGTATTTTGCTTCTGTATGCCTGTCACTGGAACAGTTATCCCCAGTGATGACAGACCTGTTTCATATCTGACATCCAATATTTTTCTCACAGTACCTTGAAGAATGATTCACATCAATCCTGTATAAGATTAGTCAGCTTGACAAATACAGCCCATCTACTCAATGAGTGGCAGAGATTCTGACACAGCCTCTGGATTTAACAGCTGTAGTCAAGTTTAGAGTGAAGGTCATAAATCTTCCAGGGCTGTGGTAGCTGCAGTTTATTTGATAGCCGCAAGTCACTGAGGACTGCATCAAACCCTCAGTGAAAGGCTCATGTTCTTCTGGAATAGAACTTGGACCAGATCCAAAACCGTACTGTGTGGTTTAATTGAATGAATGAAACACAATGTTGATTTGCCAGCTGTTATATTAGAATCCAGACTTTTAATTCCTTGCTCACAAATGACTCTCTGCATGCAGGAGGGACTAAAGGGTTGTTCCATTTAACACCCAGTAATTCAGAGCCTGTTGGGAGCTCTGTCGCACATAATGCAAATACTGGGTACAAATACCAAAACATTCCCAAGTATGTAAATGAAACACCTTCAGAAGTTTTAAAAAGTAACACAGTCTTAAGACTAGCAATCACATTCTGCAATGAAATGCATAAAAACATACATGCATATGCATGCATAAATATATATGTTACAGAGAAATATTTCAGTCTGGTCTTGGTTTGCTACAACTTGTCTTCTATGTGTCTATTCTAGTTTTGAATTGAAAAAAGCACTAACTCAAAATTCTCTTGCCTTCGCCCTACCCAGTATCATGAATTATAACTGCAGTGTCTGTCATCTTTTAAAATGAGCAATCTGAATTGCTGAAAAAGTGACAGAATCTAGAACAAAGATTTGGGTAGGCAGAGAAACACAGCTTGAAGGCAGATGATGGTGTTGAAATGCAGCTTTCATTTCCAAATGCAAAGATTTGAAAATAGTTCTTCACTTACCTGCCAGGATGATTTACATGAAAGGAGAGAATAATTGTTGCTTCTTCAATAAGTGAAGACCTGGGATAAAGGTCTGAGCTGTTAATTTTTTAATCTATTCCTAAAAATGTAGAATTAGAGAGTAGAAATTAACTCTAGGAGTTAGGTATTTTAGCCACATGGGCAGTCATTTGGATCTTCAATAATGGATTGCAAGGTCAGATCCTGAAGACCACTATTACTATTGTATTTGACAGAGTCAGAAATGCCACATTATTTAGACCGTGTGTAATATTCAAATTTCGTTTCACAACGTCATATGGCTAGTTACAACACTGTGAAATGTCTGAATGAAGGCAGATAAGAAAACTGGTTACTACATATATATATATTTGTTATTGCCATGGATCTTAGATGATTAAAATAATCACCTTTAAAAACAAGAAGATACCATGTTCTCAATGAAAAATTATGATAGAGTATTGACTTTCATTTGCATGAGTTAGGATGATTAGATTTCCAAAA
>JAOTQQ010000001.1:162568365-162587056 GCA_026546715.1 Gallinago undulata
TACCATGTTCTCAATGAAAAATTATGATAGAGTATTGACTTTCATTTGCATGAGTTAGGATGATTAGATTTCCAAAATCTCTTATGATAACTCATTTCCTAAAAGAAAGAATCCCAGGATTTATTATCTCCTCTTCCTTTGGTACTTTCTTGACATATAATTAGTTCAGGCAACATAGTACTTTCATTCCTGACTCTTAGGACTCCCTTTCTTAATTGAATGCAAGAATGTAAATAGAAATCTGCAGGCAGAAAAATTATTAGAGAGTTCCCCAACCAATACTTACTGGAAAAAATATCAAAATTATTGTAGGGAACAAAATATTGTAGGTATGGAAAATTCAATTTTGCCACTTTAATGAAGTACAGTAGTGTACCCAGACTTTGTTTGTTACTTTTATTATGACTAACAGCCCATGTGTGAAATCCTAGCCCAACTAAACCCAGTGATAAGTTATCATTGCCAATTTTTTCTAATTGCTCTTTCCTTATCATAACAGCTATTCCTCAGAGATTAAAGTGAGTTTCAAGTTTCATTAACAGCAAAAATATAATAAGTAAACCAAATCCAAAATGCATCTCATTTGCTACTGCATCTTACCCAGAGGCAAAATGTGCCTGTAGCCGAATTTTCAAAGTTCAGGCCTGTTAGATTATTTACAAAGCATTGAGTGCCAATTTCTAAACTTATAAATCCACAAATTTAACTGAAGGAATATTAAGATTGCCATAGAGACAAAATCCAGGGTTAAGATTTTATGCCATTTAGTGCAACGACACTTTTTGTGCCATCACTGCAACATATGCATTATGATACACTAGTGAATTTCTTACTATTTTTAAAAGAAACACACTCTTCCTCATGCAGTAGATGAAGTGGTCAGCACATCTATTCAGTAGTTTCTATTTTTCTCAATTAACATGTCACTTCCCACACATCATACACTGCCGAAAAGACAAGAGAATTCTTTTTCTCCCTCGTATACCGCTTATTGGAGGTTATCAAAAATATCAGCAGATTGATTTTCATAACTATTATTGTCTCTTTTACAGAGAACATAATTAGAGAAATACAGTTGAAAGTACGGATATTCTTAGGAGCATTGCATGTGGTACTGGATACTTTTCTGTGCAACTGAATCCTCTTATAGATCTCCAGTGGGAATTTAGATACTTAGCACGCATACGGGCACATACTTACAAACACTGTTGCATAACTAATCTGAAACCTGTTGAAAATATGTGTTGCTGCCTTGAGCCAGTAAGCAAGTCTCTTATTTATCCAAGGCTAACTAGATAGATAGACTTCCCACGCTTTTTAATATCATTTAAGGCCTAGGCAGAAAGGTAGCAAAGCCTTCTAACAAAAAGAGAAGGGTTTTGTCACCTCTCTGGTTTTGAAGACCTTTTCCAAAGATTCATTTGAAATAACAGCACTACTTTCTAGAAGTAGCAACAGCTTTTAATACTTGTTCTGGGCGTCTATAAAACCTTTGCAGCATCCTGGCATACCCAAGTTTATTTCTATCTGGGAATAGAAAGGCATCTTTCTACCAGGATATCTTGGGTAGAAATACTACAACTGCAGCGATGAAGACTGCAAAGTTAAGCCACAAATAAATTAGGAGATTCCAAATTTAAATCTGCTTTTTCCAGTCTAGTAGAAGACACAGATTAAGTCATAGAAAACTAAAAGACAGGCTTTATTTTCAGATTTTCTTCAGTTGTCTTGAGCAAGTCACATAGGAAAAAACCCACCATTTTGTTTATCTTCCAAATGGAGAAGACAGCATCTTTTGCAAAATACTTCTAGCAGTAACATGTAACACCTTCCTGTGCAGGCACTGCAGGAGGCAGGGCTCTAATAAGAATTTTCTCTGTATAGGTATAGGTGAGTATGTTATCTCCTGTGATTCAGCTTTCTTCACCAGGTTATAAGGATCACCTGGATGCTTTCTACTAATACACTCAGAATGCAGCATGAGCAATCTGTTAATACGCAGCTACATATTACAACTTCAAAAGTGTCAAGAGCAATACTGGATGCCAAGTATTATTAATTAAGAGATATCACAGGCTATGTTGATATTATGGACACTCAGAAATTAAAGTCAAAGTGGAACTACACCACCAGTGGGCTATAATGTCCTTGTGTCCATGGACTCAAACATCCCTGAGTACCAATAGGAATAACAATGAGGAACACCATCTGCTGAGCTCTGAAATGAGCTCTTTATTCATGCTTGGCAGACCTGCAAAAAAAGGAGGGGAAGGGAAGGGGTGTGAGGAGTTTGTAGCCAAAATTTTCAGCTAGATAAAGGTAAGCACAGCAGATGTTGTCAGCACTTCCCTCATTGGGGTTTTGTTTGCCCATCCGCTATTTTTCTGCAGAGACTAGAAGCCGTCATTCAAGGGACCCACTGAAATTGCCAGTGATGCTTTCCTAAGCCTGGTACTTTCAGGTGTAAACAACACATAAATACATGCTGCTGTGAAATAAATGTAGATCCTAACAGAACCTAACTGCAATAATTGAGATGGAACTAATGCCTTTTGTGATTTCTGCCGGGTAGGCTAAACTAAATGCTTTGAAGAGAACAGAAGGCGCGCCAGGGACATTTTCTCATATAGAAGCATATAAGTTCAGACCTCCATCATTCTAAACATTAGTCATTGTAACCCAGATAGCTCAGTTCACAAGTCCAGAGCACAGCTGATTTGTCAGCCAAAAAGCAAAAGAAAGCTCCTATTGATCATGCTTTCAATTACCAGTTACATAAAGCAGATTTACAGAGAATCATACAGTTTTACAAAGGGTTCAGATGAGCACACAACATTGAGGCTGCACCCCAGTAGACATGATTTTTGCCATTATTAGTATAAGTCTGCAGGCTTTGTGCTGACCTGACAGCTCAGGGTCTAAGGATTTTTTTGCCTTGATTTAGCCTGCGTTTGTTTTAATAATTGAGTAGTGGTTAATTGACTAATGCCTCTCCTGTCCTAACTTTGGGAATATTGCATATGGCAAAGGCCTGACACACCTAGGTAGTCACCATGGGACAAGCATCAGCCTTTTATGTCAGGTGGGGCAGGTGGTGGTTGCTGTGCAGCTTTCACACTTCACCTGGGAACAGAGCAAAAGCAGACAGATCTTGCTGGCAAAACATATGAAAGCACACCAAGCAGACCCAAGCAACTTAAAGCTGTTGCTGATGAGACATCTCTGTATAAATTTTAACAATGAGTATATATTTTTGTAACAGGGCTAATAATGTTGACTGTTAAAATATTAATTTGACTTAGAGCAAATACTTAGTTTTAGGTATATGGTGTGTTCCTTTCTGCTCATAACAACATTTGCAAGACCATTTGCTATCAAATCTATGCCGTCCTGGACCAGGGCTATAAATTTGATTACGAACACATGAACACATTTCCGCTGAATTAGCCAGAGCACGCAACACAAACTTTACGTTAGATTTATGCTGTTATGCTGGCTTTATGTCAGCTGTGGGAGGACAGATGACACATGATAAAGCCTGTTAATAGTACAAAGTTAACATCCCAGAAGTTCTGCACTAATTTGAACCAGCAGAGCAAGCTTACATGGGATCAGCACTTAGCTCCTTGCAGCCTGAAGACAGGCTTTCCTTTATCGTATCATGGCCTCAGAAACTCTGGTGCTGTGGATTTGATTGACATGTGGGCTCTAGGATGTTCATGTGAGAGAGAATGTTCCTTAGGATTCAATAAGTAAGGGATATTGTGATGAATATGCTGTTTATTTTTCTCCTCAGTGCTTACATTTGTTAGCTTATCTTCCCTTCTTTCTCTCCTCCCCACCATCCCTATTTATCGTTCTCCTTGATTTTCTGGCTTTCCTCTTCACTACTTCTCTTGTGGTTATTTCTCTCCCTTTCTCCAGCTTCTTGCTGTTTTTTGATGAGTCTCTTTGCTCTGGCTTTCCTACCACCAGCTCCACCCCTCCTCCTTGCTATCTCCCTCCGTATGCCAAGCCCTGCAGACTGCTCAGCAGCAGCATTCCCTCGCTGAGTAGCTGGGGCAAAGCAGGGTAATGGCCTGGCGTGCTGGCTCCTGTTTTGATTAAGATGCTCGTGTTTATGGAAATAACTGGTGTGTGCATAGCTTTGCTTTGACTACAAAGCTCCAAGTGGTGCTAGTAGTTTACTGCTTTCAATTTCTGCTGAGTAAGCAAATGGGAGGTAAACAACAGAATTTAACATCATGGATTTAAATATACTGTAATTTCACAGAATCACAGAATCACCTAGGTTGGAAGGGACCTTTTAAGATCATCTAGTCCAACCAATGGAAAAGAAAAACCCAAGAACAAAAACCAAAAACCACCACACACACAAAAACCCCACAAACGAACAAGCAAAAAAATACCCCCCAAAAAAACTAACCCACACACCCCACCACACCCCAAAACAACACCAATCCACTACTACTAATCTATATCCCCGAGCACCATGTCAACTCGTCTCTTGAATACCTCCAGGGATGGTGCCTCATCCACCTCCCTGGGTAGCCCATTGTAGCTTGACAACCCTTTCAGTAAAGAAATATTTCCTAATATCCAGCCTGAACCTCTCTTGACGTAACTTTGAGCCATTACCCCTTGTCCTATCATCTGTGACTTGGGAGAAGAGACCAACCCCCCCTCTCTACAGCCTCCTTTCAGGTAGTTGTAGAGAGCGATAAGGTCTCCCCTCAGTCTCCTCTTCCCCAGACTGAACAACCCCAGCTCCCTCAGCCTCTCCTCATAAGACTTGTGCTCCAGACTCCTCACCAGCTTTGTTGCCCTTCTCTGGACCTGCTCCAGCACCTCAATGTCTTTTTTATGGTAAGGGGCCCAAAACTGGACACAGTACTCAAGGTGGGGTGTCACCAGTGCCAAGTACAGGGGGGTGATCACCTCGCAGGTCCTACTCACCACACTGTTCCTGATACAGGCCAGGGTGCCGTTGGCCTTCTTGGCACCTGGGCATTTGATTGTGTTCAGTAAGTAACTGAAAAAAAATGCGTGAGAAGAAAATGATTATTTGACGGATCTCGGGCAAGCGGTATAAACATTTCGTCATTTGAAATTAAAAAATCATAGAATCACAGAATCATAGAAATAGGGAGCATAATAAAAAGGAGGGAAAAAAAGCAACATATTGTGAAGCAGGGGCGAAACGCTCTATTTGCATATACTCATAATCAGATAAATCTATCTACTCATCCAGGGATGGAATTTACAACCAGAAAAAATGGTTAAAAAACTTAAAAATAAATCAAGAGGAACCACATTAAAGCTGTATTAGATCAGAGTAGGATACTAACCTTATAAAAGCTCTAGTTACCCTTTTCAAAGCACCACTGGATATACTGTTGTATCACTAGATGACTTTTGGTTACCTACATGAAGTGAGCTGATGACTTTGATTCAGGCTGTAAAACGATTCACCCAAAACATATAGGAAGTTAACATGAATGACAAGGAGAAATATACATTTTGGGTTGTTCAGCAAGAGTTAAAAGGAGATCTTTCTTCTCAGCAATTTTCTCACAAGAGGAAAATGGCATTTTAGCATTGCTAATATATCCAGAGGGCTAACAGGGTGAGATTGCCACATCAGCAGCAGAGAACAATAAAATAATGCAATGCTTGCTGAAAATGTAAAATAAAAAGATCTTTATAGAGGGCAAGCCTTCATTAATATGAAAAAAAGACGATATGTCCCAAGGGGATCATTTCATACTTTGTCTGTGGCTGTCAAAAGAGAGAAAGCACTCAGTGACTCCAATTTCATCTATCCCTTCCCTTAGCAGTCAATGAGCTTTCAAATCACCACTCCCTTCTTGGGCTACTTAATCCAGATCATAACCAGAGAATTTCATTGCTGCTTTCATCTCTCAAGCAATGGTACGAGATGTGCATGGACTCATTAAACTTTCTCAAGCCCCCTGTTCCACCAGACTCCAGAGACCCAACCAAGGCACCTAACTGAGAAGCCAGGTTGTCCTCACTTTCCATTGTAGCCTAGGAGAAATGCAGACACTAACAAAGGTGACTCAGCCCTTAAACAAACTAAATCTCTTTTAGGAAGCCTGTGTGAGAATCTACAGGGGAACTTTATTTCTAATTGCTAAAAAATAGGAGAAATTAGGGATGAAGGAGGACCTGAAATAAACATGGTGCTGTTACGAAGACGCATCAAATAAGCAAAGCCCCTGAGGGATTCTACAACCTGGCCTGCTGGGCAATACAGGCTGGCACAGCAGGAGGACCCAGAGGGACACTTTGTCTTAAGACCCAATTCAAAGCACTTTGAAGTAAATGAGCTTTGATTTCGGTGGGCTTTCGCCTCTGCTTCCCTGCGGGGTGTCCGCAGAGGTGAGCCAGCACCTTTCACTTGTCAGAAGAAGTGAGGTGTGACGGCCTGTCCGACCTGCGCGCCTTGTCTGTTTACGGCTGACATCACTTGTCGTGGGGGAAACCTGTTTCTCTATGAATTTTGCGCTTGCTTGTTCTGCTGGTTTTTGCGTTGTACTTAACGCTTCTGCCTACAGCAGCATCTACATGCTCCGCATACCCTCCCGACCTTTCTCAACGCCAGGAAGCATGTTGACAGCTTCAGTCTGGGTTTTACATCCGCTGTCATCTTGCCAACTGCTTTTCATGACTCTTCCAAAAAGATTAAAAAAAGAAAAGCAACAACAACAAAAAAACCCCAAACCCAACCACACACCTTATTCAAATCCAAATTATCACAGTTTGGATCACAAGTGCTTTACTGTGCAAAGCCTTGCGCTTGTGGAGTGCACGGTAGAATGAGAACAGGGAGACAGAAAAGCAAATGCTTCACTGGTTTATTCCTCCCCAGTCTTTTAATTTAAAAATGATAGCACTATTTAAATGCCAGATCTGATCAACTGCTGAACTACAGAGGTCCAAAGAGATCATAATTGACCTGAAAAACATTTTTTGCTGTGGGAAACTTGGTAACATACACTATTATTGCTTGCTGTATGCTTATGTTTCTAGTTAGGCTGAGACCCTATTCTTCCACAGATCAAATTTATATTGGTATGTTTCAGCAAAAATCTCTCAGCCACTTCAGAAAAGATACAGAAGATAAAAGCAGATTGTTTGCCCACTTCAGCATGAGCAAGCTTTGCTCTGATACTTAACAACGTTTTCATGCACAGTGATTTTTCAATCTTGAAAAATGTTCTTTTAATTTATTTGTGTGCAGGGTGTGGGGTTTTTTTTTTTTGTGTAGAAGTCTCTAGGGTTTTAAGAAAGTAAACTGTAACAATCAGAACTTTACCAGCTCTGTCATTTGAGGTAACAAGCACTTAGCAATAGCAGTGATTCATGTAGGATTGACAACAGAAAAGAAAATAAGTGGAACTCAAGAAAAATGGATTATACCAAGCACTGTGCAATGCAAAGGCACTGGGAAACTGGATCACAGTTCTGTTAGTGTGGTACTTTTCCTGGCCTAATTCTTCCTGATGACAACTGCAAATTAAACAGGGTCAGTTTGCCCAGAGCTTTGTGCTTGCACGGTTATATTGATTCAGGTATGGAACACATACACAGCCATGGATTGTGCATTTAAGACTGATCCTTGTATCAAATTCAAGCTGTGGTAGGAGTTTTCTGCTTGCCTACAGGCTGTTTTTCCCATTCCCCCCAAACTTAATTTTATCTGGCCATTGCAGTACTTTCCCACACTGTCCTGCAGCCTCACCATAGTCCCACACAGTCAATCCCGTTTCTCCAATTTTTAATAAAAGTGAAAGCCTCCTTGTCTGAACAACTCTTTTCCCTCCATTTAAACAACTGGGATAACCTCCTGAGCTCACACACATAGTGTAACTTTTTGACCGCATCCCTTTTAGCAGGACTGAAACTTGAGTGCCCAGAGTTTTTGCCAGATTTCATTTCTATCTAGGTCCTCATCCATGGATCTTCTTACTTCCACATCCTTTTTCCCCACCCCTCAACCCCGCTTCAGCATCAGGTCATATCTGCCCACTCTGTTAAATTTTGTCCTTTGGCTCACTGATTCCCAACTTGATGCTTAGCCAGATGCCCAATCTGCTTGAGGTTCCTGGTTTTTTTTTTCACATTTACACAGTAGACTTTAATTTCCTTCTCTCATATTTCTTCCTCTGCTTTCACCCTTGATCTCTTGCTCTGGTGAACACACTATTCCTCTCCCCACTTCCAGTCCCACTTTCCCCACAGCCTGCAATACAAGCTCACTATCTACAACCTCACATCTCATCCCACGCCCCAGGATGTGTTCCTACTTGCTGTTCTGTGCTCATCCTTACTTTCCCCTGCTATTTTAGCCCCTTGGCATATCGATAAATTATAGTCTTCCTCCAATTTTCTTGGGCTCAGCAAGAAAGTCACTACTCAGCACACAGGAGACCCTCAAGATCTGAAACATGGGCTTGGCACAAATATTTAGGTCACAACTACAATTTTAAACAGTTTCGGTCAACTGCATGCTAGACCTGCCACAGCTGGGATTTTGGGAGACTTTATCCTGGAAAGCTGTAGCAAGAGGATATCTGTAGGACATAAACTAACTGGTTTTTCAAAGGCCAAAATGACCAGCTTTTTCCAAAGAGAGAAAAGGCACATGCCTGCCAAAACACACGACTGCATATGTACATGATGGGTCTTCTTAAAGAAAAAAAAAGAGGCTGAATTTTTCAACATGAGCAAAACAAATGTATTTTTCGATTTCATTACTGTTACCAAACCATTTACAACTTGATTTAAAAATAAATAAATCTATTGGGCAGAAACAGGCATTCAGTATGGAAAATATGAGCTGAAAACAACCAAATCAAGGAAGGCTTGTAAGCAGCTGAAAAAAAGTCTTCCAATAGGAAGCATAAGACATACTGATGGCTAACTGATGCTAACAACTCCAAATCTACTACTTTTCTGATTTTTTTTAATTATTATCTGACACTAAATGCAGACAACAATCTGAGACAATAACAAGAGGGTGTGAGAAAAGCACATAATGTCATAACTGCTAGGCTTTCAGAAACGGCTGAGGGAGACTGGCTGAAGCAGAAGATAAGCTTTTCATTGTAAGACTATTGATGAAATAGATAAACCACATACTGAGTCTAATCTGGGAATCTGGAGATGCTCAAATGACTGTCAAAACAAAATGAGAAATAGAGGAGGAAATACTGTTCCAAAGCCTGCTCATTGATTTAAGCATTTTTGGTGCCAATAGGAATAATAACAATGAAAACCATCTGCTGATCTCTGCAATGAATTTTTTATCTATGCTTGAAAGACTTGTGCAGAAATGGAAAGCTACGTGTAAGGCTGCAGACAAAACAAGGTGTGTGTGGCAGATGTTTGCAGGGTTCCACTCACAGGAATTGAACCAACACATTGTTAAGACTTCTCTAGGGACTGGACATCACCTTCTTGTGGAGATGCTCTCATCAGAGCTAACAACACATTTCTAAATGTTGTGGTTTAATTCATCAACCATTAACCAAAAAATATAAGTGAGATTCTGAAATGAAAGGATGTTCAAAAAAGGCCATTGCCATAATAATTTAATATATACTTACCTAAATATAAATAAATATAAAAAAAACAGAAAATATTTTTTTCCTCCTGCAGAAAATTCCATAAATCCCTAATGTCACTGGTACGGCTTTTATTGTATGCACTGCCTCATTCCAAATCAGGCTGCTGTATGCTCACAACAGCTGTGATTCCTAAATATTTTTCACAAAGTTGTAGCATATGGTATATTTAAGAATGGCCTATTTGCATTTGCATGCAAAGAGACTTGACCATACAGGCAGAATGGGCAGACGGGTGCTGTGCAATTTAAAGGGAAATAAAAACTGAAGATTATTTTATTAGGGTGGCAGCGATAACCTTTACACCACTCCCACACATGTTGAATAGTCCCTGGTTAACGGCTTCTGTTCACCACCAGTAATCACATAGTGGTAGTACGTGTCAGTAAATACAATTTTTGTTTTTAGTCACACAGGACCATGGGCTTGGCATGGACCTTTCAGTGGAGGGACTCAAGACTTCTTTGGGCCTGAGCTAGTTTTAGCAATAGTCAAGGGACTACTGCCTGGCCTCTTGCAGCTTCTGGGGTTACTGTGTGGTAAAGGTCCAACAGACCTAGGTAAATCATTGTGTGATATACAACAGCCCTATATGTTCACAGGAGCTGGAGAAAGCTTTTAGAATCATAGAATCATAGAATTGTCTAGGTTGGAAGAGACCTTAAAGATCATCTAGTCCAACCATCAACCTATCCTTGACAAAAATCACTAAACCATATTCCTAAGGACTACGTCAACCGTCTTTTGAACACCTCCAGGGATGGTGCCTCAACCACTTCCCTGGGCAGCCCATTCCAATGCTGCATAACCCTCTCCGTGAAGAAATGTTTCCTAATATCCAATCTAAACATCCCCTGGCGCAACTTGAGGCCATTGCCCCTTGTCCTATCTCCTGTGACGAGAGACGAGACCAACCCCCACCTCTCTACACTCCCCCTTCAGGTAGTTATAAGGCATGATAAGGTCTCCCCTCAGCCTCCTCTTCCTCAGACTAAACAACCCCAGCTCCCTCAAGCCTTTCTTCATAAGACTTACTCTCCAGAACCCTCACCAGCTTCGTTGTCCTTCTCTGGACCCTTTTGAGTGACACTCAGTGAGTACAAGAAGTTCTTGTTAAGAAAATGTATTAAAATAACCCCAGGAAGACCCCAAGATCAAGGATGAAGGAACCCACACCACCATGTCATTCTCCTCCTGAAGACTACAGGATGCCTAGGACTTGTCATGGAGGACTTTAGTCCTCCATGCACACCCCTCTGCTTGAATAAGACCAGAGCTATTGGCTGAGAGTCCCATAGGGACACTGGAAGGTTGAGCATAGCTCCACGAAAAAGGGGTAGGTGTTCCTAAGTTTTCTTTTTTAATAATTTAAAGACTATTATTGTTGTGTTTTTTCCATATTACCTTGGACTATGAATATTAATAGTATTGGAATTGACTAAGAGTAACTGTTTGCTGTAATTTGGCTAGATAAGATTTTAGTTAGTCCGACAATAAATTCTTTGCTCCACATATATATTTATATATGAATATATATATATGGAGATATATATATCTGTCCCTATCAAGATTTCAAGTGTAACAGTAGCTGGGGTACAACATGCTTTTCCACATCTTTTAAATAGGAAATAATACTGATAGATCTTTTGGTGGCAAGCATAGTATTTTATATAGTATAACTGTGATCAAGAACGCGGTTGGCTTTGTATGGGGACAGATCAGTGCTTCTGGACTGTAACTAAGATATCCCAAAAGATTTCTCCTCATTGGTAACTGTGTAGGTGTAAGATGTGAGCTGAAGTTATTGTAGAGACTGGGATCAAATCACAGGCAAGATTTAGTCTAACTGGCTACTTCTATAATGCTGTACCTCTCTATATATGAGTATGTACCTATGGCTGTATACGTCTCTGCCTATTGTGTCCACAGTGCCAGATTCTGGATCCAGCCTGAGGTCTGGCTGTGGCTGAGGAACAGCAGAAGCCAGTGAGAGAAGTACGAGAAGTATGAAAGTCTACTCTCCGCAGGCAAGTGGAGAGGGAGAAATCCAATCTCTTCCCAGTGCAGGAGAGGGAAAAGGGAACTTGTTTGTCCTTAGAGAAGAAAAGAATCTGCTTTGGACAGTAAAAGTAGGATTTTTAACCACTGGGTCATATCATGGCACTTCTTTTGGGCAAGGTGGAAGATGGTAATTTCTTTCTAATTGTCAAATCCATTCCACTTGCTACAACCAAAAGAGTCTGGAATCTGGTTTTCATTAATTAAGGAGTTAGAATACTTAGTCCAAAATACTCTGATTTTGCTGGACATGATGATCAACAGAATATATGATAAAAAGAGCCATCAATGAAAAATAAGCACAAGTAGAAACCCCGTGAACTTGCCATCTTGCTCATTTACCCTTCCCAACTTTCACCAGCTGTCATACTGAGAGGTATCCTGCAGTGGTGAATGTGGACCTTTTGTTTGGACCTTACAAGTCAGATTTGGCCTACAGCCCTTTGCTTGAAAAGCCCAGCACTACAAACTGAAACGACTGATTTGGTACTTAAGTTGTTCACATGCGCCTCTCTAGATCGCAGCTCCCTGCCTGGTGACTCATAGCAAGTCCTCTAGGTGGCTAAATTGGTTTTGTTGGTGTTTTTTAGTCATACAGTTTTTCTTGTCAATAAAATGTTTGAAGACTGTCTGGAGAAGAAGCTAGCAGAGACACTCTTGTGCTCTTGCCAGCTGCAAAATAGGGTTTGAGAAACATCTCCTTTGGAGAACTAGTGGTGCCCTTCAGAGATTAAAGGGTCAGTCTGTACCGTGTGGTTGCTGTCCTAGATCAGCCTCGGAAGACAGAGCTTTCCGTGGCAGAAAGCAATAGAAGTGGTAAGAGGAGCACTCATCAGCTAGCAGAAGTTTGGGATTCTTTTGAGCAGAGATGGGGGTCCTGACGCCTGCTAAGTAAAATAAGCACAATCCTGTCACTCGTCCCAACTCTGCCTGAGCAGAGCTCTATATATTTCAGCATTCTTCCTCTACAAACTCTTTTCAAGTGTACTCATTATTCAGTAAGAGACTATGCACATCTGCTGTTCCAAGAAGCAAGTTTAATTGCTGATGGGATTTTTTCCCACTAGCATTTCAACCCATCTGCATGTTGCGATTACTGAAGCCTAATTTTGTTTTTGTCTACTTCAACCTTTTCAAGTGATATTCATTAATCCCATCTATGGCATCTCTAACATGTGGGAAATCTGCCTAGAGTAATTACAAAGTATTTCCTCTACACTTAGTTCTCATATAAGAGCATGGGAAGATAATGAAGGCTGATTGTAGTGTCATCATTCCATTGAGGAAATGAATGATGCTGTTCAAATAACAGCTGGCTTGTTACATAAAAGAAATGACAGATGAGAATAATAAAGGCAAACTCCTCTTTAACAGATCATTCTAATTTGAAAGTCTCAAATAATTGCCTGGAATCCTGGAAATACAGAAAACAGTACAAAAAAGGCCCTTAAGTTTGCTCTCTGTATGTTTGTATGCATGCATGTATATATATATACACACTTATACATACATGCCTACAAACATACAGTATTTTTTCTTTTTATTATTTTTGCATATGATACATATATATATATATGTAAGTATGTATGTAATACAGTGAGACAGCAAGAAATATCACCAAGAGTATCACCAATAATCTGGAATATCCATTCTTGAAAATAGAATACAATTAGGGAAATTTCTTTTTATTGTTAAATGACTTGAAGTGGACATTTAGGAATGTGAATGGTATGTATTATAATTGTATTTAAGGTCCAATGAGACTTTCACCATGTAATAATAATTTACAGTACAGTGCCTTTATAAAAAATCTTATGAGTCTTTTAATCTCCAGCACATATATATGAAAAACAATGCAGGTTTTTCTATTTTTTATATATATATTTTTAATATGATTTATATATACATTAACATCACATATCAACAACACATATATAAAAATCACATATGTATATAAACATCATATACATATATATAAATAGGAAACCTCAGTTGCTTAATGGTCCGTTTAGAAGTGCCCTCCACAGGCAAAATTTGCAGTGCTTGAGGCCCTACTCTGAGAAGCCAAAGGGCTGGTTTCACTGTGTCTTTCTGCCTGAGGGTGTGTTCCTAGGTAGTCTTTCAGGCCGTTTAAACCCTAAAACATGACTCCTTTATTAAGGAAGGGGTAAGATCATATGGCATTATCAGACTACAACACCTGATTACTAATTGGAGTTTGAAATAAAGACAGGCTGGTAGGCATCACTCAAAATGTGATGCCTTTCAGGTCTAAGAATTTCTTCAAATGATCCAAGAAAAAAGTCATTCAGAGCAAGGTGTGACCTCAAATGATATAGAAGATAAAATTAAAGCTAATAACATTAGGGTAAAATGAGGCACTGGGATGAAGCCTTTGAGAACAGACTTTCTCAGCAGCACCGGTTACATTGCTAAACTTCATGTTTTTTACTTCCTAAAACCTTCATGTATTCCCATTTCACATCTTCAAGCTGCAGCAACTGACATAAACTGGTCTCTTGGGATCTGCAGATAAGATGGGCCCCAATAAAAGAATCACAGAATAATACCAGTTTCTAGTCCAGCCTCATGCTCCAAGCAGTAACTCCAAAGGTGGAGACCACACAACCTGTCTGGGTAACGTGTTTCACTGCTTGACTGTCCTAATAAAAAAAGACACATTTTGTATTTATGCATTAATGTTTGCCAGTGGGGTAGCATAAGCTAAAATCAATGCTTTTAACAAAGAAACCCAATGTAGAACATAAAATCCTGTCAGCGAGGGCAATAAAGAACTTGAAGTTGACTGTATACAAAGTCTTCATGAAAGGCTAGCTTCAGGAAATGGTGGAATAAAAATGTAACTTGATTGAATTAGGTTTTTTAATATTATTCATGAATGAAGAAATAGGGATCTATATTGCCATAGCAACAAAATGCCATATGTTTTTTCTATATAAATTTGAAAATGTACTGTTCTCACATGAAAAAAACAGAGCCCTGGAGCACAAAGAATATTAAAGTAGTGCATTTATTATAGGAAACCGATAATTTTCTGACCAATTGGTTTTGTCTTTTAAATTAAAGATTATAGAAAGGGATATTTAACACTGAAGTTGATTTTTGAGAAGTGTCCTTTCACTCCAGAACTAAAACCGATCTCAGAGCCTGTGTTTTCCTGAAAAACCACACACGTAGCTTTGTGGAAATAATATGCTGCTTGATAGCTCAGAGCATAACTCCTTTTACAAAAACATAATTGGGTAGACAGAACTGTCAGCTCTGCTGCACACATGAACTGATACTGCCTCTTGATAACATAGCTTCTAAAGGAGCTGTTAATCCCATATTTAGCGAATGAATTCAGTGAAAGGCTTTTACTGAAAGTCGTTTTATACAGCAGAGGGATATCTGCACGCATTTAGAACTGGAGTCAGCAACCCTGAGTTACTAACCTCCACACATGCTGTAAACCCTCTGAACTGAATGCCTCTTATTACCACACTAAGCCCAACTGCAAATTTAAGGTAGTGGAGGTTGGAGCCCAAATCAGAGGGAAAGTAGGCTGCGGTCTTTTAGCTAGTGGACAGCATTTGCATTTAGCATTTCAGTACCCCATTTGAATTCAGACAGCAGATGAAACTGAGTTCTTAACGGTAAGATAAAATGCCTTTTTATTAGCAGCAGACTTCTTCCAGCTCAGAAAAACATCAAAGCAAAGAGACTGAGTAAGAACCTCTTCTACTGCTTATTCTTTTAAAGTCTGGATCTTAAACCCTGCTGCTTGTGTGAGAAACCACATCAGACTTTAAGAATTTCAGGGGTTCCAGGAAGGGATAAAAGAAGGTAATTTTAATTCAAGTTTTTGCACCTGACCTGCTCTTATTGATGTCACTGGAAGTTTTCCAGACTTAAGTGTGGCATAATGTGTACAAAGGCACTGTGACTCTCCATCCTGAGTGAATTTTCCCAGATGACTGAGGCTCTCATCTGATGTACATTTTTAATTTTCAGTAACCGGGATATACCCCTTGTTCTTTTCCCTGCAGATTTGATAAGGGTAGAAATTTTATATTATATATTGAGTGTCATATTAAAAATTCAGAATTTAGTTCTGTTAGTGAATAATTATATCAAGACCAAGAGAATTAAGGAGATAGATGTGGCACATTGTATTTCTTGCTAAATTTTTAAGTCTTTAACAATAAAAAGATATTTCACTGCTATTTTAGCTCCAGCAATTAAAAGTTCTCTGAAATTTTATGCATTTGTCCTCATCACATTTTTCCAGTTCTCCACATTTTCTTCAGTTTTCAGAACCTAGTGGTGAGTTTAGTATATAAAACCACAATACTTGGATACTAATTGAAGCCAAATGGCCTTAAATTTAATGACACTGCCAATTTTGACCGATGAAATCACCAGCTATTGTTGTCAGCAGGGCATTCCCATCAGTTACAGAGCAGCCACTGGTTGCACACTATTTTCAGCTGACCAAGGAGATAAGTCTACCAAAACATTCCCTGTTTCAGCTAGCAAACGACGAAGGAATGCCTGTTAAGGAAAAAGAAATTCATGCTGCATGCATTGCTAAATTGGTTGTTGCTACCGTTTATGCACTGGACTTAACAATCATGGAAAAAATGGGGCATGGAGAGAGAAGAGAAGAGGAGAAGCTCTTCTCTGAATTTCTTTCATTTAAGTTAGACTCTTCCTGATCCACACCTGTGTCTCAGTCTAGATTCAAGGGTTATAGTTGTGATATAAAACTATTATTGGACAAAGACTTCTGAAACTTTCAGTAAAATTTTCAAAGAATCTAAAAGGAATTAAGCACACACAGTTAAAGTGAAGTAGAAATAAGGTGCTCAGTACTTCTAGGTCAAAGAAATGTATTTCCTAAACTGAAAACATGTAAATACGTGCTGTGTAGGTACCAAAACAACATAAACCTTCCATCCAAAATCCAATGCTCAGTTTTCACTTTCTTCAAAAGACAAAGTGATTTTTTACTTTGGCTTTCCCTAGGCACTTACTAATCCTGCCCTTGGTTATTTCCTTCTCTGTTTGCCCTAGTCTGAGCATCTTTTTGTCTAATCAACATCTACATCCCTGGTATAAAGCACAGGCACAATCTTGTTGCAGCAAGCACAAGCCAGGATTGTCCCTGTCCACATTAAGTACTAGAAGCAAAACATCCAAGGTCCAGCTTGAGCAATCTGACTTCTGGGATCCTGGGTCCTTTTCAGTAACACAACTTTCACAAAGGGATGGGCATACTCAGAGTAGTCTACAGCCTGCCACAGCACTATGCCTGCAACAACAGCAGTAAATCACCCCAAATTTCTGTAGAAGGGAATTCCAGACACTAGGACCTTGCATATAAAGTGTTCTTTCACCCTTATACTTGTTTCTCATGAAAGCAAGCCATGTGTGCTGCTGAAGTATCTGTATGACTCAATGTGGACAATCTCCAGTCATGGACTCCAGACAGAGGCCAAGATTATGGCCCTTGAGATGGCAACAAGATGGCCTTGTGCATATTTTTTTATATTAGCGGGTTCAAGTGGTACCTTCTCAGATCCTGCTCTAGGTCACACATTTCTTTACCCAATATAGGAAGCCAAGTCACAAATCTGGGAGAGGAACCCAGCCCCTAAAACACTGGTGCAGCAATATTTGTTTCTGCAACAAATATCAACTAAAGAGATCAACTAAATCTTCTACATAACAGCTGAATCCTATAGCACTCATCACAAGAGTACTCAGGTCCTGCTTGAAACCTTTGAGTTTGTTACCAGCAGCTGTAGGGTTGGTCTCTTATTGAAACATAAGAGCATCTGAACCAGTAAGAGAAGAACAAGATCCTATCCTGGGAATTTCAGAATGCATTTGATCTCCTGAGAAGATAAGATTTGAATGTGATAAAGTCAAAAAGGTGAATGAGAATAGTATGAACTTCAGGAATGAATACAGCAATACCAAAACATCTCTTGAATACATCTAAACTGAAGTTCCAGTCGGTCTGACTTACAAACATAGGAGGCCCATATACCATTTCTAGCAAAACAGCTTTCCAAAAAAAGAGTCCGAGTTTCCTATAAAATTAATGAAGACAAGGAGATAATTTGAAAGGACTCCAAAGGGAGATCCCATGACCCCAAATTTTAGTCCATAAGCTGGAAGGTCGGGGGTGTTTGGAGGATTCCCCTGCCCAACAGGGAACATCTCAATGTCAGATGTTTAACACAGAAACACCAGATTCTTGCCTGACATTTTTGTAGAGAATGTCTCTATATTTTAAGGGAAGGCTTAGAAATATTGATCATTGTAGTAAGAAGGAAGGTTTCTGAATTTCCTGGTGTTCTACACAACCACATTGCATAAGTCTCTCAAAAACATCGTCACGTTCCAACCAGTCCGATTTGGAACTTCCTTTACCAGATCCATTGCAGAACTGCTCCTCTCATATTTTTCTTCTAAAAACTAAAGAACATGGAGACAAGTAAGTGGATCACAGAGCAAAGTGTGGGAAAAAATAGTAATGGAAATTAAGACAGGCAAGCTCTGATCTATACCTCTTTACTTTTTAGTTAAGTTTGCCTTTTAGTCCCACTGAAGAGTACTTAGTATATTTTTTATTTTATTTGGTACTTTGATTGTAGTGTTCATGAAATTAGAGTTCAAAACCAAGTGGTAACACACCTGCTTAGTATGGGACAGCCAAAAGAGGGATCTCAACAGAATTGACAGCAAATGTCTAAAATGCCCATGAGAGATAGACGCAGATGGAAAAACTATATTGTGTTATGGCAGCTCCCCAGTTACATGCATGTACTATATGTGAGGTGCTGGGAATAATGAGGGAACTATATTAAAACAGTAGGATAATCTTTAAAAAGATAAATGAGCAGTTTGGACAAATAATAAATGAAACTCAAGGGTGATTTTGTTGCTATACTTTTCCATTGACTAATTCTGTT
>JAOTQQ010000001.1:162588153-162602204 GCA_026546715.1 Gallinago undulata
ATGAGCAGTTTGGACAAATAATAAATGAAACTCAAGGGTGATTTTGTTGCTATACTTTTCCATTGACTAATTCTGTTGTCTAACCTCAGACAAAGACTATTAGCAGTTTTCAAACTGATAATGACCAAGCCTGTTGTTTTGCTCAGCTCTACTATCAATCTGAAGCACAAATACTAGATGATTTCCCCGACCAAAAAAAATTATTGTAGATGTCAAGCTAAGATTGATTGTGTGCGATTCAGATGGATGGATTCAAATTGTATAACTCAACAGCTCCTTCCAGGATCTCAACAGATCCTTCCAGGATCCAAATATCATGCTAGCAACTACCCAGTAAACTACTGCATATTTCCAGTGTGTAACTACACACAGTATAATCAATAATATAAATAAAAATCCTATCCAAGTGCACATCTTCACCTCAGAATCTGTCCAGCTTATGGTACACTACACTGATCTTCATTCCTTGGAAAAGGTCTTCATTTGTGCAGGCGAAGCAGGGAGTCTGCAACACTCTATATGCATGTATTCCTCTCACAAGATAAGTGGAGATAATGCAAGCTGTGCAGCTGCTCATTTCCCACTTCAGCCTGGGCTGAGAAGTGCAGGTGGTGTTAGCTGAACATTGAACAACATGAAGTTGGCTCTGAATTAAGTTACTACATTCACATGGTGACATAATGGAGGTTGGGAATAGGAATAACTCAATGGTCTGGTGATACATCCCTGAATAATAGACTAGATTAGACTAAACTAGAATACAATAATTTCAGTTGAAAAAAGAGACCTACAGCAATCAGCTGGTCCAACTGCCTGACCAATTCAGGGCTGACCAAAAGTTACAACATCTTATTTGGGGCATTGTCCAAATTAAACATTGACAAGCTCAGGGCATCAGCCACCTCTCTAGAAAGCCTGCTTCAGTGTTTGACCACCCTGTCTGTAAAGAAATAGCTCCTAACATCAAGTCTGAACCTCCTCTGATGCAGCTGTGAACTGTTCCCATGGTTGATGTCATGGCTTATTTCCTTTGCAATTTCAAAGGTGGAATATGTTCTACTAAACTTCATCTAGGTTTGTTTGTTGGGGTTTTTTTTGCATGGAATTTTTGAGCTTCCTATTTGTCTGCATACCTACTCTTTATCTCTTTATACATGTGCAGAAACACCTACAAGGTACCAAGTATATACTTAGATCTTTGAGTGGATTATGCAGTTTTAACATGTGTAGGCTGTATGAAAACAAAGGGTTTAAACAGAATACTAACTTAAACAGAAAAGAAAAAATTAGGCAGAGAGACTTCTTGAGAGTTAGCAGAATGTTAGTAGCAGGTCTTTTCTTTTTACTAATTTTGAAATTTAAAAAAAAAATGATTAAATTAAATTTTGATATAATTTCTCCCTTCTGAGCAGATAATGAACAAGCCTTTTGGATGGTGCTTGACAATGACTCTCTATTTTCTCCACTTGCTTTTTTTAACATTTGAAATTTGCCTGTGAAAGTAGCACTTTGAGGAATTTCTCACAAAAAGCAACTGAAATTAAAAAATAAGAATGTAATTAAGGGGTGCATAAATATCAAGTAGAAAGAGGGAAAGAGCCACAATTATTATATTTTCCTTCACCCATTGATTATGTCATCAAAGATAATTTCTGTTTACTTTCTTCCCTTCTGTGAAACATTAGAAAATGGAGCTTCTTGCTTGTGTTTAATATATTTCACATATGGGCCATTACTGTGGTGTTTCTATTGCACTTCAGAAGGATTTGGAAGAAGCTGATTTCTTTTTCTGATACATAAGAATTTCCCCCAAAAGGCGCTATTAGATCGCTGAGGGTCAGTCATTGCTCCCTTTATCCAGGTATTTGGAAGTTTGAATGATTCAATAGCGAGACATACTTACACTATGTTTGGGGCATAAGCAGTTAGGCAGGGAGCTACAAAAAATAGATTTTAAACAACTTTCCATCTCTATTTGTATTTAACAGTTACATGTGCTTTGTATAAACTTTCTATAAAACAGTAACCGGATCTATGTCCAAGAACCTCAGTGTATGGTAAGCCCCATTGATCTTACAACTTATGTTCAAAGTCAGCTTTAAAAGATCATTTGCTTTAAAACTCTGCATGAAAATACAATCTAAATATTTTTCTTAGAAGGTTACCTTAGATACCAGCTCAGGAATTGTTTCAGAGTCTTAGCAATGGGAATTCAACAGGAGGAATGGTTTCCAAGTACTGGAAGATGCATTAGTATCTATTTTGCTGCCTGCAGAACAACATACCAATGTATCTTGGATGCCTTGTGCAACTCAGGTCTAAAAGAAATCATGGCAACCAAAACCTCTGATATGAGCAGTGCTGGAGAAATACTGGATATGGATTTTTACTGGGTGCTTTTCTCTTTTTTTCTTTTTTTTTTTTTTCCTTATTTCTTTTTTTTTTTTTTTTGTAGCTACTGTTTCATTAAAAAAAAAAATCTGATTTGATTTTAAAGTGGTGGAGAACATTTTCTTGAAACTCTGTATAGGGTTGTTAAAGAATCTATGCTTCTGTATCCCTCTAGTACTTGTTATACAAGTATCTCAATGCACCCACAACATTGTTATAATCAAATCCCTTCAAAATCAAATGCATATTTCAGCAGAAACTGGATTAAAATGTCTTATTTCTACAATTTATTCCATGCTAGTAGCAAAACCACAATTTATTCCATACTAGTAGAAAACCAAAGAAATTAAGAAGGCTTTTCTTGATGCAAAGATGCAGATAGAAAGTCAATATGCTGCATCAATCAAAAATGAGATAAAACAAGCCAGTGTGTAGCTGAACACGGAAGTTTTACTTTTCTACAGTCTCTGACAACATAATCACACCGATACCAACTCCTAAAGTTTGCACATTTCCAAACATTAACACTAGGTTCATTTTCACTCCAAAATAGTTAACAATATGATCCTATTTGTGCTTTGATTTAAGCCATGTAGCTCCTCCTCTTAGATCACTCCAGCACAGAAAGATAAATTCTTGACAGTCTTATTTCTCTTCATTACCTTGGAAAATTTCATAAGGTTTCATATTAAAGTTACTGCCTTAAGGCTATCAAATGGCTTATCCACCTCAAAAAATCCTCTCATGTCCTCAGTTAAAAATCTTATTAAACATAATGAAGCAGAAATCAATCCCTTTATGAAGTACAGAGATATTTTTCACAAAAAAACATACTTCCCAGTGTTGTGCCTAACAATAAATTTAACACATACTTTGTCATTTCCTTTTTTGTGCAGTCACAGAAGAATGGATGTCAGAAGAAACCTCTGAAGACCATGTAGTCCAAAAGTGGACCCAGCTTCAGACATGGTTTGACAAGTGCCAAACAGAGGGGAATAATCACTTAGACCTACGGTTTGTGGTCTCTCTAGAATATCCCAGCATGGCTAGCCTTCATTGCCATAAAGGCATGGTGCTGACTCATGTTCCTTTTGCTGCCTACAAGGTCCTCAGGTCCTTCTCAGCAAAGCTATGACCTAACCACTCAGTTCCCAGCCTGCAAAGCTCAATGAGGTTGTTCTACTCCACATCCAGAACTTTGCATCTATCTTTAATGAACTTCTTGAGGTTCTTTTCAGACCATTCCTCCAACTTGCCAAGGTTCCTACAAACGGCAGATGTTCTCACCAGCCATTCACCACAATTTTGTGTCATCGATTAATTTGTCGAGGGTACCTTCCTTCCCACAGTCCAGATTGGTAATGAAGATATTAAAGAGCTTTAGCCCCATACCAATCACAGTGAATACCACATTTCACTGGCTAACAGATTTTGAACCATTGACCAGTAATTCTTTAAGCCCAATGGCCTACTTAGTTTTTCAACAGCTTAAAGCCCAGCCCATTCACCCTTGTTTGGTTACAAGGATGTTATGGGAGAGCATTTCAAAGTCTTTAAAAGCCAACGTACATGATGTGCATTGCTCTCCCCTTCTACACATAGCCAGTCATTTCGTCACAGAAAACAACCATGGTGATCAAACATTATTGGTACTAGGAAAATCCATGTCAGATGCTCCCAATCACCTTCTTCTTCTTCATTTGCTTGAAAATAGCTTCCATGAAGACAGCCCTTATAACTGTAACAGGAACTAAAGCGAGGCTGACCCTTCTATAGTGACCTGGATCCTCCTTCTCGTTCTCTTCCTGAAGATGAACAGTCTTCAGAAAGTTCTCCTAATTGCCAAACCCTTTGAAAAAACATTGCAGATAGGCCTCACACTAATATTGGCAACACCCAAAATTCATCCTGTTCAGTTGCACACCCCATTCAGTAGCAGACCTCAATTTCCGTGTTTTCTTTTGCTGCCAAAGTATCAATAGGATCTTTTTATTTGTGCTTCACATTTCTCACTAGATTCAGCTGCAGCTGACATTTGACCTTCCTCATGTCACCCTTGCCTGCCTGGTTATCTCAGTCAGGAGGTACCCTTTCAGTCAAGCTAGTTTTCTGTTCAACTGTCTGCAGATCAGGATGGACTGCTCTTGCACTTTGAGGAGGTTGTTCCTGAAGATCAGTCACCAATCTTTGTACACTTTAAGCCTCACGGCAGCCTTCCATGACTATCAGTTACCTGAAAAAACTTTCTTGAAGTTTGCTCTCCTGAAGATCACGGTCATCATTCTGATGATAGCAGCTTTCCTTCATTTCCTCAGGTTCTTCAGCTCTATCATCTCATGATCACTGCAGCAACGGCTACCACCAGCTGTCGCGTCGCCTCAAGCAGATCCAGCAGAGCAACTCTCTGTCAGTCCATCTAGCACCCAAGCCACAAAATTATCTGTAGAAATCTCTTGACTGGTTTCTAGCACATATCTCTCCTCTCAACAAGAGATAAACCACAAGGAATAGGGTTGCAAAACTTCGTTCACCTCTGTTTTCACTAATTCAAGCACATCTGAAGATGCCTTTAGCCATTTTTATGCAACAGATCTAACATGGAGTATTAGATTTCCTCATTGAATTCTTTAGCTTGCATGTTTATGAGTAATGTCAGTTTGGGAGCTATAGTTCATCTCAATCAAAAATTACAGTTGATGCAGTAATTCCTGGAAGCAAAAGTCCACATTACATGCTGTTAATAAGAAATCAAATGAGGTGAGTAGAATGATACCTTGCAGCCTTAGAAGTCAATTACTTGGACGACACAGAGAAATGATTTAGTTAAAACAAGAAGCCTTTTGGCCTTCCAACAGTATTCAAGCCCAAAGCCAAGTGAGATTAAAAAAAAAACAACCCACATTATTTCGTTGCTTTAATATCAGCACTGCTTTATTCTTCACAAAATCTAAAGAAAAGCTATCAATCATTTGCAAAAATTATGGAGTTTGTCTCATATATTTCTGGATATTTCTGGTGTAAATAAAGGTAATCAGAAACTTCAGAAAAGGACTCTCAAGTGTTCTCATACAATCCTCTGCATTGCTGAGTGTTTTTCTTAACTCAGTTACAGATTTCAAGGGAGCAAAACTTAAAGGAATGTAGTTCTCCTACTAGCATTATCCAATGTGATAATTGTGGCTACAGCACTGTGGTCATATAGACCCCATTACAAGACATCAACTTACCTATATTGACAATTTGCATCTACAGACATTTTATTGTTTTAACATTTAGCATTCGACTCCTGCTGTTAAGTTATCTCTCATAAAGAACTTTGCAGGTGCACCTTTGATCAAAGTATAAAGGCCATCCCCATTTCCATTCATCCTTGGTTGTCTGCTTTCATAATAGTCTCTTTTTTCTCCTTTCAGAAAAAAAGAAAGCTCAGGGCACAGTAGATTGTCCCTTTGCTAAATTTATGGGCCTTGGTCTTAGCCTTTGTGAAACTGAAATTTCATCTCAACTGCAGCATCCCTCATCTACCAACATAATCAGAGATGTGCTACTTTAATGTTCTGTTGATACTGGGAAAATGAGAACAATGACCTTTCTTTTAATTAGTTAGCCCAGAGAAGCTACTAAGATGGAAAGTGTGGAACTTAGCTGGGCACTAGGTCACATATTCCACCCATATCTTATGTTAATTATGGGCTTGAATAAATGTTGCTGTACATGCTAGTAGCCTTCTAACTCCTTCATTTCAGTTGGGGCAGGCATATATTTCCTCTCAAATATTTTTTTTTTTAAATTCAGGTGAACTGGAGCATTAGAAACTGATCAGTGGATTCTGTACATGATGCTGAGTGATTCACTGTTATTTTCTTCTTTCTCAAGATACTCTTGTGACACATTCCCTTTTTATTTTTGATAATATAAAGAGTTAAGCCATTATACATGTCATTAAAATAAAAAACGTTCTCATAAACATGCAAATTGGATCTTTTCAACATGCAAATTGTGCCTTTTCAGATACCTCAGCAGTGTATCTACCTGAACTATAACAATAAAATTGCAGCACACTTCTAAATAAATACAATTGTCAGATTCTCCACTCTCAGCCCCTGCCCTTACAATGAAAATGTCCACAGTCTAAATGTTATTCTTGGCTAAGTCACCAGTTCCTTAAGGCCCTTCAGAGGTGACCATTGTGCTCTGAGAATATATTATGTTCAAATTATTACTTGAAATGTTATTTGACAGTGAATAACAGAGAGACTGTCAGGTAAGACTGATGCTGTCAGCCTGAAAGCACAGTCACACGGGCAGTAATGCATGGATACAGAGTTGAAACTGCATGAGCTTCCACTGCAACAGCACCTGTCAATCTGTCACATGTCACCTGCTTTGATTTCTGCAAATCCAGCGAAGGCTTCCTAGAAGGTAATGAAACAAAAATAAAAATCTGACTGATGTGTCCATCACAGAATGGTCAAGGGCAAGAAAGTTAGTTTAAAAGCTTGTTCATTTGCACGTTTTCAGTAATCAGATAGCTTTTTGGTGGAAGTTGCCCAAAAAGTCTCTTTTGACTCCCTGTTGCCTCAGAAAATATACTATATGTCATCAATACAGATATCTTCATCTGCCTTCATCTGCCACCTCTGTTTAAGAAAAAAATTGTAGGCTGGAACAAAAAGAACTTCTTTACTTTGTTAAAATGAAGAAAAATATATTTTCAGCTCTCTTTCAGAGTTTTCAGAAATTCATCTGCATCGTCTCCTCTCCAAATGAGGTCTTCTACCCATAGTCTTGGAAAGGGCCCTTCAGTGAAAATAATCCCTAGAAACTTTGGCTCTAAATCACAGAGCTCTGTGGATGACTTGTAATAAATAGCAGGAAGATCAAAGGAGGATTAGAGGCTGGCTGTGAAGAACACCAGCAGGAATGACAAAAGGAAAGTCACTGGTGTTAACTTAGTTATGTTCCCACCATGAAAATAATAAAAGTAAAAACCCCTTCACCTTATTCAAATTTGCTGGATTCATTGCCTAATACAAGAGTTCCTTGTAAACCTGTGTTACTATTGTCCTTTTGTCCTATATGCCACATAGGAAGAGACTCCTGCAGAGCATTTCATGCTTATGAATGAGTAGATTATATGTCACAAATTCAAAGAATAGGCAGCAGGAATCTTAAATGTTCTTTTAAATACAGTAACACTTTAAGATTTAGAAAAATACATGCATAAAACAAAGAAAACCAGATTTTCTCCATAATTATTATTTCTTTCCTTGACTTTTCCTCTTTCTTCCTCACACAGCTGAGTTTGTCCCAGCTTCCTCTAAGGCACATTTGTTTAGCCAAGGTCAAATAATAAACAGCAACTTTGTTCTTTAGATTAATGAACACTGACTAAAAATTCCCCCTCTTTTCTTGCCTTCAGAATTAGATAAATGTCTATTTTAAGATCACCTTTATCTTTTAATCTATACTTTCACAGTTGTGTGCTTCAGGACTTGATTCACAGCAAAGTGGGTTCGAGTTTAGACCTGAGTACTATGCTACTAAATTTAGGTGATTGATTAACACATTATATTTTGTCCTCTGACTTACCAGTTTATGGTGATAATCTTCTACTATGTGCGGCCAAATTATGTACCATGACCCTTTCTGCTCACAACAGGGTGCCAGGGTCTGATAGATCATGGCTGTAAGTAGTCTAGGACTAGTGGTCAGGGTGAGCATAAAATGTCTCATCAGTTGAAGTTCCCACATGGCCAGGTTATCCTTCGGTGGAAAATGGAGCACAGGGAAGAGAAGAAGAGGAGGAGAAAAAGGGTGAGGAACCGTGATCAGGGCAGAAACCCGCACTTGGGAACTGGGAAGTTCCCACAGGCCACCTAATGTAGACAAAATTCTCACAAGGCCTAAGGTAAGCATGTACAATACATGGCCACGTACTTGTCTGGGATCACATTGTACTTCCTGCATCAACTTTCATTGGAGCATCCAAAAATGCATTGCCAAGGCAGACTTTGTGTCTCCTCTTTAGCAAAATGGGTAGCCAGAACGTAATGAAGTTAAGTGATTCTTAATCATAGAACCACTTATCTTTATTGCCAACATCAAAGACAGTAGAGTAGTGGGATAGCTGAGACTGGAAAGTAATGATGAAATGATGAGGCCACAGAAATTAATCATCATTTTCCCATTGACTTCAGCAGCCGAACAAACAGTCAGTATTTCAGCTCAAATCTTTTACTGACCAACTGCTGCTTTGAACATGACGGAGCCTCATTCCTCTGACGGGGGCTGAGAAATCTCCTCCAAAATATTTTCTTTCATGCTTATGTCAAAGAACAGAGAAAAATAAGAACTCAGAATCAAAAAAAATAATCAAATGTTGGGTTTGAATATATTGATTTATGCCAAGAAATTCTGCTGACGCTCATCCAAGCCTTAAGCCATTTCTCCGTATGGAGACTTTGCAACTAATAAAATGCAATTGGTAGGAAATGTAAACTCTGCCTGACGTCAGTAAGACTATTTCTGTGGATAAGGACTGTCAAATGCAGTTAAGCTTGATTCTGTAATGATAAGAACTTAAAATCAGCCAAACTGAAACTAAGTAATACCAGAGATCCATCCAACTCAACAGCCTGTCTTCAAAAGTGGCTTGTGGCTTGAAACTTGTGCTTGGGAGAGTGGGCGTGCATATATCAGGTTCCCCTGATACATCTGTGACTGTTCACTAAACTCCTTCCTAGATTTTGGCTAAGCCATCTCATGCGAAATCCTGATGTACACTGAGAGCAGCGCCATAAGGTCAAAGCAAGAGTACCACATAGGAAGGATGGATGGCCAGAAGAGCTGAAGGGCTGTTATGTAGCCACGATCATCTGCAAAATTCTGTCTTTTGTAGGCATTGGGTTTTGTCTGTAGTTTCCTCAGAGTCCACTAACTTATGGAAATACTACAGTCCAAACTTCCAAACTGGAGGGTACAAAACTTCAGGTTTTAAAGTGGCTCCAACAGCAGCTGGACTCCTGAGGTTTTTGTGCTTCCCAGTGTGACAGATACATGGGACGTCTGCATCATGACGGAGGAGGAAGGATGGACATTCTCACTGCTGGCTAAGTAACATTCTTTTCTTTTTTTCATAGATGCACAATATTAAGAGTGATGGGTTATAATTTATGAAATCTTATGACTTGAAGGGTGAGTAAATGAATTAATGTGATAAACTAATCTGGGCAATAGGGGATTGAAGTCCTGTTTGTTTTGTTAGTTTATTATATTTCTTAATGAGCTCACAGACCACATTGTCCTATAAATTTGAGAGATCTGAATGGGCCATCAAGTTTGAATCCCAGAGTACATTATCCTGTAAATTTGAGATGTCCAAACGGACCTTGACATACCTCCCATTCAGCTTTAAGAGTGCACTTCCTACACCAGAGGCTACATCCAGATAATAATCTTTGAAAGATGCTGAAGGATGTGAACCCATTTTGGCCTCCACAATATCCTGTGACAATGAATTACGCAGTTTAATTATTTATAATGTGAAAATGATCTCTCTGGAGAGAAAGCAATAGTTTAAGTGAATTGTAAGGCAGCTTGCTCTGTCAGACATGCTGTGGATCGTGTTGCAATGTCTGGGTCATGGCAAATACTCCAGACAGCGATGCCAAGAGCGAAGAATATGCATTTGCAACAATCTAGTTCCTCTTTCTTGCTATTAGTAGCTCATTGAAGTGCGATAAGAATCACATCTTGTATAACCCAATAGGACCTATGCCACAAAGAAGAACAGGGGGAGACATCTCAGGGACAGGTCTCAGCCCACAACTTTGGTGATGTCATTAAAATTGACAGTGACTTCAAGCACACTGCTCAGCAAATTGTTCCACTAAGCAGCTCAAGAATTATCTGAGGATGTCTCCAGTTTTGCAAACAGAAACATGACTTAGTAGAGTAACAGCAAGTGCTGCCTATTTTCTTTATTACAGGTTTGAGAGAAACTATTACAGCTTGAAGTAGAAGCCTTTCCTTGTAGATGGTCCAGAGATTGAAAAGTGACAGAAAATTTTGACTTCTTCATCTGCTGGCAGCCATATAAGAGGTTTATAAAGAAACTAAAGGTATTTTGATCTATTCACTGCCCCTCATAGAGTAGGATGGTCAGGTTTAGGAGACAGTAGATTTAGGATGCTATCAAATAGAGAAAAAATGTTCAAAAGAAAATAAGTCAGAAAGTAAATGTTTCTTCATCTCACCTTTCAATTCTTGCTGCAGTTAGATAGCTACATGACTCACATATTCAGAATCTTAACAATTTTTCCGTGTTGATATGCAAGATATATAAAAACTCTATATTCTCTTGCAGTGAAAAAAAAATCATACAAAACAAAACTTCAATTTCAGAAAGGGCAGGTAAGCAAATCTATGGTTACCAATTGAATCAGGATCACACCAGGAATTTATAAAAGTTTGTCCTGATCTTTCGACACTATTAGGAGCTGATGTCTGCTACTTTGTCAGAAAACCAGAATTTAAGTTACTCAGTCAGGTTTGTTGGCATGAAGGACTTTGCAGGTCGACTCTGTACATTTTATTCACTTGTGTTTGTCATAGGGCTTTTAAAATGTCAGGCTTTCTGTGTAATAGAGAGTGAGATGGCTGACCTCACCTAATAGCTTCCTACTGGCAGCTGGGCCGCTCCATAAAGAAGGGGTTGAGGAGACTGGAGGGAGTTCAGCTCTTGCTCCTCTTCCTATCTTTCCCCTGTCTGACCAACTGCCGGCCATGGATAACCCTTTTTGCCCCTGTGGCTGCATTGCATTGCATTGCTCTGATCATCTGGAGAGAAACTGCAGCAAAGCTTTGCAGTTGCAATCCAAATGATTTGAGCAAAAAGGAAAAGGAAAACAGAAGAGGCAAAACAAGCAGCAGATATCACTGCCAAATAGGCTCCCCTGGCATTGTAGTTTAAATATTTCTTCTTTGGCCCCAAGATTTGTTTTGGTTATTAGTGGCTTTCCTTACCGCCAGCAGGTCTGACTGTTTGCTCTGAAGTCTCCAATTCTGTGTATATCTGAGACTGTCCAGAGCTTGTTTAATCTTTTGTAGCTTCTTAGTTGTTTGTAAGGAGACAGGAGGCTGTAGCAATGTCAAAAGGATTTATTGAGATTCACAGAAAGGGCAAACAAGCTATTCAAGCCAATAAAATGTCACCATGTGACCCACAACTAGCAAGCAGAGATTTACATTTAAATTGATACTTCATTTAAATTGATACTTAATTCTGTAGCAACAAAATGTTCAACCCTTATTAACTGTAATCCCAAACATTCAGCAAGGCCAAAATAATCCATGTAGATTAAAAGCTTCCCTCACATTCCTACTGAATTTTAAAACACAAGCACAACAAGCCTGTGGCAGAGTTGTACAACTCATTCAAACTGACAAAACATACTAAATTTCAGAAGCCACAATATCTAATGAGCATGAAGTGAACTTAGCAATTACATGTTCTGAGACATGATGTGTGTCTCCCTCTGCGGGCAAGGTTCTTTTGCAAATCAACAAAACATCTTCTGTAAGTTCTGGAGTGAGCTATTAGCCAGCCTGTATCCATAAAAAAAATCTGACCTCATCTCAACTTTTTAATTTTATCCAGGAAAGTTGAAGTGTGTTTGGAGTCCCAGCATGAAGTGTAAGATAGAAAGGGTTACTCAGAGCTATCTGAATATTCCTTCATGTCCTGCCATTCAGGACCATTCAACAGTTTTGCAAATTCTGTACCTTATTCATAAACGCAATTCCTAACATGAACTAATAGGTTGCAGTCACATGGTGTTCCTCAAAAGACATTTGTTGCTTTTTCTTTTACATAAATAGTAAGAGTTTAAATCACTTTAGCTGTCTAACTGCACTGGCTATCATAAGAAAAGGAAAGATGTTCCCATGCGTACTATGACAATTCTTGGGGTCTCTTAGCTCAGTGTGGCACTGCAAAACCTGAGAAATCTGTATCTATACATTTACCTCACTGAATATACCTAATATAATATGGACCCAAAGAGCCAGTATAGGAAAAAATACCAGTGTGCAGCAAGGAGATACAGATAAGAAGAGCTCAGTAGGAATAGTTTGCTTTCTTGATTTCCTATGTCCTATCAAAGTAACCATAATAAGCAGCTGCAACACACATTCAGCCTCCTCTATACCACTGACAGCATATATTTAGACTCTATTTTTGAAAGAAAACACAAGATAATTTAATTCCTTTGACTTTTTTTTTTTCCTGTTTTATGTCCTTTTGGTTGCCAGAAAGAAAATTAATTGCTAGTGTTCTTCCTGGGCTACACATAACTGTAAGTTGCTAGGTTTGCTTGTTTTACATTATCAGGAACTACAAATCTGGGAAGAGTTTAGTGAGATCCATCAGCAGGCAACAACAGTATCTCTGTTTGAACTCAAAAACAGAGGATTTGGCAATTCCAAAAGAGGTGTCATTAAGATGCATCACTTTTTCCTTCGTTTTTTATTTTCTTCTTGTTTTCACAAAGTCAAAGTCATGACAGTTTAAAAATGCACAGTGGTCCTTTTGATTATAAAGAATCAAACATCCGTCCTGTCTGACTGTCTAGGAAAAATGGTACTTGCAGCAGCAATTACAAGGATGGTTTGGGATTTTTCTCAAAGGGAAGCAAAGCTACATCTTGTCTGGCTAAATAAGGAGATGTGATCTTTTACAAAAAAAAAAAAAAAAAAAAGGCAAAAAAACATTATTATGCTGTAAAAATTTCTAAAAAGCTGCTCTGATTGCCTTAACGTGTCTCACAGCAGGCACTGAGGAGGGATTTCTAGGACCTCTAGTAAGGTTGTCCATACATACTTGATAAAGAAATGAATCCCTGCAAGTGGTTGGGGGAAGCAGCGGATTGCTGCACAGTTGTAACTAGCACACGGTCTGCAACAAGGAGCCCTGCTGGGTGAGATGCTAAGATCACATTTCTCTGTCTAAAGAAGCCTATCCTGTATTCAAATGGCCTCTGCCTGCCTCATTATGAGGCCAGGCTGGATGGCACTTAGAGCAACTTGCTGTAGTGGAGGTGTCCCTGCCCATGGCAGGGGGGTTGGAACTCCATGGTCTCTAAGTTCCCTTCCAACTCTAACCATTCTATGATTCTATGATTCTATAATATCTAATGAAACCTTAGGGACAAATGACGTTGATTTCTACTAGTTAAGAGTTTAGCTTCTGTGATCATTACTTTCAGTCAAGGAGGATGACATGGTAAGACTTGCAAGATTCCAATCAACCTGAGCTTGAGTCAGTCACCCAAGTCTGGCTCCAAAACTTAGAGCAGGTTTCTCATTTGGTACTGCAGAGCTTTCCTTCTGCACCAAATCCTGCCTCCCTTTGATTCCTGCATACAACCAGGCACATTTTCTTTCATCTGTTGTGAATGGTGTGGGTGTACTTCTGATTTATGCATGTTTGGCAGTTCTCTGCATTATTGTATATCAGATAGTGGGTGCCCTTGCTGGCAACCTGACTGCAAAATGCCAAAAAGGAAGACTCTGATGGCAGACGTCATCATTCCAAGGGGCAGAGAAGTTTGTGCCGGGAAGTAAAAGTCACATCTCAGTGAAAAATGAAACTAAGGAAC
>JAOTQQ010000001.1:162602304-162637838 GCA_026546715.1 Gallinago undulata
GTCATCATTCCAAGGGGCAGAGAAGTTTGTGCCGGGAAGTAAAAGTCACATCTCAGTGAAAAATGAAACTAAGGAACAGCCAACAGCAAAATACGTGTAGTCCCATCCTAAATAAAAGCAGGGGTTAGGTTAGAATCTACTGGGGGAAAAAAGAGAACTTCAAAAGATTTTGATTAAAGGAACATAAAACAACAGGGGGCAATGGAGAAGCAGAATCTGCCAGAGAATTAGTATTTCTATTACCACCAAGTCTAAACTTTCTAGACAAATGAGCTTGGCCTTACTTCAAGACATCAGGCTCTTTAGAGAACATGATGTCCATCAACATTGTTTTCAATATTTCAGAAATTGGATAGAGTTCTTCTAGAAAATGAACAGCTGTTTTGTCAACTTGAACAAAAGGAGATGAAAGGCAAATTTGCTTTGGAATAAGGGGTCCTAAAAATGAGTTTACAAGCAGCTATAACTCCCACTTTATAAAAAATCCTGATTCTATTTGAAGATTTTTAGCATCCAGTTTTCCAGTGCTTACCGTAAATCTATGAAAGTCAATCTGCAAGAACAGATAGTGACCTCTTACACAAATGCCTTTAACTCTCTCCTGCAGCTAGGGATTTTTTTATCCAAACTTTGACCCCAATGAGTCATTTCTATCATAAAGAAAATTATTACTTCTTTCAGAGAAAAAAATAGAAAGAATAACTCAGGAGTATTACAGCATCTAAGAAGCACCACTGCCTTCCTTGTAGAGTCATCCTGAAGCCTAGGGGAGGTCATTTCACAGAGATCAAAGCAATTGGGACTTACAAGTAGTACACAGATGAGTGAGTCAGATGCCTTTGGAAAAGGATACACCAGCATGGTTAGGTTCATCCCTGTATTTCAGTAATAATAAGAAGCAAAACCATATTAGCAAGGTGGCAAATAGCAGTTTTCCCAACAAACAGCCTCATCAAACCACTCAAGTGAGGGATATCCACCTAAACAGCTACATTTTTGTCACTGGCTCTAAGGTGTGTCCCTGATGTAGGGTACCAGAATTGATAGCTTCTGACTTTCAGTGCATTTTTCACTCAGATTTTTTTTCTCTCAAGGCAAATGTACTATCTCACACTAACTTCTGCTTCATTTTTCTTACAGACGTAAACCAAGAAAAGATATATTTAAAGACATAACTACAGTAATTGATTACAATGTTCTCTAAGGCTTTTACAGGTGGGACCAAAAATTCATTGTCTTTAAGGACAGCAGGCTAGCTCACTTTGAACATACAAGCCTGAGCTATGGGAGATGTGGCTTCATTTATATTTTCAGCTTACACTTCCTGGGTGTAGTGGAGGAAATCTTTCAAACGCAAGGTATCAAGAATCTTTACTACTGAAGTGGTAATTAAAGCTATCCTGTCTTCCACGGGAGCATGATGATGGCAAAAATAGGGGTTTTAATGCCTTGGATATTGCCATAAACACTTTGCCTAAATTTAATGCTACACATCCTAATGGGCATTTGGAACTGCTCCCTGTTCACTGAGCCAAGCAAGTCTTTGATTTTAGTTTTGCCACCAAAAAGCTAAGGTGTTGCCAAAGGTGGAGCAGAGCACAGAACTTTTGAGACAGCAGTAAAACAATCCCCCATCCTAATATTTTTATTTAAAAAAAAATCCAAACCAAACAAAAATTACAATTTTTGAAGCAGCTTAGCTGTAACTAGTTGAAGAGCTGAAGACTACAAAGGCGTGTCGGTACAACTGCATCATATAACATTATATAAGGTTGAAACTACCTTTCATTAACACAGGGGATGTAATTTTAGGTAGCATGATTCACTGCATAACTATGACAACACTCTTGAAACATCTGAAAATAAACTGATAGTCCTATAAACTACTCAAAGCAAGAAAGGGTAGAATTCAGGTTTTTCATAGTAGATATTGCATATCAGCGGGGCCCAGGCTGGCTCACAGAATTTGGAACAACTGTCCATGCCTTAAGACACCCCATGAGTATCTGTGTTCCTACCTGCTGGTCTCAAAACCAATGCCAAACATCCTTAGGCTATTTGTGATCTGTAGTTAAAAGACACATGGAAATGAAATTTACAGCATTCATGGTTCCTCTAAAATATAACCATTTTTTCTTATTAGGAAGGAACATTTTTTTGTCTATTTTCATAAAATAATATAGTATCAGCTACAGTTGCGGACCCTAGCTGACAAGGCAAAGGACTGAACCAAGATCTGTTGTCTCAATAAATATGTAAAATCACAGAGGAGGAAGATTAAGATAACTTGTTTTTCATTGGTGAAAGAGAGGACTTATTCTACCAGAATTTCACTTCTCCCACCCTCAGCTATGGAAATGACTCCTTTTGTTTGTTATGCTGTATGGCTGGGTAAAGCAGCACGTGCTCCTGGGCTGCACGTTCTTGAAAAGAGTCTGCGTGGCTCATTACAAATGTGATAGAAATGTGACAACAGCTACAGGCACAGCAAATGGCATTTCATCCTGCAAATTCACCATGCACCCCAGAAGAAGTATCAAGCCATGTGAGAAGCTCTGGGCTGGGCATCTAGAGAGGAAACCACCATCCTAGGGAAGAGCACAGCCATTTCCACAGCCTTGAAAAGTGGATGCATTGCCCCTTTTTCTTTCCTCAAGAGAGGTTATTTGCTCACGACGAAAATCCTCAGGATCAGGTAGTTTGGCAGTGTGCAGCTGTACCATAAAAATCCCACACTTTGGATTTCTGTTATCACAGTTTGCCACTTTTTCTTGGGCAAATGATAAAAATATAAAGATGATTGTGATATGTAAATGAAATTAGATTATTTTGAAAAAGATTTTAAGGAAACCAGTTAAGTACCGGTTATAGTCAACCGAAACTTCATCTGTCTAAATTTATTAATCTAGCTAATTTAAAATTCCACACCTAAACCTAAGCTTGTAACTCTAGATTCACTTTGTAGTCAACGAGGGATAGCTACATTTCAAAGGCGATTCAGTTCCTCATAAAATAAGAGTTTAATGTAAATAATCCTCTGGAGGTGTCTATATCTCTCACATGACAGTATAGCCTATGATGATTAACTTGGAATTGTATGTCTAGTTTTTAGACTATTTGATTTTGGCAGATGGATCCCACCATGAGTATGTTAATGTAAGGCATCTATGACAAGCACTATTAAGACAGCAACTAGAATAAAAAGAATTTTAAAGAAGTTAAATGCTACTGCAGTTCCCATTACAGCAATGTTTTTCTCCTGCAATCATTTCACTACCCATCATAAATATTTCTTAGTGATATCTCCTGAAATGAAGTGCATGTGCACCAGGCGCCACCAGCTGAGCTGTACAGCCCATAATCTTTTATGTGAAATGTCATAAGCATCAGATACAACATCTTTACAGTATTTTTTAGCATGCTATTAAGGCATAAAGAGTCTATGATACAATGTGGAAAAGATTGTGTGGCAATGTTGATGGCAATGGCTTTTATCTCCCCAGCACTCAAGCACCTTGATTTTAGACATTCATAAATAAATCTCAAAGAATACACTAAAAAAAAAAGACAAAAGGAGAGTGAGTAATATATTAAATCGTCTGTAAAATGTTACAGAACATTATATCCAAACCTAGAAAACAGAGGTGTAATCCAAACCCTCAACTCAGAAATGCAGGGTGATTCCACTGCATGTAAACCTAAATCTAAACATAATTATAATTATGCATCTAGATTTTAAAATAAATACAAATATTTCATAGTCCAAACACAAACAAAAAGGTTGTCATATTTTCTAGTATTAATCATAACAATCTCACTGCTATTATTTTTAAAGGAGCTTTGAGAGAGGAGTAGATTGTCATTTGCCCTATTTACTAAGACTGTGAAGGCCAAAGGATTTGACAAGGATTTGATTTCTATTGTATATATCAATGCTTGTGGCCTCGGATATAAACACAAGGAACCAGTGCCGCTGAATTCTAAAGAAAGAAAATTATAATACTGGTATTATCGAAGCTAAATGTCACGTGTCTGGAATATTAAAATACCCAAGACACATTATTTATACAGTATACTCTGTGCAAGTGAAATCCAAGCATTGGCTCTGACACTAGACAGCACTGACACAGTTTCCAGTGAAGATCTGAAGGAATCTGCATTTAACAGAGATATGTGATCTTTATCTCAAGAGAAATCTGAAAGATGCACTTAAATTTTCTAGTCTTCATGGAATAGCTTTTATTTCGTTGACAAGTTTGAAATATTTAAACGTTTTAACTATTAAAGTTAAATGTTCTCAAACTGGGAGAACTCAAGATATTTCACCTATGAGTATCAAATCTCTCCCTGCACAGTCTACCATCATGAGGTCTTGACAGCAATTTGAGAAAAAGTAGAGCTAGTAGACCTGAGATTAAAGAAGTGGTAAATACCTGTTTTCAGGCAACTAAACTGAGACTTTGGGCCCGAATCAATTTCAGACTAGGAAACTTAAAATGTCTCCACGTAGGTGTCTATAGAAGTCTAAAATCCTATTATAGGCAATAGAGCCTAGAAAGCTTTTCAGCTTATGATAAAGCAGACATCTAGAGGATGACTCAGCTGCCTACACACTGGTTTGCAGTGGCATTTGGTACATCTCGAGGTATGCATGATGTCAAATGGACTTCTGGGAGACTCTTGCCTGTCTAGAGCAGCAGCTGGAAGCCAGATGAGATTACTGAGGACATGGGAAGTGGCATTAATGTCTCTGTGGTATGAATGAATCATATCCCTCCTGATGATCGGCTGAATTGCTCCCTGCATCTCCACCGACTATGAAGTCTCCTCCGCAGACACCACTGGGCACTAAATTTGTCACCCTAAACTGGTAAATTCTGTCTTAGTCTTGAAATGAATCCCACCTGTTGGAACCATTTGAGAAAAAAAAAAAAAAAAAACAAAAAAAAAAAACCAGGATGCCACAGTTACATGGTGCCAATTTTCTACTTCAACATAGAGGCACCGAAAAAACATTAGGCATCAGGGCAATGAACAAGCAGAATGTGATAGCTTGTAGGGAAGTGGTATCTCACAGGAGGAGGAAGGTGGTGTTGCCTCCCTGCATACCATCTGCAATAGCTTTTGCAGCTCCGTTGTCAACATCTTAAAGAAGAAGATGATGAAAGCTGGGGAAGGAATTCACAGACCTGCTGCAAGACCTGGCCATAGTCTAGAAAACACACTAATAAAAGGCACAGGAGATGTCATCGTGCATTATCACTGCTATTTACACCTGTTTACATGGAAAGAAATTTATGTAAGTAAAATTCTGCAAACTAGCAGGAAAATATTCAGAGATATGCCATGTTTGAAAACCAAGGACTTATTAATCCAAAGGCTTTTTTTTTTTTTTTTCCCTAAATAAAGAGAAGCTAGCACACAGAGATGGGTAATTCTTAACCCAGGTTTGCCTAGCTTTTTCACAGCCATTCCCTGGGTTGATTTGTTCTGGTGCTGAACAAGCAGTGTTCTGCAGGAGGTCAGACCAGAAGAGCAGATAGGCCCCCTGCAGCTGTGATACTTATGATACCACTTAGTGGTGCTACCACGTCAAAGTGTAACCCCCCAGAAATGTCGCCAGGCTCCGCATGAGACCTCACAGACCTTGGGGAATGCAGTAAGAGAGAGTGGAGAGAAAAGGCAAAGTCTGCCTTTTAAAAGAGGGCATACTGTGCCAATTAGCACAGAGATACGCTGAGGTACATCTTGGTGGCAATGCTTTTCCTTTCATCTTTCACAGAATATGCAGTCCTCCCCCCAAAGCCATGTAAAAAGTACAACTACTAGCACATTCCAGTGTTTATCACAAGAAATTGTTCATAAGATTGAAAATTACCTAGAGGGAAACTCAGGAAAAGTTCCATGACTAAAAAATTACAAACATACCTTTAACATTTTAGACAGCTCTGGCAGTGTAAAAGCAAGATATTCTCGAACAAAACCTGGCAATGAGTTGTCTCTGATTAAACAGTATCATCTAGAGAAGAATGATTTCCTCACAAGGTGGGGAATCACTTCCTTTTTGTGTAGTGAAAGAAACTTAACAAGGAGCTGCTGGGATCTCCGCTGTCTCCCACAACAGTGATTGCAAAATTGTTGCAAAATTCATAGGCATCTATGAGGGAATCAGGGGGGATCTGGGAGGAAAAACATTGTACATATAAAGTAATGTAATAATTACTAGTTTCAACTCAACATAATTACAAATGAGCTTCCACCAGCTACTAATTATCTTCTTGGTTTCAAAGGCCATATTTTATTTAAATGAAGTGGAATGAAATGCTAGTAAAAGCTACATAGTACTAATGAGAGAATGCATTGGAGGAGACATATTTCCCCTTTAGGCCCTTGAAGTACAGGTCTTGTTTTTAAAGTTACAGAAGAAAAAGCGCACAGAAACTGAGCATCCCCCTGAGCATCTGAGAGACCCCAGGTGTAGCTGAGAAACAAACTTACTTTCTTTGAATGTGTAACAAAGAGTACATGCAGAGAAAGAAAGTTAATTTGTGATAGACCTAGTTGCTCTTGAGTCCTTTCTGAAAAAATCCAGGCCTAATGATTTTTTTGGATGGGGATCTTGACTTGTATCCCTCTCATCTTTCTTCAGGCACCCATGGTAAATGTACCTTCAGCATTTTCTGGAGTAGTGGAGGTAAGGACATCTTTGTTGGGTGTCTATATGCCTAAGTTATGTGGGAGGAACATTTTGCCCAACTTCATCTAAGGAACTTCCAAAATACCCCATGAGTTGAAGTCAGATCTTTTCCCACATACCAGAAAGCCTAAACCTAAAATCTGTCTCAAGACAATGTTATGTCACATTTGTCTGTGAAAACTAATTAGGATTCATAATCATGGTTATTGGAATAAATTCTAAGAAATAAACAGAGCAAGACAGGATAACCTGCAATCCTTGCCCAAAAGTTCCATGCTAAATAGATAAGGCAGGAAAAGGATGGACAAAATGATACAACACGAGAGCAGAAGGGTGTCATAACACTCACCATCTGAAATGGTCCACAAGTCTCATTTTTTAGTTAGAAGACAAAGCTCATGGCAATATAGGAGAAGGAAAGAGACATGTTGGAAAGGAAGACAGGAAAAAAAAAGGAATCAACTATAAAGTCTATGCAAGGAAAGAAGTTGCAAGGATCACCATTTTCCCAATATGCTGTGAAGCATATAGGGTTAATGATGGACCACTTGAACATAAATTCACAGTGAAATCAAAACACTGAAAGACAAAACAAGAAATACCAGAATGATCAAAGAGAAGAGAATGAAACTTTTGTAAGAATAGCATATCCATAGAAATATTTTTGACATTTAAATGTCAAAACTATTTCATGACAACAACAATAGCTGTCAAGTGCAAATGCATGGAGCTTTCCATTCACCTTTCAAATAGCAATTTAATAAGTCATTTTAATATTTTTTCCTTTCATAGACAAGAGGTCTACATTTTGTTCACAGGATTTGTCATTTATAGTGAAAAATGTCACTCTGATCATGAAACATTCATTTAGTAAGTACCACAAACATCTAAGTTTTGTTTATTATTTATTCCTAGCATGCTGGCTCTTCTGAGGATCAGGGCTATGGTGGCTAAGCACTCATGATCTTGCTGTGAGATACTCAGTACTCCCAGTAGATTTACAGCTGAAAACACAAAGCCTTGCCATAAAGCCCATGAGCATGGAGCTCTCTGGAGTCACCGACGTGGCACTGTCAGTCTGCACAGGCATGAAAACCTTGGCAAGCATCTCAGAGTGCAGGCGTGATAGCTAAAAAACCCAGACACAACCACAGTATACAAAACTTTACATACGCACGCGGTCTTCTCATTATAGCGTAATGAATGTACATTATCTGTATTTGCAGCTGGTTCAGCTTACTAGTAATTATCTGGCTCATTTCTTGTACATCACACTGAATACATAAATGTAATATCCAGAGAAGCAGCAGAAGGATAAAAACACAAACATAATTCATATGAATAGAAAAAAAAGTTAAAAGCGGTATTACTGTGCTGATGAAGATTCCAAACTAAAGACCACATATTTTTTGGAAAGGCATTTATTTTTTTAGTTTTGTCTGAAAGAGGGATAGACATTTGGCTTTAAGCCTCCACTTTTACAGCCTGTTTTATAACACACATGAAATTATTTTTCAGTATTTAGTTATTTGAACATTAAGCGCCAGATGCTCAGCACTCTATATTGTATATGAAATATATATTTTTTTTAGTATCTCTGTTGAAACTCAGTAAAAATAAAAGCAGGATTGTTTTTTGCAGTTTCTCTAGATAGCAACCTATGTCTCCTGTGTGTGGACTACATTTCCATGTGTGATTAAAATGATAGGTGTCTTGTGGTTTATAAAACCCAATCCTATTTACTTAGCTGTGTTTTTAATTAAGTGTGCTTTGCAGTCGAACTCTCTGTGGCACTCGTATGGAGAATGCTATAAAAACAAAATGAGTGACTGAATGTAATATTGGGTAGGGATTGCTGAAACACATTTTAATGTATTTAAAGTGTGCTCGTAACACTTTTGTTGGACAGGCTAAAAATTCAAATTTCCTGGAGGAGAAGAAACTTTTTTCATTATTTAGCCAGAGTGACATATGATTAGTCATTACAGTCTACCCAGAAAAATTAAAAATCTTCTTTATGCCACTATTTCCCTTTTGACTTTCAGGTTGTTCTACCTTACAGCTATTTTCATCAACCATAGTAGAGCGGGTGATAAATGAGGGTCCTCTCCCTGCTTGTGGATTTGCTATTCTGGTGGCTGTGTCACCAGGAAAGAAGGACTCAGAACACCAGTACTGTTTGAATTCTGCATCTTTTCAAACCATGTGTACATCTTACATCTGGAAACTCAAACATCCTTAAATTACTAGATGACACTGGATAAGAGATATATAATTATCTTGAAGTATATGCAGTACTTTGTGCTTTTATTGTTCTAATGCCCATGACTGGAACATGCAGAGCTTCAATTTCGATCCCATTCAGCTAATGCCTGTACCAACACAAAACAGAAGATGGTCTCTGCCCATAGAAGTACACGATCTCAACAAGAGATTGCAAAGACATACAGGATGATGCATAGATTATGCCAGAGAGAATGATGAACAGTGAAGCAGTCACTCTAAAAATATACATCCATTTTAGAGTGAAGTAGGCGATGGCCTCCAAGGTGCCCCTTTCTCTCTAGAGACTATATAAGGAATCTGGGGATCTGAGAACCAGACATCCACCTTACAGAGGTCTGAAAGAAAAAGAGACAAATCCCAAAGACTCAAAATAGCTAGTTATTGCTGATTTTCCCTGGGGAGCACAAAAATAAGACTTAAGGAAGGATCTTTATGTAAAAGAAAGTGAAGGAGTGGTTTTGTGCATATTTAGATGGAGCTGATCTCAGTCAGTTTGACACCCACTATGATACCTAGTCAAGAACTTCCCGGTAATGTAATGATGCAATCAATGATTTTTCAATGTAGTTTTTTATACTTAATTCAATTTCCTCATTATCCTCTGCAGTAATAAGACAATACTCTACGTATGGTATAAACTTTTATTAAGTTGCAGTAACAAAATGTACAGCTACCACTGCAGGTACTCCTTTGTGAGTCAACTTGCATGACTCATTGCTAACCCTGTATTATACTCCAGCTGGGAGCAGTGAAATTAAAGTTTGTGCTCTTTCTGGTGGCCTCTTTCCCCTCTAAGCCAGAATTTTCTGTGTCATCCTGTATGTGCTTGCAGTATGTCAGCTACACAATGATCTGAGCCCCTTCTTGACTCAGATGACTTGCCCTCTTGAACATCTGTTGCAAGTGCGGGTCAAAGACTCGCATTATGGTCTGGGATTTTCCTTTGGGAAAAGCCAAAGTTCTGGCTCCTACAGTGTAAAGTGATTAGGCATGGTGGGACTAGATCCAGCTGCAGCTAAATCCACTATTATATCGTTTGCCTCTTTCTAAGCTTCTTGGGTGCTTTGAGCCTGAGCTGCAGCTGTGGCAGTAGCTCACAAGACAGACAGAAAGTCTGCAGATCAGGCAGCAGCACCCTCACGCCTATTTTTTATCTCTACAGTATGCTTAAATACACAGCCTTTGGTACCTATCTATCTGAATATAAACTTTTATCACAGATCTTCACTTGCAGAATAGGAATCATACCAGCTTCTTTGTCACCTTCTTTGTCTATCCTGGATTTCAAAAAGAGCAACACCACCAGAAATAACTCCAGTGAGCAGTGAGAAGCAACTTCAGCAATTTTTTTTGTGTTTTTAGTAGGTTCAGCTCCTCCTATTAGTTTCTGTATTAAAGCAGCAAAAGATGGCTAGTTGAAGAAGGAAACTGTATTCTGTGTTGTGATCCTAAGGGTAATCTCTACACTTTTACACTTGCAATGGGCACAGTATTGTAACAATTTAAATTACCCATTTACCACACTTTAAATTTCCACAATACATCCAAGTAGGGCATAAGAAAGTATAATGAGGGAAATGGCATAGCTGTTGCGAAGCCATACTTTTTTTTTAAAAAAAAAAAAAAGCAGACTACATGCTGCTAACTACAGGAGAGGTGAATATTTCTTTACAACCACTTTTAACATGTTGAATTCATTACGTAGGCACAGCCTGAGTTGCTTACATGTTCTTTGGCCATGTACTAATCCTCAGATTTTAAAATGGAAAGTAGTTTTACTTGTTGCATCATGCTGTCTTGTAAACAAAGCAGTGAACTTTGATAATATTAAATTTTGTGGCTTAATGCGGGCTGGGGGCACAAACAGAAGATGAATGTTCAGCCTAAAGGGAGAGACAAGGAGTGCTCTGCCTGTTTCCCCTGGACGAACAAAGGGATGCTGGCCAGAAGGAAGCACAGTCTCTGAAGGATAAGCTTCTGCTCTGCTAACATCATTCTTCTGCCAACAAATAGGCAGAAATATAATTTTCAAGGATCATAAAGAACATAAATTTAATCTTTTATTATCTTGTTCTGCACATCCTCGCTAATTGTTGCACTTGGATTTGGACAGAACTCAAGGGATTGTGAATGGGTGAATCTTCTGCAATTTTCTTTTGTAATGTCACATAACTGGTGGTTTCCAGTAAAAACAAAGCTTTTCACCCAGTCACAAAAAACACTGAAAGCAAGCGTAACAATGTTCTGGTTTTTGAAAAATACTCCCATAACAGGTCGGAAACAGCACAATATTGGCATGTTATGTGAAGACTCTTGCTTATATTATTAGCTGATGGAAATTGTGATCCAGAGCTGGACAAGAGCGAAGTTTACAGGAACTCAGAGTCTGTTTGGTGATGACATTCTTTAATTATTGATTAATTAATCAGATAGGCATACAATAATAAGCAGTTAAGCATTCCTGACTCCAGAAATTTACAAATAGTATAGTGATAAAATCCATGCTGCAAGGTCAGCATAGCACAACTGTTTCTAACTCTTTGGTTTCTTTCCCTGTTGAACTTTGAAGAAGTGCTAGCTACAGCATATGACATACAGCATCCCTACCTCTTAAGGCTGTTATTTCATTACTGATTATAACATACAAAAAAGCTTGGTACCAGTTTCTGGCATGTATAAAAACAATAATGGGATAGAAAGCTCAATGTTATTGATTATTTTTTTCTGAGATTTTATTAGTTCTCTATAAATGAATACACTTGTAGGATAATCTAATGAATGGGGGGCATTTGAGGCAAATAGTTTTATCAGTTCAGTTCTTTCTGACATGTAAGTAATTTAGGGACAGGAATCAGAATTGCTTTGCCTGGTGTCTGGGCACGTTTACTGTGAATTGAGGCTTCTACTGCTGAGACCTCACCACTGCTAATGGCATCACCGTTGCTGGAGAGGAGCAGCTCTGCAACCTCTCAGAGCGATGGCTCTACAGTGACACTGGACATAGTGTCTTTTTAACCAACTAAGTCATCCCTGGGGGCAGGACAGCAAAAGGGAGGTGACAGAAAGGGCAATTTGGATAGAATAGGGGGAAAGTTGGGAGCAATGGACTGTGGGGTTTTGGGCAGGTGGTCAGAAATTACCTCCTTCAGGCTGCACGAAAGCTTCCTCTCATCTGTTTCCTTCCTCTTTAGAAAAACTCAGCCACCCTTTGCCTCCATATTTCTGTGCTCAGCAGCCAGGCCAGAGCCTCCAGCTGGGCACCACATACCCCACAGCATTACTGAGACTCAGCAGCTCCAGACGTGCTGCACATCCCCTCCTTGGTAGCAAGCGATACCATTTGTCCGTCACCCCCACTCCCCAGGTTTGATTCTGTCAATCTTCACTGCGCACCCACTTACAATCAATCTGCTGGGTATATCTGTGCTGTTATTGTACAGTTTACAGCATTTAGTATGCTTTATACATTCATCCAGTTTATTTCATCTTCTGTTCCTACAAAAATATATATAACCTCTCAATTCAATGTAGGCAAAATCATTCAATTTCTCTCCTTTCTTCAGCTTCCTTTCTGGCACTTGTATTTATCTTTTCAAACCCAAGTAACAAAACACATTTACTAGCTGCAGTTGCAAGAACTGTAAATGAGTTTCTTGTTTTGTTTAATTTCATCAAACCAGGAGGCTTGAGAGTACCGTCATAACAGGAATTTGTAGCGACACAACATTGAAATAAGTTCTGCATCAATTTGTTCATATCAGGGCAGAAGTTTTTCAGTGTGAGAGAATCCCAGGGGAAATCAGGAGGAATACTAAGCACACAGACACAGAAAAAAAAGAGCCATATCACTTACTGATTCCGAGGCATCTTGCTGAAGTACAAGCTGCTTCTTCTTGCACCAGAGGGAACCATATTGAGAAATACTTTTGTGAGTCTGTTGCTTCACTCACTGATTTGATAAAAACAGAACAAAAAAAAATACACTGGGTGCCTGATGCTTCAAACTGTTATGCAGTTGCTTAATTACAGGTGTTTGCAAGAGCCCCCATGACTCAAGCTTAGATGTGTGTTAAGTAGCTGCAGTGTTAAGGCTACAAGTGCATAATGCTAGCTTCTGAAGATACACCACTAGAAGTGGGGTTCTGCCCATCCACGAGATTATTATGATCAAAGTGCTTGAATCGATCTTAGAGTATTTAATCAATAAATATAAAAAACACTCCTTTTGAAGCAAGAGGGCTTATATACTAGGAAAAGCTCGAATAGATGTTTCTTATAGAGAAAACTTAAGATGCCCGGAATCCAAACAAGGAAAAACAAGGACACAAGAATCAAAGCAGGACTTTGCTCTTTTTTCAAAGTAAAAATCAATTGTAGGATAGAGCTGTGAGGACCACAAGATCACAAAATATATTGGATTTAGATGCCAGACAGCTATAAAAGCTTTTTTGAATGCATGGACATTCCAGGGCTTCTTATTCACAACAGTCTCTTTAGTGTCTATTTTTTCCTTTTCTCGGCAACAAAATAAGCCTAAAAAAAGCCAAAAAGCTGTAACGTCATCCCTGCTAGTACTGTGGCATAATGCCTAAAATTGAATAGATTAGCTTAAATTGAAACATTTTTTGGCATCGTAACAGAGCCATTATGGGATATTTGGTTACTATAGAAACACAGGTAATGAATGAGGCACTGTCACTAAATCACGAAACCTGAAATAAATGAATACAGACATCAGAAACATAGCCTTATGTATTACATTAAAGGACCAATCTCACTGACACACCACTGTCTCTAGAATACAAACTCTAACTTTACTGATGGGGCAAATCTAGGAGACAGACTGTGCCTACATGTCATTCAAATATTAAAAAATAGGCTTTGTTCAGTGTTTTGAAGGAAAAAGAATAAGTGACATTTTAAGTACTTGTTGCTATATATTTGCTGTTCCCCTATGTTAAACAAATATGCTTAAATAAGAAAATGGTACTGCCTAGAGGGTAACATTTAACAAAGAGGGCAGAACCAAAGCAGCTACTACAATACTTAGGCAGAATCTGTAACTGCTAGAAATACCTTTTTTTCTAGTACTTGTGTTTTCTGAGTTTTATGGTTAAATACCATCCTGTTGTTATTGTTTTTTCCCCCAAGGTAAATAAGGAGGAGTCCTTTGCCTTCTCTATCAAACAGCTTTGTCAACAGCTATGAAAGCATCTCTTCATTCTGCTTGACCACATTGAAAAAGCTCAGTCTCTACTGCCTCAACCCAAAAGGTGAAAACCATAGGTAGCCTATATGAAGGTCTGTGCAGCGAGGCAGGGGTGCATGCACTTATGTTTCCCCTTTCCCACACATATGGAAATTTAGCATCAGGACCCACAGAAGCAAATTTAAAAATCTGAATCTTCAACAAACTTGCAAATGCACAAAGCTGGCCCTTTTGACTCTCTCAAACCATGTCTGCCATTCTCAGCTCACCCTTCTCATCCCTCATTCTTCCTTCTCTTCCTTGATTTTCTTCCCAGAATCCCTCACATGCAGACTTGCCTATTTTGATAAAGAAGAGGTGTGCCAGTGCAAATTTAAAACTTTCTTAAAATTTTAAATTTTTCCACTCCAGTAATTCTGAGCTCCAGCAATTATTTCCACCCCAGTAATTCTGAACATATTTGCTTGGAAGGTAGTTCTTCATTAGCGCATATGTTGCCAGTTAGGGAACACAGTGTCTTACTAACTAAAGTTTATTATGGCAATGTCAAGTATAAATATGATGACTAGAGAAAGAGAATGAAGAACAAGGAAAGATGCAATCTAACAACTTTGGTATTTACCTAAGCCTTAGCAACCTTATACCTACTGTGCAACAGTTATACAAAGACCAGTGTTATAAATGTTAGAGATCCAAAGATACGACTATGAGACACAAAGCATTTATTACATACATGACTGGTCTCTGAAGATGATTGACAGCTTTATTGGGACACTTGAGAAGAGGATCTGGATTTGAAATGTTGCATTTGCAGGACTAGAGGATCAGTATCTACGGTAGAATTTAGGAAATATTTCTTTCTGTATAGCAGGCATACTTCAGACACCTTCCCCTAATAGAAGTTAACAGTAATATGTTAATACTCACTGTTTCTGATTCTATTATTACAGTGTTATAAGAGCAATTAAGGGAGAATTACTTTCCAGGAAAGATGGTAATTGTAATCTCATCTTCCATCCTACCCCTGAAATATGACAACTGGTGTCGTCTCTCACTTTGCAGGCAAAAGGAAACAAAAAAAAAATAATAAATCTGTAAAACACAGCCTAAATCCTTTCTCCCTGATAAGAGATTTGCCAGCAAACAGCTGAAATAAATGTTGCAAATGGCACTCTCCTCACGGGAATCAGTGATGTAATAAGAAAAGGTGAATTTCTAGTTAGTAGCTTGTGTTTGTCATACTTACCCTTTCCCCCACAAAGATGAGTGGAGAAAACTGTTGGGTTTTCAGCAGGGTTGTAGAAACCCTTCAGCAAGCCTTCAACAGAACATCTTCATCAGAGGATGGGTTCCTCGGACCAACTGACAGGTCTCTTTGGCAACTGTTTTTTCGGTCTCTAACTGGGTTATGCTACAAATGTAAGCTCCTACCACCCAGGGAATGGCAGTGCCTTTACCCTGGAAGCAGCTGGAGCAGTTCCCACAGCACTTGCTGTCCCTGCAGGAGATGGTTCATAGACTTTAGTGAAGGGGATCATAACAGATACCTTTCCCTCACGTCTGTCAGGGAAGGAATAGCTCTTAATTTTGCAATACTGCTCAGACAGGCTAATTGCAAGATCATAAGGCATTTAACATCTAAATAGAACACTGCTTTAAATGCAGTACCAACACAAAGGGGTATTGCTTTAATTGTCTCACAAAGGAGTACCCATTAAGTCCATTTAGCAGAATACTTTCATGGGGAAAGTCTAACCATCCTTTCTTTTGTTTACATTGACATACAGTCCGAAAAGTCTATGGGGTTAGAAAGACCAGAAAAGTTGTGTTTATTGATCTTTCACGGAATTTCACTGAATTATTGGAGTTGGAAGGGACCATAGAGATCGTCTAGTCCAACTCCCTGCTGAAGCAGGATTGCCTAGAGCATGTTAGAGCATGTTACTCAGGACTGCATCCAGGCGGGGCTTGAAAATCTCCAAAGGGGACTCCACGACCTCCCTGGGCAGCCTGTTCCAGGGCTCTGTCACCCTCACCATGAAGTAAATCTTCTCTTGCTATCTTATGCTGGTCCACTGGAGAAAGAAGGGGAGAAGACAAGTTGTACTGAGTCTGTCTGGGATGGCATCCATTTTCTTCACAGCAGCCTATATGGTGCTGTGTTTTGGATTTGTGACTAAAACAGTGTCAATAGGACATGGGTGTTTTGGCTACTGCTGAGCAGTCCCTCTACAGCACTGAGGTTTTCTTTTTCCCACTCTGGTCCTGTCAGTGATTAGGCTGGAGGTGCACAAGGAGCTGGGAGGCGCACAAGAAGCTGGGAGTCAGGACAGCTTACCCCAACTGACCACAGGGATATTCCCTGCTTTATAATGCTCAGAGGTAAAAGCTCAGGAAAAGGAGGAGGATGGATTCACGATTATGGCATTTGTCTTTCCAAGTAGCCATTAGGCTTGCTGAGGCACAGCTTTCTTGGAGGTGGCTGAACATCTGCCTGTCGATGGGAAGTAGTGAATGAATGCCCTATTTTGCTTTGCTGCACATGCAGCTTTGCTTCACCTATTAAATTGTCTTTATATCAAGCAGAAAGTCTTCTTGCTTTTGCTCTTCTGATTCTCCCCCCCCATCCTGCTGAGGTGGGAGTGAGCACATGACCAGGTGAAGGCCAGAATCAGCCCACAGGTCACAGCTGGCATTAAAAGCAGGCCCAGTAGCACCAAAGATGAATTCCACTATATTTTTTATGGCTGACTAGCAACTGAGACAAAACTAGTCTTCTTCTATGAAACTGGATTTCGAAACTTTGTGATTTTCCATTTTAAAAGTCCTAGAAATATTTCTATATTTTGTAAAGGATATCCTGAATTATTGATGTAATATCCTTTTGGCAACGTTCTTAACAGCTTTTTTAATACTGTAAAAAACCTCTTTGCGGTCAGATTTTTCTTCAGCGAATTAAAGAAAGAAATAGGCTCATAGCTCACCTAATGAATATACATAAAACTTCTCTTCTTTTCTATAAAATCAAATTGTGATGAAAGATGTTTTCAAACATTTGTCTTTTCTTTCTATTGATCCAAAGAAAATCCTTTACAAATTTACTGTCATCCTACTGTGATATCCTTAGGTGATAACATGTAAGTATTTCATTTTAGTGCTAAAAGAACAACTACTGTAACAGCTGCTTGTGCTAAAGTTTTTGTAGTCTGCAGAACCCAATTCCTATTTCCAGCAAGGCAAGGAGGCACTGCTAAGTGGTATAAGGCATGAGTGGTGCAGTCTCTATGGGCAGAGGCAGCCCCATGTGGGCATTTCTCTGAGACCCTCCTCTCCAATGCTGCTGCGTAGAGCCTCGGGAAGGCAAAGGGGACCAGAACAAGGGAGGAGAAGGGTCAACACATTTGAAACTGGAGCAATTTGAAACCTTAAAAAAGCAAATCCGAGATCTAGGATGATATTTTCTACATTTGGCAAGCGTGTTTATTTTTTAGGCCACTTCTTCATGTGTGTGGATTCACGAGCCAGGCACACACGTGAATGCCTTCTGCTCACCCTGCCACGTACTCCAAAGAGATACCAGCCTGCAAAACGCTCTGTGGCCAAAAACCAAACTCTTTAGAGCCTCTGTCGTTTAGAATATAAGTGCCCTAATGTAGCTGCATTTACGCTAAAAGGGCAGGATGGTGATCTTGAAATCATAAGAGAGGATGCATCAATTTGTTGGTCTTTCAGAGCACCATGTACTGGCAGAGCAGCTGGCCAGGGGAGGGGAGGCAAGATGCTGCTTCTGTAACTGCACAGTTATTTCTTTTAAAGCAGACTAATAAAAGCTCAGTGGAAAGTAAAAAATGTTGTAAAGGCCTTCTTGACTTTGCCAAAGACTGTAGTCGGGAGCATTCAACAGCTTAAAACTTCCTTGCCTGCTGTTCCCAAGTCAGCTGCTTCTGCCCAGTTTCTTTGAGGAGCTGACTACATTGCGGCAATAAATTTCACCAGCTGGACGGGGAAAAGATAGAGAATTCCTTCTGCACCAAAAATACAAATGAGCACAGTTGTGCCACAGAGGCAAGGCAGGAGGGAAGAACACAAACACTCATTCCTCATATTTCTATGCACCTAAATATATCATAGCTTTCCTACAAAAATCTCTCACAGAGAGATTCTGTTTGTTAATTACAGTAGCTAACAGCACAGTAAAAAATACTGGCTGTAGGCTGCCATCTGCTGTTTTGTGTAACGAAAGGTCACTTGCAAGCAGATTTTATCAGAGTAAGTTTCCACTGTAAGCAGCATGACAGATCCCCTCCCATGGCAGGCTCTTTAAAAGACACAGTTTTGCACAGATATTTCTTCTCTATTAACACTAATTTGAAATGAATGTGATTTGATACTTCCTGTCAGGTTATGAATCTTTCAGGCGCACAGACACACACATGCAATCCCCATGGAAGCCACACTAATAGACAAGGTTTAATTTTTGTGGAACTTCATGTCACGTGTACAGCTTGCACATTGTTTTCTTCCAGTAGGGTTATAGTTTTATACTCCTCAGATGGCATGCCCTGAAGGTTTTCCATCTGTTTTCTTGGGCTCTTAAAATCATTTAATGACTTATTACAGCTCCGAACATAAACACTTTACTGGGTTGAAGTGCAGCATGTAAATTAAATGAACCTGTACTGATGAGGAGACATTGGTTCCCTTATTTAGCTGGCATTTACGTTAACATGTGCAAGAACTAAAAAGTTCTAGAAATAAAAGCCAGGCTTGTGTGATCCAGTAGTATTTTTGCAATTGCTTTCAATGAGTTCAGGATGTCAACTGATGTATCTTGGTCTTGGTGCATGAATTCCCAAGATTGCAATAAGCCTTGCACGTACAGACAGACTACAGATAGTGCTGTTAGTTTTGCAAGGGAAAGTAAGGACATGAAACTCTCTCCATATCGATCATATTCTCAGAAAAAGGCTCCAGTGATCATTTCAGTATGTAGTGTGTACCTCCATCTTCTGGTAGTTACAGTTTCAGAAATGGTGCTATTAATGCTTCAGTTCTTCATCTGAATCACTCATCAATTTTCTAAAAGTCTTACAAGTCCCTATTACAAGCAATGTTAAGCTTTCTTTGTTCCAAAAAATACACAGCAGAGTAATTGACTACATAATGGCCGACACCACAGTTGAATTTTGAGATACTTGAGCATTACATTCATGATGCTGTAATCAAGAGGATATTGTCAAGATTAACAGACCTTATACTAACTTACTTTTATGTTTTCTATAGCCTTTTCCAGAATGGATACAGTGCTTTATAATGTGAAAGGGTCTTTGCTTGCTTGTTTGCTTGCTTGTGTGCTTTAATAGATCTCAGAGGAAAGTAGAGAAATCAGTGGTATTATGTATGCATATGCATTCGTAAGTACGTGGTTGCATTTGCATGCACATATTTACAATTTCTGAGAGAAAGAGAATAGGGGTTTCATATAAGGTTTTTGGAAGCTAAGAGAGTTGTGAAACTCACTCAGGCTTGCTGTTTACACACAATAAGAGTCTTCAACAACTTAAGCAAATTTTGTTGGAGCCACCTTCTAAATTCTATCTCTTCTTAAAAACGCTGAATCTCTTAAAATTTAACATGACACTTCTCCATTCCTTGAACTGACAGGAACCTCCTGAAGTTCCCCAAAAAATCCCCAAATGCAGAGTCTCGCATGTGGGATGGGATAATCCCATGCAGCAAAGCAGGCTGGGGCCCAGCTGGCCAGAAAGTGGCTTTGCAGGAAGGGACCCAGAGATTCCAATGGAGTGCTTGAACACAAGCCACCAACACACCTTTGCAGCAAACCAAAGTGTCCTGGACCATATTAGCCAAAGTTAAGACAGCAAGTCAAGGGAAGAGATTATATCCAGCACTTGTGAGACCACATCTGAAGTGCTGTGTCCAGTTATGGGCTCCACAGTAGAAGACAAACACTGGCATACTGGAACAAGTGGAGCAGAGGTCACCAAGCAGGTTTTGGGCTGGATAACTTGGTGTGCAAGGAGATATGTGAGGTCAGGGCCTATTCCGCCTGGAGAAGAGACAGCTGTTGGTGGGTTGATCTTACTGCATGAACACCAGATGGGAAGGTGTAGAGAAAGTGGAGTCAGATTTTTCTTGAAGGCACACGGTTAATAGATCAAGAGGCAACAAGCACAAATTGGAACACAGAAAAATCTGAATAGCTATGAAGAAAAAGTATTTACTATGAGGGTGGTCAAACACTGGAACAGGTTGTCTCAAGAGGCTTTGGGATCCCTACACCTACAAATATTCAAAAGCCAACTGAACGTGGGTCTGAGCAAATCCTAACTTTGCTTTGAGCAGAGGAGTTGGATGAGACACCTCCAGAAGGTACCTTCTGGCCTGTCTGATCCTCTCCTTTAGCTTCTAAAGACTTTTCTTGTTCACACATCAGTAACAACATGGTACAGAAATTCTCTGCTGGCTCTCAGGCACTTCAGCAGCTAAGGAAGAAACAGCACGTGACACTGGAACAGAACATTCATCTGGAACTGTCAAATCCATCAGTTCTCCGTGAGACAGTGAGACAATTCCTGCCGTTGCTCCTCTATAAAATGTTTGCTTCTCTCTTGTGTGTTGGGGAAACAGCTACCTTTGTGCTATTTAATCACTGTTCCTGGACATCATGTGTAAATGGCTTTGCCAGTCTAACAGTACAACAATATGAGCTGTCACATTAGCAGATAACACGAACAGTTAGCATTTTCAAGTTAGTGGAAAACAATTAAGAAACTCCCTTGTCACTCCAATAGGGATGATCTATTGTTAATCAGACACAAATCTCACCTCAGAAAGATAAATAGGCAGGTTATTTCTAAGTAGAACACACCCACTAACAACTCCGGGGGCTTGTTTTATATAAAATAGTAGCCCTCATTGAGTCTCGTCTGTGCTTCAATGAAGATGTAGCAGCCTACTGAGTTATTTCCTTTAAGTCTGTGGGAGAGAAGAGGTTGAGGGACATCATGAGAACTCTAATCTTTAAAAACCAAGGTTGCAAATAGTAGTTTTCAGTATCCATTCTTGTCTGTCAACTCTGGCACTTATATTGTCATCAGGACAAACAAAAAGCAATCCTCGGTTACATAGTAGTATTGTGTGCAAAAATGTACTAAAATAAGACTAAATGTTATTATAAAGTAATTCCTATATTCAAATATATAGTTTTAATGTATTTTTATTAATGAAATTTTTTTATAACAGCTAATGAAATTGCTGAGTGAAATATCCTGCATCTCTGTTCACAATAAAGCAAATCTTAGTGCTATTTTGAATGACCTAGGCATCTTCAGGCTGATAAACCAAACATCTCAACTGACAGACAATGGATGTATCTGTTAAGTCTTGAGACATAAGACATAATTTTTTTCGCTATGGAAACTCCATTGGTGCCATTCTCAGTAGGCTAATGTAGATTTTATGATGACTTCTATTAGAAAAACTCATAGATTATAGATAGCAAGAGTGATTTTTTTGTTCATTCTACCTCCTAGAATGCAAAATTAAGGGTTATAATTTAAAATCAGTTGCCAATTGAGAAGAACATATGAAACCGTGTATCAATGCCTGTAATTGGCACATATAATAACAGCTCGATGAATAATGTATGAGCAAGAGTGATTACTAATCATATTTGGAGTCTCTTAAATGTAGCTCTGACTTATTTGGTCTGAAATTGGAGGAAAGTAGTAAAGTTTATGAAGCATGAAGTACTGCAGTTTTTTTGTTACATACACAGTCTTCAAAGGCCGTTAAGAGTGCTTTCTGTCACTCTTTAACTATAAAAGAAATGTTAACTCCTCTGGGAAAAAATACTGAATTTGGGACATATTTGGAGTGTTTATCATTGAAAAAATATGGTAATAAAGATAGATACTTATTTCGGGCAGATCTGTCTTAATTTCAGAACTGAGGTTTGCCTTGATTGTTGACTGTCTTGCTCAAGTAGCTATGTCTAACAAATAGTTGGTTTCTGTGTACACGTGGAGAGGAAACAGGTGACACCAGAACGATTATTTTTAATTTATTGTAAGCCTTTCAAATTCTGGTAGCTTTCAGTCCTGCAAAAATGTCTCCAGTGTTCAACAGATTACAGATCTCTTAGCTTTTAAAGTTACCGATTCTAAGTCCTGAAAGAGGAAAAAAAAAAAATACCTCAACAGAAAACCCCACAGAGATGAAAACATCTAGGCAACACATAAGAAAACTGGTGATTTTCCAGGCTCTCCCACTGCCTCCTTCTGTGTGAGCAAGGTGTCTGGTAGCAAATACGACTTTGATCTCCTGAGGGAGAGGGTCTTCTCCATAAATCATGATGGCAAGAGTAAAAGGAAAGCAACATATTCCTTTGATGCTTTGCCATGCACAGCAGCTGGTCTGTATGTTTAAAAAAGTAACCCTCTCTAAACACGTTGAGTTGCAGCTCCCCAGATTTTGGATTAGGAGCCCTGTTGAGCATCACTGTGTTAAGATACTGTTCTCATAACCATGGCATGTAGTAACTTGCCTGCTTTAAGGGATGGGAGCACATTCTATCAGAATGGTTTGAATGGCTGCATGCTTACCCACTTCCTTATTTCTCTGATGCATTTTGTCACAGGTGTAGATCTTTTTCTCACCCTGAGTTTACTTCTCTAGTGCTGTACAGCTCCTCCACAGCCTACAGTTCCCTCAGCTGGGAGAAAACAAGCTGTCAGCCTGTTGCCAGGGCAGAGGCACGTCTGCTTCTCTTTATCATGAGAAGCCAAGACAACATTTTATCTATGTTCACTGTATCAAGAGCAAGGTGAGACAGTTACTTCAAAAAGCAGAAAGAGAAAGGACAGTTCAGGAGGTGTATGGCAGGATTAACATCATGCATAAAGACCACGGACATGTCTGGGATGCCTCTGGCAAAAAAACAGGAGTGATCCGATTCTAGGACAGAAACAAATACCTTGATATTTAACTAAGAAAACAAAACAAAACAAGCAAAGAATGAGAAAAAAAGGTAAAGCTAAAATACAAGAATTGGAGCTTCAACATTGCTACCATGATCATTTGTCAGAAGCAAAATGTTAAATAAGGGAACTGGCAGTTTCTCAAAGATAACTAATACCAAGATTTCTCGGTGCTAAGGCTTTCTAGGAGAAGCACAAATGCTTAGGCACTTCAAAGGTAACATAACACAGAAGAACACGACATGGATATTAACGTAAGGCAAGCAGATACATGATTTCAAAAAGGAAAGTCAGACAGCTCATTTAAAGACAAAAAGAAAAAATGAAGAAAAAAAAGCCCAAAACCACTGAGCAGTGCTATTAGGTAAATTTACTTTCACAGTTGACCTTTTCCTCCTTTCCCTATAGTAAATGCTCAGTCAAGCATTTAACTTCTGCCACTTTGCTGGCTGCTCCCTGCACTCTTGGGCCTCTTTCAACATTCACAATTCTCACAGTTCATGCAAAACATAGCTGCCTGTCTATCTATCTACACATACACACAGACGCACAGGTACACAGAGTCAACATCCTCGCCCTTTGGTCTGATCTTTTCTTACTTGCCTCTGAATTCTGTTGCTTTGATCTGCCACTTACAGTTCAAGTCACTTGCCTTTCTTTTCACTCTCATGCTAATGACTTCTTTCTCCTGTTCCTCTGTGCCTTCTCCATCAGGGATGACCAATCAGTGATGGTCTCTCAGCTAGATTAATCTTTACAACTAGCTTCCTCTGCAGATTGGTATATCCTCTTGAGGACAAAACATAGTATGGAAGAAAAGAGAATAAGTTGGAAATTTTAGATTTTTATTTTTTATTGCATTCTTCTAATTCTTTTTTGTCTGGACAGGAAATATTTTTTGCTAGAAGAGTAGCAACCTTCTTTGTTTGTATGGCAGGTGTCACTCTGACAATGGCATTGCCAGCAAATTGCAACGGAGACAATATAGTTTTCCCCGGAAAGCTGACAGAGTGTGTAAGGGAAATTGAAGATGTGGATTTCCCCACACCATTTAAAGTGATAAAAGGGAAGGGCTTAGTTCTTACTGAGAGAGAATTGTTTCAGACTGCTCTACAGAAACCTATTAAAGGGCATCAGGAGAGACTTTGAGATCAATAGGTATTTAAGGGGTAGCCACTGTATGAGAGGAATATTTTTGGAGGAGAAAGTAGGGTTAAGAAAGAATGTGGGTGCTAATGGAAAGCTGACTGTTGCTTAAACAAGAACAACAACAACAAAAAAACCCAATCCCTGAAAAACAAGGTCCGTGTGCTTCTGGCACCTTGAAAATATTTGCCCAAGTTAGTGGGAGTTCTGGCTGTGTGCACAATTTTTGCTGTTTTTGCTATTAAGCATACAGCTGAAAACCATTTCCTTGACTTATTTACAGAACTGTAATCCGAAAAAAGAATTTTCTTTTCTAACTTACTCTGTTAGAGTGTCATTAGTCAAGCAAACAATGACATAAAAAGCGTACAGAAATGCAAGTTGAGCAGCATTTAACCTCTTCATTGTTTACAAAATATGCTTATTTTGTCTCCGTATGTACTAGTTCATTAAAACTACCTCTTTTCCGAAGCATTATAATTGTACCAGTATGGAAATATCAGGTTGACCTTTCAGCCCTGCTGTAATCATGACCTTAGCTATTCCATTAAAGTAGAAAAACTTAGAAACCTTCAGGAAGTGTCTCTGCAAATGCGTCAGTGGGAAATTTCTGTCCTGTATTGCTGTCAGAAAACACACTGGGATATTCCATCTGCTGGATAAAAAAGATGACACTTCAATGAGAAAGGCTTATGAAAGCTATCCCAGCAAAACAAGAAAGTGAAGCAGCATCTAGAATAAGCACAAAGCAAGAGCAGCCGCCCAAGTGGGAACTGGAACTATGTAAAAGCGATGAAGAAAAGAAATTCTGAGCCTTTGAAACAACTCCAGTCAGTCTGAAATAAACTGGACTGCTATTCCAGTAATAATACTCCTAAATAAATCGTTACTGTTCCAACAAGCAACACAATCAGATTTTCTTTCTTTTCTTTGATGAAACCATATATACTGATTCCCTTTCATCTGTCTATTACAATGCTCTCTTCTGAGCTACAAAGATTCATCCTTTAGCACTGAATTCTCCCAATAAAATTTCAATTAATAAATAGATCCTTTGGTTGCAGAATACATTGCCTGTGAATTTTCAAACAGTCAGGATGACTATTTAAGACAATTGTTTATAGAAACAATACTAACGCTTGGCCAAGGTTTACAAGACCTTTTCTGCTCAGTAACAAAGTGCTTAGAAATAATGTATTTTTCGTTAATCTGATCTTCCCTGTAGGAAACACTTTATAGTTAAATATAGAAAACAAATTTGACTTAAAAATCTGTGTAACAATAATAAGCATTGTTTTTACAAATATATTACAAAGATCAAGGAAAGTGCATGCTGTCTGGTGATGTGCTGCCAATATTTTAACAAAGATATCTAAAAAAAAAGGTCTTTCCTTTGTTCATGCTAAGCTTTATGGACTATGTGCTACACAGCAATAAAGTTGTAAAAATCTTTGTTTTTAACCGAAAACACTCTTGATCAGATTTGTAAAAAAGGACAGAATCACAAAAAAGGGAAAAGCCATTTTAAATTAGCTTTTTCTGGAATTTTTATTGTGTGTTCTGAAAAATAAATTAATAGAAAGTCAAAGAACTCCACCTGTGGACAATAAAAGGAATGGTAATCCATGGCACAGGTAGGATAAACTAGGGGTAAGTACATGTCACGGGCATGTATGTCAGATGGCAGGTGCACAGAGAATGCAAGTTTTCCAAAGTTCAGGCCAGGAATTTCAGAGATTTTTGTTTACCAGTACTGACCCAGAACATAGCCATCTCATAGTAGGGGCTTTCTGAGAATGTGCATAGCTACCATTTGACATGAACTTCATTTAAAAAAAAAAAAATAATCAGAAGTTAATCAGAATTTAGATTCCCTGAGTTCAAAATTGCAGTTCTCGAGTCTCTGTTTAGCTGCTACCCAGTCTTGGAAGCATCACTGCTTTCAAAGTAAGAGTTGCTCAGCAATTGAGCTCTTCCCTGCACAAGCCTCACACTCCATGAGGTTTGGCAGATTATGCCCAGAATCACTTAGGCTGTAGAAATCAGTTGTTCCCCTACCAGTATCTAGTAATCATTTCAACTCAGTAAACGTACACTGAAAACAACTATCATAAATCCATGGATGTGTTACACAGCAGCAATAATTTTCTTTTCAAATACTGCTGTTACTACCTTTTCTCCTCAGCCTCTACTCCAAATTTCTACAGAGAGCTCAATAGTTAAGTCACATATCCAAAGCATGGGAGATCGAGGTCTACTTCCTATGTTTTCTTGAGATTACCTTAATCATTAGACTCCTCTAGCTGACAGTGACTACGCAGAGGAAAAGACCTTGCAAGAATCACTTATTATTCTTTCCCATTCTTTAATCAGTCCATATTACTTTGAGCTTTTCACAAAATATTTCAAGATTCATTGCATCAGAGATGGAGCATAGACACCATGAAGACTATGCTGTATCCCTTGCCCCACGGGCTGTTTAATGAGTGACTTCAATGTTGTTTATGTACAAGGTTTGTGTGTGTGAAGACATCTCAGGAGAAAATGCATAGGGTCCAGACTAATCTCTTGCTTTGTTTTCCTCATTTTTCACTTTTAGAGTCGCTTACAGGATGGCCTCCACTTTGATTCCCATTCTGATGCACCAGACTCTCCCCATGTACTATAGTAGGATCTGAAAGCACTCTTGAATATAAAGTCTTTTTTTTTGAATCAGAATATAACTCACTAATGAATCAAATGTCTTACTTCCCATCTGTGATCAGTCCATAGAGGAAGAGAGCTTGTAAAGGACCACTCATAGCTGTTTCAGCTGAGAATTTGTCTGAAGACTCCGGGTTACTGCAGTTCAGTCTGATTCATTTCACAGGGAAAACATTCAGTCTCCAGTAATATGTGTATCTGTCTTGGTAATGTGATTAAGTTGTAGCCTAGAGATGAGCTGCAGGACTCTCTCCAGATCAGACACAAGGACATCACTCTGTCTTCAATCTGGTAGAAAAATTATAATAAGCCTCTTAAGAGTACCCTTCAGCAGATCGCTAGCATTGAACATCACTAAATTGCAGTCATATGAAGAATTATAACCACCAGAACCATAATCAAAATGCTTAAGACTGCAATACATGTAATTTCTCTGTGCTCATCAAACTTTTCCAAACTCATCAAATATAAGCCTTTTAGACTTCTTTGTCACCACTGATAAGCAATTCTGAGTCTTTTGCTCACAGCTGAGATACTACTTAGTATATGATAAAATTCCTGAGGTATTTTGTTTAAATAATTGAAGAAACACGCATATTTGGGAAATGTTGGGATGGAGTTGTAGTTGTGAACAGCACAATTCAGACTTAGCTACTGTTCTAAGGTTCATGCAAGGATCTATATTTCTAAAGAAATTCCAGAAGATTTAAAGTTTGATTTCTCTATAATGCTTTTCACCAATCTGTGTCCACCAAGCTTGAGACATGTTGACTGTGATAATAAATGTGGGATCAGCATCTACCAGTATAGCAAATACCTGGCGAGTCACAGGGAGCTTTGGAGTATAGGTTGTACAGGAATTTTCAGCATAGGAGAAAAAAAAAAAATCAGGAAAAAGTTCATGGTTATTAAAATCCCAGAAAAGAAAGCAAAGTTTATGGCCTGTTGGATGGTCTCTTAGTACAAGATTCGTGTCTCCCTGTAAGACCTGGGGCACACAAGGAGGAATAATGAGTGTACTTCGAACAGTTTAGTGTGATCATTGAAGGGGTTCGGGGGACAGCAAACAGCTATGAACTGGACAATTATTTCAGCACATCTTCAACTAGAAGACCTGCATACAGTGCATCCTACTACTCTTTAGTACAGAGCAAAAATTCTCTCAGGCCCTTGTCCTTTATATAGTGAATATCTTATGGACTCAACTCTATTTACCCTTTCGGGCCCAAGATCAGCAAGCCACCAAACCCAGTTAACCAGAAGATCCATTAGCTTAAAGAAATTCTAGCAATTAGTGAGCATTTATTTTGTGAGTTTGTGGTAGATTTTTTTGTGTGGTTTCCCAAGAAAAAAAAATCCAGAGAATTTGTAATGGATTGGCTCTTGAAAACAAGGGCACTCTTTAAATTGCTTTACAGCTGCTGTACCTGTTTCATTTCAGCCTTTGCTGATTTTTTTTTTTTTTTTACAGCTCAGCGAGAGGTTTATAGCTGACTGACAAAGACAGGAAGAGAAAGAAAGGAAAACAGAAAGGTGTCAGTTGTATCCCTCAGGCTCTGATAATCGTAAAAGGGCTTCCCATTTATCTGGTTCTATTTTGGATCATTGGATCAAATCTACCTTTCATGTGTTGAATTATTACAGTAGAGTTTTAAGCTTTTATGTGGGAGGCTCATTACAGCTCCTATAATGTGCGAGAGGCCACTATTTCAGTGCTGTTTCAGAGGAAGGAAAATGGTTTAAAGCTCAGCAGGCCCTGGAAATGGCTCTCTTTCACGGGAGAATCCTGCTCTCTTTCATTGTGAGACGTAGAGGGACACCAGGCTCCATGAAACTCAAGCAACTATCCAGGACTCACAGCCTTTCACCACCACAGGGTACTGCCAATCAGGGGTATCCAGCAGACGTGGAGTCCTGGGACCTGCAGAGAGAAGAGCTGGGTGACCTCCTCTCACTGCCCAGGGATGCTGGATGCCTGAATCAGGGGACATAGCACCTTCCTGAGGCAGAGGGCTGCAGCTTCTCAGGGCTCCAGCTGAGCTCACAGCTCCGGCATGTTCCAGGAGCAGCATTTTCCATGTAGCTTCTGCTTGCACTTTAGATAAAACCCTCTTCCCTTGGAATTACTGAGCGTATTTTGGTGGAACTGACAGCGTTAGGTTAAAGGTTGGGACTTGATGATCTCAAAGGTCTTTTCCAACCTAAACAATTCTGTGATTCTATCTTAGGAGAACAGGAAGAAACTTGAGGGCACAGCATACCTCTGTTCTCCCACTTCTTACACCTATCTACAAATAGGCAAACTGTAAGTGCAGATAAGGGAGTAATTTACCTGCCTTAGCCCAGTGATTGAACTGCTGACAGAAGCCAGCCATCCCGACCTCCTGACTCTGCTCTAAAGTTATCACCACAGTTGTGAACAACTCAGCCAGACTTGAAAATACCAGTCATGTGGGTGACATCTTACAGTGAAAATAGTAAGGTATCAAATATGAGCAAAGACAAATCACTCCATTGTAATACTAAAAAGAATTGGAATAGATAACTAATCATAAATGAGGTCTGAAAAATAAAGCATCTGATCCAACAAAAGCCAAACAGCAGGATTTGCAGCAATCTGGATAGCAACTGCAACTGTTCATAAAGATGAACAGTATTGTCTGTCATCCCTACCGATATCTGAAGGGAGCCTACAGGAGAGCTGGAGAGGGACTCTTTGTCAGGAAGTGTAGTGACAGGACAAGGGGCAACGGTTTTAAATTGGAAGAGGGGAGATTTAGATTAGATACTAGGAATAAATTCTTTATTGTGAGGGTTGTGAGACAGCAGCACGGTTTGCCTGGAGAAGCTGTGGATGCCCCATCCCTGGAAGTGTTCAGGACCAAGATGAATGGGGTTTTGAGCAACCTGGTCCAATGGGAGGTGTCCCTGCCCATGGCAGGGGGATTGGAACTCAATGACCTTTAAGGTCTCTTCCAATTCTAACCATTCTATGATTCTATGACTCTATGACTAGATGCATGCTTATCTGTGCAAAGGTCACCTGATGGACAGCCACAAAGGGCTGCATCCTCCAGCAACGAGTTTTACAGGTTAACTACCCATTTTTGTGAAGAACTGGCTTCTTGAAGTTACTTTGAATCTGGCTACCACTCATTGCACTTCATGGTACTTTGCTCTCATATTAGAAGAGACAGCAAACAGCCTCTTACCCTTCCCAGGGTTACAGAGATGATTAGGGGCCTAGAACATATCGGACTAGAACTTATGAGGAAAGGCTGAGGGACTTGGATCTGTTTAGTCTGGAGAAGAGAAGACTGAGGGGGGATCTGATCAACACCTGTAAATACTTAAAGGTTGGATGTCAAGATGGGGCCAGTCTTTTTTCAGTGGTGCCCAGGGATAGGACAAGATGAAATGGGCACAAACTTGTACATAAGAAGTTCCATCTAAACATGACGATGAACTTCTTCACTTTGAGGGTGGCAGAACACTGGAACAGGCTGCCCAGACTCCGTCTCTGGAGACATTCAAAACCCATCTGGACATGTTCACGGGAAAATGAGCAACCTGCTCTAGGTAGACCTGCTTTGGCAGGGGGCTTGGACTGGATGATATCCAGAGGTCCCTTCCAACCACATACCATTCTGTGATTCTGTGGTTCCTGCAACAACCACAGGTCTTGCAGACCTCTGCCAAGCTGTACTGGTGATCTCCATCCCTTAATTTTTCTCACTCTTCTTCTCTCAACCTTTTCCAAATGCAATGTATCCTTTAAAAGATGGAAGGAACAAAACTCCACTCAGTGTATCAGCTGTGTTTCAGGAACCCAGGGTTTTTCTCCACAGCAGTAACGACCACTTCAGAGCCTATCATATTATACAATTATAAGGCTGGTTTTTTCCCATGTACATCGCTTTATATTTATCTACACTGAATTTCATCTGCCATTTTTTTGCCCAGTCATCCACTTAGTTACATACATATTCAACTTTTTCCTTCCAAAAATAAAAGTACCACTCCATCTAACTACTTGGTTTCCTTTTTGCCCTCTATCAAATACTTTCACATGAAGATCTTTGCAGAACTCATACATCTCCAATAACTATTTTTGTTTTGCTGAAGCAATGGCTTTTCAACAAAGAGTTGTATTCATCAAAAATATCGCATCCAGCTTTTCTTGGTAATATAATAGAGTCTTCATTTGCTTTGTAGTTCTGTGACTTTAAGCCTTTCCAATGTTTTGCATATAAATTAAGCTTAAAAGGACATAGACACAGCTGGTGTAACTCAGTGTGCTTTCAATGAAAGTTTCTAATTTTCTTCCCTTATTTTCCATTATTTGAATAATTTTTTTTGTGCAGTTGAGTGGAACTGCATATAGAAAGACTGGTGGGATGTGTGAAGTAGAAATGCTAGAGATGATCAAAGTCCTTTAAGACTTTTAATTATTTTAGCATTTCCTTCTTCGTCTTCTCTGCTTTCATTTTATCCACAATCTCTTTGGCACACCTGCATTGAAATGACAAGACCCACAACTGACACAGACATGGAGGCATGCCAGTTTGCACTGGCAGACTGTTTGCTGGGGTACATGAATAAATCAGAGAATTCATAGCAGGAGCCTTTTCAAAATATCAAATTGGAATTTCTTTGCAGAACCCTAATTGCAAATATAAACCCAGAACATTGCACAGTGCAGGGGTATTGTTTACACTATGGTCCATATTAGAATAACTACTGGATAAGACATATGATTATCACACCATGTGGTGATACAATCCTGTACAGCAAAATAAACTGTTTTTATTCCTGTCTAATGATCCAGAACAAGGGAGCCCCAGTAAGCAATATAACATGAGCACTGAATCAACAGCTTATTTTGAACACAGAAGAACATCTGCCAAACAGTGATATTGTAGAAAAATGGTTTTTTATTAAACACCTTTAGAGAATTTAAAGTAATTAATGATCCAGTTGTTAGTGTATTCTATTTGTCAGTGGTTTTATTAGTTTGCAGAAAATATAATTGCTTTGGCAGCCCTCACTGACATTTTCTGCTTCAGCATTTTATTATACACCTATAAAAAACAAGACGGTAACTGTTTTGAAATGCTAAAGGCAGAGCTAGATGCTATTTTAGCCATTAAAGAGATTACCTGACCTCTGTGTGTTTAATCATCACCTACACTGAAAGGTGCTTACTATGTTTAATTGGACGGAGGAGCTTAAAAGATAAGATGCATCAAAAGCGGTAAAAGTACCGATGACATTCCCAACTACAGCTGGAACTCTCCAAGATATTATAGATGTGGTTTTATTATATTATAGTAATGCCACTCTTCTTTATATATAGATACTCTTTTCTAGCATTCATGTATTAAGACTCTAAATATATGGATTTCAGAGATGCATTTATTATGAAGATTAATAGGAAATAATTTCATATACAGATGTGTATACGTATTCTGGGCTCCAGGGACATAAATGTATTCTGAGGCAAAATATGACAGCTATTTTGTAATCTTAACAGATATATATAAAGTATTCAGTGCTCCAGTGTTAGATCTACCACAAATATCCTGTAGACTGGATTCTAGGATATCCTGTGAATACTGCAGTATCATTTTCCTGGGACTGAGTTAAAATTCTGATTAACAGTTTGAACTCCGCAGCGATTTCTTAAAAATGGATAAATCGTCATATAACATGAAGGTTGTGTTTGCACTGCAATAGGCCTAGGATAACCAGGAGACTGTCATTCCACTCCCAGAATAAGTGTCCTGTTGCAAAGGCATTATCATCTCAAAAAAAGGAGGGTTATTCAAAAAGACATAAGCGTTGTGTGTTCACTGGTATTAACTGTATGACTTATGTTAAGGAAATAAAAATCAGGGAGTTCTTACCCTGCATTTCTTACAGTCTCTTAGCCAACCAGTGGGTGATAATAAAAGGGGTAGTAAAAATAATGTTGTTTTATATTCCTAACAAACCTGGCAATGGCCTTTCTGTTTGTTATGACCAAATCAGTGTGCAGGGTAAAGGTATTTATGTGTGTAGCGCAAATGTATTGAACAGCTGCATTTTAAATAGAATAAAGCATGTGTTTGGAATGCTGAGAAACTGCATCAAGTTTCCTTGTCTCCTGGGACAAGGAGATACAGAGGGCTAACTGAGATATTTGACATGAGTAAAGGAAAGAAATGGGAGATCTGAAAGATGCTGAAGAGGAAAAAGCACGAGATGCAGCACAGATGCATCAAGCTAAGAAAAACCCCTGAAAGACAGAGAAGGGGCTTTCCAGGTAAGCCAAGCTAACTTCAGCTTTTTGCAGATTACCCAGGTGAAAATTTCCAAGATATCAAGTGAAACAGCTAGATGGATGATCAGGGAAATTGTCAATTACTGAAATAAAGAGTCTGCCTGAAACCACGCACTTAGGTGAGCTGCTGGAAAGACGATATAGTGAGGTATATAGTAAGGGTCAAGGAGTTTTAGAGAAAATGGGAATAGGGAAAATGAATACTGCAAAAAAAAAGACAATGAAGGTCAGAACTCGAAGAAATGATCCAAAGTGTTCACTCGCAGAAATTTTAACAGAAAGATTGATTGGTCTGAATAAAGAACTAATGGAAATATCTGTATGTGAAAGCACTAGAGGACTCAATATAGAACAAAGGTCAAAATAATAGCATATATTAATAACCAAGGACATGACTGACAGCAATAGACTGGTTAAAACTCAGGGACCTGTCACTGTTCACATCAAGACCAGCAGGTCTATGATCTGATAAACCCCTTGCACAATGGCTTTTCAGCAGACGACCTGTGTGCTGACATCAGGAAGGTGGCAATAAGGTGGCACCACAATGTGTGTGCTATTCTTCCTCTTACCCCAGCTGGAAGACCGAGTATAGCTGTGAGGAGACCCAAAATGAGGAAACCCTAAAAAAACTTTGCTGTGTTTTAGGCAGGATGAAGAAAGAAATATTCTGAGGCAAAAGAATCATATCATGGCTTATAAAAAGAGTTTTAAAAAATTGTTTATCATTGCTAGAAAATAATATAGTGACATGATTAGGATTCAACTGCTGGTGTCCCTTTTCCCTGCCACACACAATTGATCCTGGGCAGGCTACTCAGACATGTCTTTGCGCTTGTTGGTAGGTCTGAGAGTGAGTGAAATCTATGTGGGAATGACCATGAGTGTCTGAATGAATTGTTTGGAAAAACATATCTCCCTGCCCTTTTACAAGGTTTCACAACAAGCTAATTTCCTGTTTATCTCAGATAAGCCAGGCCTGTGCATTTTTATCACAGATACCGGCCTAAGAAATACAAAAATTCCCTTTTAAACAAGATAAGTTTATCTGTTTAATGAGAGCATATGCACTGTAGAGCTTTTTTTAACCTTTTCACATTACTTTTTTTTTTTTTACATTGTCTGTAGAAATAATAAGTACTGTATTGCAAATCCATATAAAGAGAAGTGATAAAGACCTCAGCATCAATAGTACACATTTACTGGTGAATATTTCATAATAATTTTTCATATTAATTTTTAACTCAATTAGGAATTAAATGTTGCTGACTAGTTTGAGCTTTACCCACGACTTGTCAAAAATGGACCATTTCTTACAGAATGTTTTCATTTTTTTATACCCAAATTATACAGTAACAAAGGGTATTTAATGCACATTATTGTAATCTTTTTACTAAACCAAGAATATATTATTGGGAGGTAGGATGTATGAATGGTAGAGAGAGGAAGCTCAATATTAAGCAAGAAGGACAATAATAAGTATAAGGCTTAACTTTGATATTTATGCTTCAGAGTTCAGAGGGGAGGGAAATAACAGAGTGGTATTAAAGTTAAGCTCAAAAGCTCTTGCCTCAAAAATTGTAATGTATTTTCTCTGTATGAATGAGAATACAGTCCTCTGCTAGTTAGCATGGCAGTATTCTAAAATGCCAAGTGAATCCTAAGTATAAAAGCCCACTGAAAATACTCAGGTAACAATGCTGTCCGCGACACACACTTGTACAAATCGTCATTATTCAAAATAGTGCCTGGATTGTCCAGACCATGTGAAAACTGCAGTGCTCATTCTTTTTTTGTCCCAGAAACTGTGGACCAATTAAAAGCCACATCAGCCCCTAGACAGTGGGAACCCTGTGTTCGGCATTGCATGGGGCTACTCCGAAATTCATCACCTAAGAGGGAACCATGTCAACACAGCCAGGAAAAGCAGATTGGACACTTATAAAACTGGTCTCTGCAGCCTTTGAAGAGCCACATAAGTGACTCCTGCATCTGTGCTAACAGCATGTGATCCCAAGTGACAAAGGACAAAACCAAAAAATAGGTACAGAAAGATACAGATACAGAAATATGAGTACATAGACATATAGATATACAGAATCACAGAATCACAGAATCACAGAATTGTGGTGGTTGGAAGGGACCTCAGAGATCATCGAGTCCAACCAC
>JAOTQQ010000001.1:162637938-162650408 GCA_026546715.1 Gallinago undulata
CCTTTTCTGCCAGGCAGCTCTCCAGCCACTCTGCCCCCAGCCTGTAGCGCTGCCTGGGATTGTTGTGACCGAAGTGTAGGACCCTGCACTTGGCCTTATTGAACCTCATCCCATTGGTCTCAGCCCATCCATCCAGCCTGTCTCTATATATACAGATATATAGAGATAGATATAGAGATAGACACAGACATAGATATAGATGGATGATAGAGATAGAGACAGAGATAAAGAGATAGAGATAGAGAAAGAGATATAGGTGATATAGATGATATAGATAGATATAGATATAGATATATAGATATAGATATAGATGATATAGGTATAGGTATAGATATAGATATAGATATAGATATATAGATAGATATAGATGATATAGATATAAATATATAGATAGATATAGATGATATAGATATAGATAGATATAGAGACAGAGAAAGAGAATTACTTGAAAACCATTTGTCCAGAAACTCAGACAACTGGCTGAAAGAGAATAAACCGAGTAATAGGCAACACAGAAAGAAAGACAAAACACAGCACTTCACCTCTCCTGAGGATTTAGAGACCTGCTTCTCCCTGTTGAGCTACCAATTGCAAACATATTGGCTTTCCAAACTTAGTGTATCAGACAACCTGGAGCAATTTACTTTGATGAAGCCCCTGTGTTACACCTGCACAGACCTTTTCTGAGATCTGTGACTGTGCCAAATACGGGGAACAATCAGTTCTGTAAGTGTGAAACCCTCTGAACTCACATCACTTCAGGCAGGACCTCGGAGGATCCAAACCTTTCTTACACAAATTTGATGAAATTGCATCAGATTTGGCTCCTTTAATGAAAACTCCTTCAACACTACGTCAGCAGTCTCTGCCTGTTTCAACTCTCCCTCCTGTTCTCATGCCACAAACCATTTACTCAGCTTTGTGCTAGAAAAATACCACTTTGGTGAGACATACCACAGCCAACTGAAATTTCAGATGCTTTGAGCTGGGGAAAAAAAGCATGAAAAATAGTAAATAGTACTTATAGGTAGGGAAAAGCACGTAAAATAGAAAATATCATGTAGGGCTACAGGACATTCCATGGGATCTAATAAAAAACAACAGCCAAGTGTGATGGGGTGGTGTCCTCCTTTCAGGTGCAATAGAGTTAATTTTCTTTTACAGTGGTTGCTGTGTTTCAAATTTGGTGTGAAAGGAACGTCAATAATGCTAAGTGTTTTAGTTGTTGCTAGGTGATGTTTGTACTCTTCAAGGAATTCTTTCAGCTTCCCACAGAAGCTTAGAAGAAGCACAGATAGAATGGAATGGCCAGAAAAGCATTCCATACCATAGATGTCATGCTTAGTATATAAATGGGAGATGGCCAGCATGTGGGAATCTCTGGTCACTGCTCAGGACAGGCTGGGCAAGCAATTCACCAGGTGGTGAGAGTGAATTGTATTGTATTAATTCATCTTGTATATACTTTTACCATTATTATTATTATTATAATCATCATCATCCTTATGATTATTGTCATTATTGTCATCATTATTATCATTGTATTGTTATTTTCCTTTTTCCATTATTTTTCTATTAAACTTTCTTTATGTCAACCCACGAGTTTTTTCCTTTCTCCTCTTTTTCTCCCTCTCCTCCCTACCCTTCTCAGGGGGAAGGGGAAGAACAGCTGGCTCTGTCACAGCACTAAGTGGTGGGAGCCAAATACATACGGTACAGCTAGGGTAGGAGAAGACCACATGTCCTATGCTGCCCATATTAGATAACAGCTTCACTGTAACAGGACAGTTTAAATCCCTCCTGAACTGCATTTCTGAGAGAAACCAGGCTGTTGAGGTCTCAGCTTGGAGTGAGACAGTTCTGCATGAGGACATGCTTCATTGTGCCCTTCTGCAGCATGCTGGGATGGTAGAAGAGTCCAGACTAAATGGTGTATATGTTTGCAAATAATCACTGAATCACAGAATTGTAGGAGTTGGAGGAGACCTTTAGAGATCGCCTAGTGCAACCTCCAACACCAAAGCATGGTCACCTAGAGTAGGTTGCACAGGATCACATACAGGTAGGCTTTGAACATCTCCAGAGAAGAAGACTCCACAACCCCTCTGGGCAACCTGTTCTAGTGCTCTGCCACCTTCAAAGTAAAGAAGTTGTTCCTTATGTTCAGATGGAATTTCCTGTGTTTCAGTTTGTACCCGTTGCTTCTTGTTCTGTCACTGAGCACCACTGAAAAGATCCCCATCCACTTGACACCCACTCTTTTGATATTTATAAGCATTAATGAGATTCCCCTCTCAGTCTTCTCTTCTCCAGGCTAAATAGACTGAAGTGTCTAAGCCTTTCTTCATAATAGAAGTTCTCTAGTCCCTTGATCAGCTTGGTAGCCCTCCCCTGGACTCTCTCCAGTAGTTCTGCGTCTCTCTTGAACTGGGGAACCCAGAACTGGACACAATACTCCAGATGTGGCCACCACTCACATGTGACAGAGTAGAGGGGGAGGATGACCTCCCTTGACCTGGTTGCCACATTCTTTTTTATGCACCCCAGGAGACCATTGACCTTCTTGGCTACAAGGGCATGTTGCTACCTCATGGCCAACTTGCTGTCCACCAGGATTCCCAGGTCCCTCTCTGCAGAACAGGAGGTCAGCCTCTAACCTGTCCTTGTGCATGGGGTTATTCCTCCCCAGGTGCAGGACCCTGCACTTGCCCTTGTTGAACTTCATTAAGTTCCTCTCCACCCAACTCTCCAGCCTTCTCTCCAGCCTTCTCCATTCATCTCCAGCTTGATGAATAGCGGCACAGCCTTTTGGCATGTCAGCCAGTTTTACCAATTTTGTGTCATCAGCAAACTTTCTGAGGGTACAGTCTGTTCCCTCACCCAGGTCACTCGTGAATATGTTGAACAAGACTGGACCCAGTACTGACTCCTGGGGAACACCGCTATCTATAGGCCTCCAACTGGACTTCGTGCTGCTGGTCACAACTCTCTGAGTGCTGCAGTTTAGCCAGTTCTCAGTCCACCTTACTGTCAAATAATGACTGATCTATTCTTCTTCCTTGTGCATTTACTCACCCTGACTGTACATAGGATTGGTGTTTGCTCAGAAATAACAGGTCTCGGCAAACAACACCTGAAGGCAAGTACAGGCAACACCAAGAATCAAAATAACAATGACAAAATGGATAGGATGGCATCTTGCCTCCACCAGCAGAAGGATTCGAGGGCAGCTTATAACATGCAATTATTCTATTCCTCCAACCATGTCCACGGTCATCTCTGATGATTTTATCTTTTCTTTTATTGCTTTCTTTACATATTTTCTCTGCTGATACATATATAAAGTGTTGTATAAGACAACAGTGAAGCTCTGTTTCTTGATGCAAGTTGTGTTTTTTCTTGTTCTGAGACTTTGAAGATTCACAAGAGTTTTCACTAATGTTAGCTAGACACTTCTCAGAAAATCTTCATCTTCGTTCCCTTAACACCCCCTCCCACCAGTCTGCATGTCAACAGAGAAAATCTTAGAGCAAATTTTAAACAGCTGTTTCTCCCATCCATAGTATCACACGTTGCTCCCTTAGACTTTCTGTGTCTCTTCCCAAAGAACCCAACCAGCTTCTGTGGCACTGCAAATAAATGAGCTTGAAACAGATGTATCAGCTAATACTCTGACGGTTAATAATACAACAGTTTTCTCCATGCAGTACATATATAGAGCAAACTTACATAACATGCCCATGAACTTACACTGAGCAAAATCCCTGCTTAAAACTTCCAGGTTCTCCAACCCTAATTTGGGGATCATCTTCAAGAAATCCGTGCTACAGAGTGTCTATATCTGGGTCAGGCATCTGGAACCTCAGTGAAAAAGTTCCCCGGTTTCTCCCACACCTGCCCATTTTGGGGTTCATAAATAGGAGATCTTATGGAAACAAGCAGAGTTCAAAACAGTGAAAGATGGAAAATGCCTTTTTTTTTGTTGTTGTTGTTCATATCTTATCAAAAAGCAGATTTTCTCACTTTTTTCTCTTTATTTAATTCTTCATGCATGAATAGTTTCCATACTGTTGCATCTCACTAAAAGAAACCTTTAAATATTACTTTGGTGAAAAAAAAATCTCCTTCTGATATTTTCCAATTATTTTTTTTTCTGTGCAAGGTGCAAAGAAAACTAGCATGGGCAAAAACTCATTTGGTAATCTCACTCTGACTTTAGAATTTCTTTCAGTCTCTTTTTAATTCCTCAGCATAGGCTTTGTTTTGTGCAATATTCAAGCCTGTGAATCTAAATTTGATCTATGCATATTTGTATTCTTCCACAGATCCTACAGCTGTCAACACTTTTTCCAGCTAATGCAGCATATTCTCATAGTCACCCACCAATGAAACAAATGCACTACAGCTACATAGCTAATGAGAATACATTAACAATATTTGATTGCGCAGCCCAACTTCAGCTATTATTTAAAGACAGAGTTATGTTATCATAGTTAATGCATACAATTAACTATTGGAATTCCTGTTGTTTTTGTATTCCTATTGTTTGAAGCAAACTGATTAAGTCCCAAAGAAAAAAGTTCTTCAAAAGTAATTTTATGAATCACAGATCATATCTGGCCTGGAACAAATGCAGAGTTTCACCAGATGCATGGAAATTAGTTTCTTCAATCTATAAGAAGGGTTTTAATAAAGGACTCTAGGAGGTTGTGTGAGTAATTTCCAGCACAGCAGTGGAAATATATATTACAGCATTTGCACACTTTCTGAACTTACTCCTCAGCAATGTTTGAAGAAAAAAAAAAGAAAAAAAGGTAAGAGAATAACCATCATCCAGTTGTTCTTTTTTCCTTAATGCTATAAATCTCACCAGTGTTCTAGTGGAGTCTCAAATGACAGCACACAAAAAAAAAAAAAAAAGAAGAAAGGAAAGAAAATACTTTTTAAATGAGTTACAAAATTAATGCCTTGCTTAAACTGAAAGATTTGGGTCCAGGTCTGTTTTTGTGACATTTGTGGATGAGGACTTCTAGCTGAAGCAGGTACTGTTCTGCCCCTGAATACTTATTTTACACTGTATCTTTATGTTGTTGAGTAAACAAAATTTAAAAGTGTTCATACATGCTGACATACAGAATTTTTCACTTTCATGTAATTGAAGGAAGGGCAAAAAAGAGTTTTTAAATTGTGACCCTCTGTAGTTTATGGAGAAAAGAAAGGTCTCTTCCAAAAGCCTTCTGATATCAGCCCTCTGTATTAAATGGTAATTTACTGAGAAGACACAATTCTTTCCTGAAAACATGTAAATGTTGTCAGTACAGCCCAGGGATATCCTATCAGATAAAAGAGGAAGGAAATGGACACTAGTACATATCTGAATTATATACGAATAGTACATGGAATATAAGCCAGAATTACTTCACCTATGTCTAGTTCACACAATTCTGTCAATAGCAATGACTGAACTGAACTGAACGGTACATCTGCTCGTTATTTCAGTCATGCTTTATCAGTGCCCCTGGCTGATAAATCATGTAGCTCTTAGTGTCACAGAACTAAAGCTACGACACCTTCTCACTGCAGGTTTTTTAACAGCTTGGCTCTAAATGCATGTAGTATTAACTATGTTTTCGCACTCATTTGGATAGCGCCTGGCACAATTACACTCAAATCTGTGTGCTCTTTCAAAACAAGTATTAAATAAGAGCGATAATTATAATGGTAATATTCACTTGGAATGCAAAAATATCTAGCTATTTCTGAGAGACAGAAAGATCTTCCCAGAGGACTAAATTCCTATTGCTCTTCCCATCTTACTCTACTTTTTTTGAAAAAGAATAATTTTTTTTCTTGAAGCCAACTAAAAAACTTTTTTTTAGTGAGTGATGTAATCTTGTTTTTGACACATACAGTATTATAAAGAAATAGTAATATGATTTCAGATCCCATTAAACTGAAAATATATGCCTAGCATATATAAGAATAGCTATTTTGGAACCATAACACAGAAAAGATAAAAGTGGTAACAACAAACAAGGAGAAGGCTGAGGTTCTCAATAACTTTTTTGCCTCAGTCTTCACTGCCAACCCCTGTCCTCACACCTCCCGATTTAAAGGACCAAGCAAAAACAGGGGCTATGAGAATGAAGAACTGCCCACTGTAAGTGAAGACCAGTTTCAAGACCTTCTAAGGACATAAGTCCATGGGACCTGATGAAATCCACCCATAGGTCCTGAGGGGGCTGGCAGATGGAGTTGCCAAGCCCCTTTGTGTTATATTTGAAAAGTCGTGATGAAGTTCCCGCTGACTGGAAAAGGGGAAACATAACCCCCATTTTCAAAAAGGGAAAAAAGGAAGACCTGGGGAACTCCAGACCAGTCAGTCTCACCTCTGTCCCTGGCAAGATCATGGAGCAGATGCTCCTGGAATTGCTGCTAAGGCACATGGAAAATAAGGAGGTGATTGCTAACAGCCAGCCTGGCTTCACAAAGGGCTAGTGAAACATGATGAATTTGGTGGCCTTCTACAAATGTGCTGCAATATTGGCAGATAAGGGAAGAGCATTAGATGTCGTCTACCTGGACTTATGCAAAGTGTTTGACACTGTCCTGCATGACATTCTGGTCTCTAAACTGGAGAGACACGGATTTGATGGATGGACCACTCTAGTGGATCATGAACTGGCTAGACGGCTGCACTCAAAGGGTTGCAGTCAATGGCTCAATATCCAAGTGGAAGCCAGTGATGAGTGGTGCTCCTCAGGGACTGGTACTGGGACCAGTGCTGTTTAGCATCTTTGTTGGAGACATGGACAGTGGGATTGAGTGTGCCCTCAGCAAGTTTGCCAACAACACCAAATTGTGTGGCACAGTCAACATGCTGGAAGGAAGGGATCACATCCAGAGGGACCTGGACAGGCTTGAGCAGTGGGTCTGTGGGAACCTCATAAAATTCAACAAGGCCAGGAGCAAGGTTCTGCATGAGGGTCATGGCAATCCCAGGCATAAATACAGGCTGGGCAGAGAATGGATTGCCAGCAGCCCTGAGGAGAAGGACTTGGCAGCACTGGTGGATGAGAAGCTCAACATGAGTTGGCAAAGTGTGCTGGCAGTCCAGAAAGCCAACTGCATCCTGCGCTACATCAAAAGAAGTGTGACCAACAGGTCGAGGGAGATGATTCTGTTGCTCTGCTCTGGTGAGACCCCACTTGAAGTACTCCAGATCTGGAGTCCTCAGCACAGGGAGAACATAGACCTGTTAGAACAGGTCCAGCAGAAGGTCACAAAGATGATCAGAGGGCTGGAGCATCTCTCCTGTGGAGAAAGGCTGAGAGAGTTGGGATTGTTATGCCTGGAGAAGAGAAGGCTCTGGGGAGAACTCATAGCAGTCTTCCAGTACGTGAAGGGCACCTACAGGAGAAATGGGGAGGGAGTCTTTATCAGGGAATGTAATGATAGGACAAGGGGTAAGGCTTTTAAACTGAAATAAAGTAGATTTAGATTAGATATTAGGAAGAAATTCTTTACTGTGAGGCACTGGAATAGGTTGCCCAGAGAAGTTGTGGATGCCCCATCCCTGGAAGTGTTCAAGACGAAGATGGATGGGGCTTTGAGCAACCTGCTCTAGTGGGAGGTGTCCCTGCCCATGGCAGAGGAGTTGGAAGTCCATGGTCTTCAAGGTCCCTTCCAACCCAAACCGTTCTATGATTCTATGAAATCTTTCATTTACTTGAAACAAGACAGTTGTGTGACTACCGCAGCACTGGTATTAACGTGGGCCTGGTGGCAACACCTCAGTTGTTAGGATTGAATACTCTTCATTAATTCTTCTGGAAAGAGCTACTTCTTCATAAATCTCCTCCCTCTATATTTTTCTGGCTTGAATACCAATAGGGTCCATCAGCTTAAGTTCAATTTGACCAAAACATAGAGATTGGGTGAGTCTATAAAACCTGAGTATACAAATGCATTCAAGTATACTTTTTATAGCAGTCAGATTATCACACTTACACAGTGAATTAGAAAAAGAAAAACCATTCTGTTTGCTTATAGGTTTTAATTACTATTTATACTCATTTAAGGTCATTTCTGATTTGTGTCTCCTGTCTTACTATGCTGAAATGTGATTTTAAGGCTCTCCCTGAGCTAATAATTTTTAAGTGCACGGTACGTGGATTGCATATTTACAGGAAAAAACTATTATAATGAGGCTCTTATTGAGTTCAATTACAAAGGACTTGCATTTATAGAAACAATATCTCCTACTGTTTGTTAAAGAAACTCATGAAGCTCCTTCATCTCTTTAGCAGCAACAACAAAAAAAACCCTGAACATTATCTAGAGCAGATTTGGTTTTGCTTCATCATGATAAATTAGAATTGTGGCTTGAAATCATTAGTAAAACCAGGGACTTGCAAGAGTTGTATCTGTGTTAGAGAAAAACACCTGTTTTAAGTTACTGAAGGGAAATTTGAGTTACTGTAGTGTAACTGAGAGGATAATCCAATCAATTATCCAAAAGGAGGTAAAGGAATTCTTACACCTTGGGCTAAACTTTCACTCTAATTTACACAGACTTGCACTGATTATACTTTTTTCAAAGCTATTTCCATAAAGTAAAAGGTGAGTATTTGGTCAGTGATCCCACTAGGCTACTCCAGAAATAAGTAACACTTCCAGATACTGCACCCCAAAATAAGATAATGAGTTGAGTTGAATGTTTTGACAATGAGTTGAAAACATCTCCTCAGGTTTAATCCCTTAGCATACAGAATAACTAGGTCAAACCCTGCCTCAGCCCAATAGTTAATAAGGTCCAATTACATATTGCCGCTTTCCTTGACTGTGAAACAAATGTTTGGGTGTAACATCTACACAGCTAGAGACTGCCTTAACATATGGAAACATGAAAATGCTGTTGGGGAAATATAAGGCCCTCAAAAGCTAAAAGCATACACTTTGTGCTCTGTTCAATAGACCAGATTAATTTCTATTACCTGGACCACAAAATCTCCCACAGGCCTTTTCAATGGTTCTTATTAAATTGAGGACACAGTCAAGGTGTGGAGGTATCTTATTGTTGCTGTACGATGTGTCTGCTCTGATCATAATCTAGCCATGACTATTTTTTATTCCCCCAGTGTCAAAAAAAATATCAGGTCCTCGCCAAAGTTTCTGTTCTCATTACACTTGGCTGAGCACACTTGGGAAGATCATACAGGCAATAGTCAGGAGTTTCAGAAGCTAATTGGTCTGTGCACCAGGGTAGGTTTATTTGGTGGTACAGCTTCCAGGGGTGAACTAAGAAACACTTTTCCCCATTCAAAGTGCAATTGCTGTTCTTGTACTCATGCAAATTCATCCCTGAGCCTACACAGCTCTTAAAAGCTACACGTAAGGTCAGTGACTGTGCAGCACAAGAGGGGGTGGTTTTTAGTTAATGCAGCTGCTTTGTTTGCAGTAGTCTTCTAAAATGATTGAGTGACAGCATGCATTCTGCATTTGACTGGCTTGTGTTCCACTCCCCTTCCTATTATATGTCTTTTTTCAAGCTACTACTTATTTGATTTCCTTTCAGGTGCTTTCAGAGGTCCCTATTAAAAAAAAAAAAAAATAGCCCTTAGCTGTCCACCACATACAGAAACCCAGCAACTAAAGAAATCTAGCAATGACAAAAAGGTAACGCCAAGGAACAAAAGGTTTCTATTTATGGTGTCTTAAATCTCAAGGGGAAAAGAACACAGGGAGGAGCTGAGTAAAGACAGGTGGGAGGGAGAGATGTTCTTGCCAAAGGATAAAAACCTCATTATTGCTCCTCACTTGTGTGTTTGCACTTCATTTTGAAGAGTAGTATCCTACGATGTTGATTCTGAGCTCAATTAGAAAAGAGCAAATTCCAAAATGGTATTAGGTTTTATTCAGAAGAATGGCTCAGGTAATTTAATATCCAACAGGCCACAGGCCAGAGCTGAGGTTGTTTGCTGTGCAGGCAGAAATAGGTCTAGACTTCCACTACATTACTACTGCTGCAAGCTAAGAAATATCCCAAACCCCCAAACTTGCACTTCCTGACTCTCAGTACTTTTACATGTAGTTTGTTCCAGCACAACAAAATATCTCTCTTTGCATGATGTGTGACATTAAAAATCACAGGTTGGGATCTCTGTCAACAGCATCACTTTGTTAAAATCCAGCAACCTTCACCAAGTCTCATCAGGTAAGGATCTGACCCTGTGTCTTCTCATGGCTGACAACATGACTTTGCAGGAAATATGGTTGTAGTGGGTTGACCTTGACAGGGTGCCAGATGCCCACCCAGCCACTCTCTGACTCCCCCTCCTCAACAGGACAGGGGAAGAAAATAAGACTAAAAAGCTCATGGGCTAAGATGAAGACAGGGAAATCACTTACCAGTGATTCCCATCATGGGAAAAACAGACTTGAATTGGGGAAGATTATTTTAATTTATTGCCAAACAAAATAGAGTTATGTGATGAGAAGCAAAGACAAAATTACAACAGCACTTTCCCCACAGTCCCCCTTTTTTCCCAGGCTAAAACATTAAACGTAATGCCTAGTGTTAATAATGTATGATTTCAAAATGAAAAGTCAGCAGTTAACTAGTGGCAATGATTTTCCCCTTCCTCCCATGGTCAAGTACAAAATCAGGTATTGGTAATGCTAAAATCAAAAAATTGTTTTAGTTGATAGGTAACCATAATAGTCAAGAGTATGATAACAATGTGATACCTTTTCTCATCCAATACAGTACTACTCTAGCTAAAAAAAAAAAATTTCATTTGAAATTATTTTGTGGAGAGATTCAGAGAGAATTAAATCATCAGAAATTAAAGCTGTCTCCAACACTACAATTAAAACCAAATTATTTACTATTCCAGAATAAAAAACTGTACTCATTTTAATGTTCAATGTCACACAATGACATTAAAGTTACTAAAAGTAACTCACTGAAAGTCATTCCAGTTTAAAATCTCTGAAGTGATATTTTTTAAATAGTCAATAAACAAATGATTGTGTTCTTCTGCTGTATATAATCGTGATAAAGTCAGACCCTATTACCAGCATTCCAGTGGAGTTTTCAAGCACAATAAGCTGAATGAAGACCTGTGAGTTACTAGGTATTTTCCCCTAATTTATTGTGCTTTATTTAGCTGGAAGGGTCTAGCCCTACTCAGAGTGCTATGGGGGAGCATAATACAAAAAAAACCTATGCTCATTTATCTACTGCTAAGTTGCTGATTTTACGAGAGAATTGGAGAAGCTAAAAAGAATGAAAAATCATTTTTGTTTCTATAACTAAGTTGGTGGCTAATAATATTAAAGTTACCTTGCCTTGAGATAAAAAAAATAAGTAGAGAATAAAAAAACAGACATGTTCAAAGCACAGAAACTGAGAGGCCAATTAGTATTAGCAGAAGAGTGCCTTAGGGATAATTTAGGTGGGAACTTCCAGAGGCAAATGTAAGTTACTGTCATGGCATTTCCCTGATGGAGTAAAGGATATTTCTAGTCATCTCCATGATAATAGTTACTTCAAGGATTAAAATAAGGAAAATAGCAAAGCGTTGTGGCTTTTTTAATACTCATATTTTGTTTTAAAATATACTTTCTGAAGATAAAAGTCCCTCTCTCCAATATGTACACAGAAATGACCTCTAGGAAAAAAGAATTGTGGTAATGATAAATTTAGACATTATACTTTGAGAAAATAAAAATTAAAAGGAAAAAATAATGAAGAGCTTTCTGCTGTGGCCCCGATTCAGGAAAACACACACATGTTTCATTTGAATTCACACAGGAGTTTAAATACAAACTCAGTTGGACTCTAAATGGAGTATGCTTAACTGAAGTTCAATAGAATCATAGACTCATAGAATGATTAGAGTTGGAAGGGACCTTAAATATCATCGAGTTCTGATCCCCTGCCATGGGTAGGGACACCTCCTACTAGAGCAGGTTGCTCAAAGCACCATCCAGCCTGGCCTTGAGCACTTCCAGGGATGGGGCATCCACAACTTCTCTGGGCAACCTATTTCAGTGTCTCATCACCCTCACAGGAAAGAATTTCTTTCTAATATCTAATCTAAATCTCCCCTCTTTCAGTTTAAAACCATTACCCCTCATCCTATTGCTACACTCCCTGATAAAGACTCCCTCCCCATTTCTCCTGTAGGCCACCTTCAGTAAGATAAATCTTTTCCAAAAGACATTTAACCTAACTCTCTAACAGTTAGGCTCCTCTAACAGTCAAGAAAAAGAGAGGTGAGTCCCAAAGATGATTCTTAGCACAAGCCGAGACACTTCACAGTGTGCACAACTGTCCCTTAAGTGCTCATCTTCCTTCATGTGGGAGGCTGAACGACGAGAAAATTGCTCACTTGAAGAAACGTCTCCGTCCTGAACTCATCTCCCAGTGCCAAGATGCACATCAGGACCCTGAAATAATGTGG
>JAOTQQ010000001.1:162668596-162767877 GCA_026546715.1 Gallinago undulata
TGCCTTTCTACAATGAGATGGTCCAACCCCTGACCTACAAACCTGAATCTCTAGATGCTAAATTAATATCATGAATGTGTGTCAGTGGAAACTGTCCCCACTGCCTGGTACCAGAAAGCAATTTTCAACATGCCATAATCTTGACACGTCATTTTGAATGTATTTGACCTTTTTTTGCAGACTGTGCACTCTTCAAAAATGCAGTCATTAAGCCACACAACACATAGTTAATTCATATCACCTTGAAAATATGTATACCAGTTAGTGACTAAAAACTACACTGAGCTGTAAGAATTTTACTGCAAATATCACCACAGAGAGGATGGAGAGGGAGGAGTGGGACAACTGCTTCAAAAGAGATGCAAGGGATCCCAGTAACCATCACATGCATCATCAAATAACAGGGAAGATAAAAATGAAACATAGGGATGCGTATTTAAAGTAATCCACAGAAGGAGATTAGAAGAATTAAAATGAAAATAATAGCATTTATATACATTCTTAATGAATTAAGTGCCTCTCTCCACCAAGTCCGTTTGCAAAGCTCATACTTAACATACTGCTCATAAGACCACATAAAATACAGTAGCATTTACTGCATTAAGACACAGTAAACTACTTAACATATAATTTAGGACATAGTAAATTAAGAGGTATTTCTTCAAAAAAATTTTGCAGAATAAGTTGCCATGGTAACTAATAAAAATCACTGTCTATTGTTAAACTTGGCACTTAGTAACATATTAAAAATAAAAGGAAAAATCATCTTAGGTGGTCAATGTAATCTGTGATTAACAGCTGGAAAATTAAAATGCATAGGAAAATTGCTAATTGATGTTTCAATTCATAGGTCACTTCATGTTTGGAAAAAAGTGACAAGTGCAAAAGTTAAAAAAAAAAGATAAACTTTTGTAGAGAGATTTTTTCACTTTTCCCAGGATTTTCTATAACTTTCAAAGAAATGGACTCATTTAGATCAATTTCTTGTTTCCCCCTCAAGCTGCTAAAGATCAGAGCTCTTAGAAAATCATCAAGTATGTCCTTCCAAAGTTGCTCTGTGTTGAAAATAATGAAAAATCAGACCCTTTCTGACAAGGATCATATGCATCCATTCATGCATATCCATCTGTTTCTACAATAGACATTCTTATTGCGAAAGAAAGACAATAAATTATGAAGAAAATAAAAGTTGGTGCATTTTTAGGAAGGGTTGCTGGCCTTTAATGTGGTAGAACAGGGAACACAACAACTTTTCTTTGTTTTTAATATGGAGCTCCCAACTTCTCTATGTTTGCAATATGCATAAAACAATTCTACAAGGGTAATTTTTTTAGGAAATAACATTTAGGTATTTCCTGATATTGTTTCCATGGCATCATATTGGAATAATGAACCTCACAAACTGACAAAAAAACCTCTTCATTATTTTCAGTGACGAATTTGAAAAGCAAGAAATAAAATAAAAGAACAAGTATTTTATTATTAATATACATTCATTGTCAATTATCCCTAATATAGCAAATAAATAAATTTGAATTACTGGGTTAATACCCTAATGTTGAGAAACAGCCACTGCCCTTCACTTTCAAAGATGTCTGAAAGCAAGCTGAGGATTTGGTTCAGGCATTTCACTAACATAGCATGAGAAAAAAGATGAAATTGTATTTATGCACGTATCCAGAGTTATATCCTGAGTCATAGCTCTAATTGTAATTTGTCACCTGACTACATTTTGGGGAAAAAAATGTTGTTTGATATGCACAGAGATAGAAGTGACCATTAGATGGCAGGTAGAGGTAATATAGGCTTCATAAAGTATCATGCTTTAGTAAAACTATAAATACTGCATCTCATCATCCCATCTGAAAAATTAATTTATATTGGCTTTCTGTGCTATGAACTGAAAGACTGGAAGAAATTTTTTAAGAGGCTGGGATGTCTAAGCATTTCCTGTTCAGGCTAATTTGGGGCAAGATACTCGATGTGAAAAAAAGAATATATTCAATCTGAGCACAATGATACATATTCTGGAAGGGTATTCTTGTGACCTCGGGAAATGATGGGTAATAATGACTAAATGATCTTAGAAAACTCAGATCAGCATGGGACTCAAGTGAGTTACAAAGAGCCAGTAAATTGCAGGAGGGAGGGGGAGCTGTGAGAAAACTGAATACACGATGTAGGTCTTAAATAGATAGGAACATGATAAACACCGACCTGTACTTGTATAGAGTGAAAAGAACCTAATGCATAGACATCAAAAATCCAAATTCAGCCAGAAGCTGAATTTTTATAACATACTATAGAAACATATCAGAAAAGATCAAGAGCCTTTGACCTTAATACTGCCAGGAATGGTGAATTTTCTTTGTAAAGATATCTTTTTCTCCAAGTGTGTCCCACTCATTGGCAAAACCCCAATCATCCTGCCTGGGAAGGACTCTGTCCCAGTCCCAAAAGTGGCAGTCCAGTCAACTCTGAGAGAAATCAAAGTACATACACCTGGAACCTGCAAAACGTACCATTAGAAGGGACCAACACACTCTACTCATGCCAGTAGTTGTAGCCGACCCACTGTGCTTCAGAAATCATCAAGGGAGGGAAGAAAGGGATTTGGGCCACAAGATTATTTGTTTATATGCCCAGGAACTGCTCTATTTTCTCCTATACATACTCCTCTGTATTTCTCTGAAAGTCCATCTTGTCTCTACGACCATGTTGGGAAGAGTAGCTCAGACCTCACACCTCAAATGGTCAGAAATCTGATTTCCAGACTAAATTTATGAGCAGTGTACAACACTTTGATCTCATGTTTCTCATTAGTTCCTCTTAACTTGAAAAGATTTTGTCTTTTTTACCACTTTTACCCCCCTGCATGCATTTATACATGAATAATCATATTATCTTTCAGTCTTTGCTAGGCCACACAAATCTAGAAGCAATGAGACAAATTTATGCACAGAACATTTTGAGTGATTAAAAAAAATTAATGTGAGTGTCAGACAGGCTCACATGGCATCTACACGTATTATCACAAACATGTAAGATCTATAACAAGTTGCACTTTTAATATAGTTTAGAATACTTAGTCTGCTCCTCTTCCATTTATTAGGATTCTAATTATATGCAAAGGAAATACAACTGATGATTATCTGAATTCAATCTAAAAGCAAAACAAGACTTAATCTTAACGAATTAGACTGTTAGCAAATAAAATAGAAACTGGTATGTTCACCTAATTGAATATTATACTGAGCTATGAAAGCAGTTCATTAACTCCAATAAAGTTTCTCCACATAAAAATGCAATTAAGTATAGTGTCATTTTAAAGAAATTTCTTTAAACTCAATCACTAAATATATTTAAATGACATTTATGGAAAAGAACATGACCTTTTATTAAATCATCTTAGTGCATTTAACCTGAGCAGATGAGATTTTTGAGGGTAATGAAGAGGTGAAAGGAAGGTAATTACATTGTGTCAAAAAATGTATAGGAGTTTATGTTAATGGATGAAGCCTTGTAAAATTATTTTAATATTAAATATTTCCATAATTAGCCTCTTGAGAGCCTCTTTGGGCTTGGATTTCTGATTCACATCTTCTGAGTTTAGAATCAGACCAGAGCACTCAGAGAAAACAGAGAACTCAAAGTTTGGGGGTTCTTTGCAAGAAAATGTCCGCGTACTCTGTCCAGTTCTTAACCAAACATAAAGACTGAATCAGTCGTAGTTATCAAACATAACAACAGCTGAAGCCAACTCAGAGCAGAACAAAGATTTCAGCTTTTTAGGACTCCCATTTTTTTTCTTCTCCACTTCCTCCATTTTAATTAAAAATTAATTAAAAGGCATATCTAACTCTTTAATCATCGTATGGGTCTGCAAAGCCAGAGGCAATGCTACAAGCGCCACAAGGGAAGCAAGGTCAAACCTACAAAGAGCTTGGATGTGCAACCTCAGAGAAAATCCATCATCTAGGCAAGAAAGTGTCAATTACAGATAGTCTAAGGCCAAGACTGTTTTCATGAAACATAGAAAAACTGCTCAGTATTTTGCAGATAAAAATCTCCAAAATTCAGTTGTTTCATTGCTCTACTACCTGCGGATCAGACACTCTTGTCACTGAGTCATCCCCAGAAAGGCCTGTAGAAATCGTGTCTCTCATCGAATTACAAAAAGAGAGGTTTATCAAAGCCTCAAAAAATAAGACATTAAATCTACAATACCCTCTGTTGATATAAACAGTTTTGCATCCAGTTGTCCCCCGTATTATGCAAGCCACATTTCTGTCAATACAGACCTCCAGCAGCACATGATTTTCACCAAACTGTTTATAACCTTTAAGAAAGACAAATTAAATGCATCTGTTAGAAAATGCCAAAATAACATTTTTGCATACTATCATTATCCTAATTTTTTTTTCTTTAATGATCAAAGGCACAGCTCAAAGTATAAGGGAAACAGTTTTTAATGACTGCAACCAGTGAAGTCAAAAGCTGCCTTTCTCTATTCTGTGTCCAGCCCTTTCCTGCTGTGATCTGCCTTCATTCTTACTCCTGCAATCCGCATAATACGCCATTACACTTATCACAGTCTCACCTAAAACAACACCCTCACCACAGTACCACCTAAAAAACAGGAGGCAACCCTTCACACAGTCCCCTGTATTTCTGCTTTTCATGGGGATGGGATACAAGGGATGATTGGCTCCCCTCCTGAACAGTTCATGGTCGTACTTCCTTTACTCTAAATGTATAGTGTTCCTCCACTACCTGATTTAGACAGACAAAGGGTCAAAATATACTGCTCCCTGGGGGTCTCTGACAGCAGAGGTGGCTTCCGCTTAAAATGAGCAACTTCCAATGCGCGGTGGCCGACAGATATACAGCTGATGGAAATCGGGAACTTCCAAAAAATGCTTCGCATTTAAAGCGGGTGATTTATGAAACTTAAAACTTGACTTAATTACAAGGTCAACTGGGAAGAGTTCCCCTTAGCCAACTGAATGCAGAAAAGGAACTCGAGCCCGAGTTGAGTCTGTAAAGGGCTGCTGAAGCTGGGCTGAAGGAAAGAATTAATAACTCAAGTCACGCGTAGGCTTGCTGCCAGATTCATCACTCCTGCTGCCAGAAACACAACTGTCGGTACATAATCAGCGAGCCAACCTGACAGTGCAGTAAGAAAGCGAGGAGGCTGCCATATTTCAATTTCCAGCATGGCTCTAAGAAACCCGAGGCTTGCTGCTTGGCAAGCCAAATGCTACAGTTAATTAGTGACATGACAGAGAGAGGCTGGTAGGGGCTGAACATCAGGTTTCCTCCTGTTTCAGCTGTCAGGAATGCAAAATTCTGACTTTAATGCTGGAACGTGAGCTTGGAGAAGATAAAACCAGCAGTCACAGTATGGGAGTGAATCCAACCCTCTTGGCAAGAATGACCAGTGAAGAAAATACATTGGAAAGTGCTGTTCTGCTCAGAAGAGCAACTAGGTAAACATGCCAAATTCTGCCCCATGCAACCCACAGGGCAAATCCTGGACTGGCAGAAAGAAGAAAGTCTATTGTCTAGTGCCAGAGGAAGCAGGAGAGCAGAACTTGCCCAGCATTTGTTATCTACCCAGTCTTGTACTGAAAAGCTGGTAGATGAAAGCCATTTCTACCCATTATGGCTTCTAAGCGTTGAATCAGGTATCAGAGGTTTGGGGGGTTAATATCTGGGTGGGAGAAAGAAACAAACACTACTCTTTTTAATCTCACCCGGTGCAGTAGAGTGGGACATGTCTGGCAAGAGACTTGAGTCCCCAAACCTTCTACTGCTGCTGGAGATGAGATATTGTAGTGCAATCTCCCCATCCCCACAGCGAGCGTCCTCCACACAGAGAAACGGCACGCCAAAGAGGAAAAAATTTAGATCTCAGCTGAATTTAGAGCTAGATTAAACAGAAACATTTATCATCTTTCTTAGCATTCTCCTCACAGGTTGGTTAGTTGAATACTGAAGCTTACTAACAGCTGAGGGGTGCTACAAAAATTTCAGGTTTTCCAGACATGTAAGTCCTCGTGTGGAAAATAATAAGCAGTACAGCTACACAGATCTGTGTTACAAACATCTAATGGAAAAGTTAGAAAATACTGCCCACAAACTCCTTTTAAAAGTAGTGGTGGATCACAAACCCATCATTCAAGAGTCCAGGACCAGATTCATTTTATAATTTAAGAAAAAATTAAAGCTTGGCATTTCCTTTGGTGAAGCAGTCGTTTATCAAGGGTTCTTCACACTCTATTAGCTGAAGAAATGCCAACAGAATTTAATTTTTTATTGAACTATCTGGTTTGCTGTCACTGTTTTCTTGCTTAAAGGAGAAAAAAAGATCACCTGGTTTATAAAAATTACTATTTAATTTGACAGCTTGAAATCAGAGGCTTCAAGAACATTACAATGGAGACTTCTAGTCCAGCAAAATCAGTGAGCATTCAACATCATGGTCTGAAGTTGTGGCAGGGGAGGTTTAGATTAGATATTAGGAAGAATTACTTTACTGAGAATGTGGTCAGGTACTGGAACAGCTTGCCTGGGGAGGTAGTGGAGTCACCATCCCTGGAGGTATTTAAGAAATGTGTAGACGTGTCACTTCAGGGCATGATTTAGTGCCTGAGATTGCTGGTTTGTGTCTGTTTGTGGGTGTGCTTGTTTTTTGGTTTTGGTTTTGTTTTTATTTGGTCGTTGGACTTGATAATCTTAAAGGTCGCTTCCAACCATGACGATTCTGAGATCTTCACAGAATCACAGCATATTTTTTTCATCGCTCTTAACTTTCCAGCTAGTAGTTCTCAAGTTTCCCCAAACCCCACCCCTGGTTATACCTGTATGCCTGTACAAGATCACCGCAGCACCTATACAAAACTTTGATAAGCTGAGATAAGTATTATGAGGTAGTTATAATTTCATCTGCACCCTGCATACACCCCCAGCTGCGGTTCTGCTCACCTCAACAGAGCTGATTTTTCTAACACTGTCTAGCAACACAGCCTGTAGTATTTAGCTCAGTCAAGGTTATCACTTCGCAGCCTCACTAATGAGCCTTGCTGATCTGAGTCATGCTCCTGTTCTAACCAGCCAGTGATGCTGTAAACCTCCCGTGCTGCAGGCTCCCCTTCCACGCAAGCCACCGGAGTTCATTGAACAGCAGAAGATCCCCGTGGGTTGGATGGGGAAAGCTTTTTCCCAGGCTAGAGAACGGCAGTACTGTTGCAAAGAGCCTGTCCCATCATGGGAGGCAAGAGGCGAGCAGATGACTCCCAGGCTCACTTTCGTCAAGTGCTCTGCTTAAAACCAATCAGGCTCTGTGGGAATCAGAGTTGCAGTCGATCTATGTGCATGAGAACAGCATTATAAATGCATCTGTTTTGCTGCCTCAGCATGAAGCTTGATCAGAAGATAAATACATTTGCTGAACAGTATAACTATTGTTGCTATCATGGAAAAAAAAATCAAAAACAAAACAGTGAAGCAGGACTGATGAGAAAAAAAATACCACTTTGACTATCAAAATCAGCGAGTGTAAATGTCTGCTGCTTGGGAGACTGATCCAAGAACATTTTTGCAATGGATACTTTTATGGACATACTTCCAAGGTCATAGCCTTGAGACACTGAAGGAGAGAATTCAAATGCTCTCTAGTTCCAGGTAAAGGGATGTTTTGGTTTTACAAGCTTAATGAAATTAACACCTTCAGTTAGTATTTTATACGCAATTCAGTCTTATGAACAATTCATGATCTGGCAAAGAAATTAGGAATAAAAGATTCTGTAAACAGTGTTTCTGAATTGGCAGGTTTCTTGGCTTCCAGTCCAAGATGTCACAGAGAAATAGGATTTAAGAGAACATAAGTGCATATGACACCAAGAACACGCTATGTATAACTGTATATCTTCAAAGTGCTGCAGGGAATAGTCAAAGAGAGCATTAGTGTAATAAGGGTAAATGGATTGTGTAGCCTGTATATCCCCTCTTGTTTAGCATCTTTTCAGTATCAAACTGGTGTTTATCTGTTCCCTTTTTAATTTCCATTTAGCACTATCTCACAAGAAGAAGCAGATGAAAAATATCAGGTGATGGTGAAACCAAGGAGGATGGCATAACACAGAATGTTCTGGTCAACCTAAATACCTTTGTATATTGACAGGGTTGATCTTCAGTCTAGAATTTCCTTTCTTCTGTTGCTGAGTTGACGCAGTAGTGAGGGAGAGGGAACACATCCTGAGGTTTGCTATGAACTATCATGGGCAACAGAAGACTCCAAAGAATATAGTCCACCAGTCAAAAGCCAAAAACATCCAACTACCCCAATAGCACAGGGCAGAGAAATTGTGTGTCACTTTTTTTTTTACTTGCTGAGGTCCAAAAGTACTTGTAAGCATTCAAATTGTTGATAGAGGTGAATGCTCATTTCTAACATGAATTTTGCATACAATATGCTGACTAGCAGAGCTTGTGACTGCCATTCTGCAGCACGCAGTGCTAGGTGGCCATGGCTTATTAAGAGACAGTAGCTGTGCCCAGATGAAAGCTGCTCATGTACTGACTTGCTCCATTGCAATCAATGGGGTTTTTCCTAAACTGTTTTGGGATTCTCCTCTGATTTGCCCAGACAGGCATCCACTGAAACAACCACTGGTATTAATAATGAGGTACAGCACATATAGGTCTCATAAATGCAACAGTGACCTCAGTAGGAATGAATTTTAATTAAAATGAAGTATCACATGCAAGTAAAACTAATGTTTCTCTGCAGGAGCCTTGTTTACATGGGCATCAGAAGACAGCAACTGTTATCATGACAGAGCTAGCATTTGATGGAAGGCTGCAATTTGGACCCCTCCCATCAATACCTGCCAAACATAGCAGGAACAAATTGTATTTTTGCAGCTGACGCTTCATGCTGAAAAATAAAAATGGTACGTGATCTTTTCTGCTTGTCAGTCGAGACATGTCAGCATGGGAATCTCATATAGGTGCTTTCCTAAGACAGGAAAATTAGCAGAACCACATAGGAATGTGGGCATGGTCATTCCCACCAAGGCAATTCAATGTCTTCATAATTATGGCAAAAGATTACACAGCAAATTTCCCTTGTGGACATAAGTTCTTATCTGAATCTATGCATTACTCAAATAAATTCTTACAGACCTTTGGATTTTTTAATCTACCTAAGGATTATTTCCCCTCTGTTCTAAATATTCTCCTGGCAGAGTTTTGCGTTCCAATTCACTGAGAGAGGGCAAGTCTATCCACAGTATCCTCCCAGGGATTCAATCTTGCATTTTCTGACTGATAAGGCTTTGCTTTTTGAGAAATAAGGTTTTATGTACAAGGAAGAGCAGTGGACATTGTCCACCTGGACCTCAGCAAGGCTTTTGACACTGTCTCCCATAACATCCTCATAGGTAAGCTTAGGAATAATGGGTTAGATGAGTAGACAGTGTGGTGGATTAAGAACTGTCTGAAAGATAGAGCTCAGAGGGTTGTGATCAGTGTCACAGAGTCCAGTTGGGGGCCTGTAGCTAGAGGTGTTCCCCAGAGGTCACATCTGCAGTCTAAGCTAGAAAAAGAAAAAAAGAGTTAATCCAGTGCTAAAAGCCTAAATTAAGTCAAATGAATGAAAATGAAAACCATAATAAGCTAGAAAGCTCATTAAAATAAAATAGCTAAAAATAAAATTAACATTTTTAAGACAGCTAATTAAGCACTGGAACAATTTATGTTGACATGTGGTAGATTTTCCATCATTTGCATATTTCAGATCTACACAGGGCTTCTTTCCAACAAAGAACACTGTTGTTTATATAGAAGTTGTGTGTTCAATACAGGAATTACTGGGCAAGAGGTTCTGATCTTTGTAGGGATATAGGCAGATGAAATGATTGCAGTGCCTGATCTGACCCTGAAATCCATGAATTTCCATCCCAGAAAGGCCATATGCAATTGATATACCAAGAAGTGGCACATGTGGTTGACTGCCTGGGGGCAAAAGAAAATTCCAGGTCAGAGAAGTAGAAATGCTTGCTCTGGCACAGCTACTTGTAAAAGGCCATTTAAGATGGCACACTGTGCTGACCACAAGTCTGCTCTCACTGGGTTTTTGGTTATGAATTGTCTGTTTAACGGATTTAGATTTTTATTTCTTTCTTTTATTATAGTTAATAAAGAGAATCTGTGCATATACACACCCTTGTACATACTTTTTTTTTTTTTTTAATTTTAATGTGCTTTGGTTCTTTTTACAATGTTGACTGTTAAGGCAAATCCATAGAAGCCAGTAATTCCCAGGGCACAACTTATCTCTCTTGAGTGTTTGCTGCCTACCGCAGCTCCTTAATTGGCAAGTTTGTTTCCAGTAGGGTGATCCAATTAAAAATATTCTTCACCTTTAACAAACTGATACCCTACCGCTCACAGTAGAATATTCCTTTTGGAGCAAGTGCTCTACATCATCCTCCTACATTGTTTTATGTCACTGGCCCTAGCTCCCAAGAAGCATGGAGCTAAAATGAAAATGCTGAAGAGCTTCCAGCACGGAGCTGCTCTTTCATGTAATTACACCTGCTGCTAATAGCCTTCCATTACAGCCATGGCACAGGTTTTGCTAATCCATTGCAAACGATTGGTTGGAATTTAAAACACCACTGCAAGTGAGCCAGATTTCATATTGGGCTCAAACTGTCAGATTTCAAACCCTTTTACCATCCATAAGTGACAGGGTGGGCCACGTTAGAGCAGCTGTTACCTAAGGGAAGTGTTGAACTTATCACTTGGACCCTTCCCAGGGTTCACCTGTGAGGCTCTTTCCTGAAAATAATGAGACTGGTTCTGCCCATTTCTGGTATTGGCATGCGTTCCAAATTCAGACATCGGGCTCAAACAAAGGGCTGGCTGCATAAATCTCACCACTAATCAGGATGGCCTGCAGTGCTGCAGCTTGCCTGAAGAGATGAATGCAGACGTAATTGAGCTTGAAGTTTCTGACAAATCTTCTATTAAAAAAATTGAGATTTCCTTAAAGACATCTCAACGAAACTAAGAGCATGTGCAATACCTTGAATTTCGCTCTGAGATGCTTGATTAGTTTATTCTTATGTATCAGAGCAATCCCACGGTAAGCTCACACTGAAAGTTATAGAAAACTTTTTTTGACGTGCCATTTTATTTAACATTGCCCTGTGCCAGAGCTGCTCTCCGTAGACCACCCAGTTTCACAGACATATTCACATGTACATTGCAACTAATTAGCTGACAGCCTATGAGCCTCAAAAGAGGACAGATGAAAGATTTAGCCAAATCAGCATTTATTGGATATTTTCAGAAGAATTCAGTCAGCATTAAGACACAGGTGTGCAAAAATGCAACTGTCTACATGTGAGCCAGTCCACACACATCTTAAAGTGAGTGAAGCTTATGTAGCCAAGCAACTCACTGGCCCATGAAATCACCGTTGCTCCACTGTCTGTAGGGAGTTGAGCTCGATCTCATTGCTTGCCCGTAAATCTCTGCTGCCCTTTCAGATGTTCTAAAGCATCCCACAAGACCTGCACCAGCAGCCACACGAGTTTCTCCCAGGCTTGCACCATATCCCATCCCCCTAGCCCTGGGCAGATGGCCTAGACACTTGAAAACATCCCAAGCAGCACCAGACACCCAAGAGTAAAGAATGGAGCTGAGCCCTACATCCCCCCAGACTTTAATAGCAGTGCAGAGGCCTAACTCACATGTAGACACCTGCACTTAAGGGTTTTAACCTTAAACAGTCTCCGACACTGATGAACAGAGCGGTGGGAGCAATTACTTCTTCCTTGAACTGCATCATAAAATTTAATAGTTAAAAATACACCAAAGCTCTCCACTAGAAATCATCTGGTTTATTTTTTCTTCCCAGGAAATGTTCTCTTTACTACTCTCCCTACTCAGTATTCATTGAAGTAGCAGTTAATTAACCAACTGGCAGACAAAATCAAACGAGACTGTTCAGATTCAGTTGCCCATCACGCCTCCACGATGCCAGGTGGGGAGAAAAGCCCAAGACTAAGAGAAAGTTCTCCCTACAGCTCTCATTACATTGCAACTTCAACATCACTTAGCAAACGTGACCCCTTTTTGTACAAGATTACAACCACGGAAAGGGCTTTTTATTGCACGAGTCGCACTGACACACTGCCATCTTGTGTCGCTATCAGATCATCAGTTTTGCTGAACTTCAGAGCCCAGCACGCTCCAAATACTTCAGTGAGGATCGAAACACACCAATACAGCAACATGCATAAAGTGAGTTTCCCTGCCTGTTCCTCTCCAGGGAAAGGAGAAGAGGGAAGGAGTCTTTATTGCTTACATTTGCCAACTAGAATTAGCAAACGCAGGTTTAAAGGAGCCTTGTTAAACCAGGCCTTTACAAGGGTGAGAAACCCAGCTTCAACTCTGCAAGAGCTTCAACTTCAGCTCTTTGGGCCCCAACTGATCCAAAACTCCACTCGCTGTTTGCTCACAGGCAAGTCATTTGGAACAAGCTAATGAAATTACTCTTTTTTTTTTTTTGGCAGACATTTAGTGGGAAAATTATATTGGAGCCCATGTGGTAATACTTGATGCCATGTAGGAAAAGCCAGCCTGGCTCAACGCGTGTCACTCCAGGCTGCAGGGCACCAGTCAGGCAGCTCTAGTGGCATCGCAGACCAACAGGTTGCTGAGCTTTCTTCTCTCCCTCCGTTCTTTAGCCCTCCAGGCAATTTCCATGCCCAAATGATTCCCAGGGACAGGGCAACATGACTGGTCTGAAGATGCAAGAGGCAGTGTGGCCATCCCTGACTTTTCCCACAGTTTTGCTGCAAAACACAACACTGGGAGAGGGGAAATCATGGACAGGCTGGATAAATTCATTGATGCTTTGGCAGTTGAGAAACTTTGACCTGTGACAAAAAATTTTGTGTGTCTCAGTGTTTTTGAGGGCTGCTGATGGGGATTATGGGGATCCTGAATGTACTGAGGGGGGCGGTGTGTGTAGTTGTTCATAGTCTGATGCTGCCTACCAGAAGAGTGAAAACTAGACAGTGTAGAGGGGCATCCATTAGGTACATGCCTTAATTGAGAGCCAGATCTGCACAGCACCTAATTTGGGCTCCTATTCTGAATAGCTCTCAGGGAAGCAGTCTTCTTCCACAAGCAGCAGAGAGGAGCCCAGGTTCCCAGAGAGCTGTGCGAGTGTGAATATCCTTCCATAGTCTGTATTTGAGGACCAGGGCCTTCATACCCCAAAGTTCTCCCCTGTGGTCTGTAACGTCATTACTTACCACAACAGTGGAAACCAAATGAAATATCTTTACCAGTCCACTTCATAGAAGACACTTTAACTGAATACCAAAAGCCAAGGCCAAGTCACAGACATGGCTGAACAAGGAGCTTGTCAACTTGGAGTTGATGAGGCAATTTTAGATTACCTTTTTTTAAAGCAAATTTTGAATATTATGTTTGGCACTTTGTAATTCAGCCTTTATCAGCAGGGAGTTCCTTGGCACAAGACAGAACCCATCTGTTCAGGGGAAATATCAATAAACCAAAGCATAACAGGAGACAGTTGGAGTTACAAGCGGGAGACATTATGGGATGCCCACACAGATGAAGTTATTCCACTACGCTGAAACAGCATGATCTTCTCTTGCTGCCCCCAGCTATCACAACCATGATCCCTTCTCCCCAGTCTGCTAGCTCTCCTATCTGTCCTTGAGATCCCCTGAGAGGAAGGAGCAGCATAAGCTTCTTTGGCACCCTCGTCACGCTCCTCCAGGAGCACTGTGGCTCCTCATGGTGCCATGTATAAGCTCAAACTTGGAGCCACACAGCCCTCCTGTACCTCCCACCTGTCCTCTTCCTTGGTTTCATCCACAAAACGCTCTCCCAAACTCCTCTGATCCACGTCCCTCGTTTTCTTTGCTGCTTCCAAGGACGCAGACACAGAAGGGTCCACAACTGGGCATGAAAGGGTTTGGGGAAGCCACTGACCAAAGCAATTTGGGAGCCAGTGCTGAAAAACACATAGTGCACATTCCAGCTGCACTCCTCCTTTTCAGAAGGAGAAGCTAACCCAAAATATATTCAGCACTTCATTTCTAGCCACAGCAGAGAAGTTCTGGGAAACTTCCATCTCTTCCAATTGTCATGCTTCAGGGACAAGCACAGAGGACAACAAAATCAGACTCAGCACTTGGTTTAAATGCTGAAGGGAAAGAGCATGAGGAGCTTGATAGGAGAACTATATACAAAATTTGACATCTACTGTAAAGAAAAAGAGAAAAGCAAGAACTATTGTTCTTGCACATATTTAGATAGACACCTTAATCTTTAATAAAAAAATATTTTCCCAAGGTGAAATTTAAACAATTTTATCTTTCAACAAATCATCTTAGACACACTTAGCTGGGTAGAAAGAAAAAAAAAAACTCCAAACTTCTAATAAATGCAACATCAGAAATTTTATTTACAAATATACTGTAATTCAACATCCATTCTCCACTCAGTTTGCGGAAGAAAAAGTGATAGTGACATTTTCCAAATGGGAAAAGAGAACTCTTCCCCTTAAATGGATTCCACAGAATATTATGCCAACACCACTGAGCAAACAGATTATTCTTTGTATTTAAGTTTCAAAAAAGCAGATAATTTTAGAAACCAGCATATGGAAAGCAAACACATTTGTGTGCATTTAAATGCAGCTTCATAATTAACCTAGAGAATTCACTTTCAGTATATGTCAAAAATAAAGACAGCAATTGCAAATATATATTTATATTAGCTATTTCTCTAATGCTCATTTCAAGAGCTTAGAAACAAAATACCCTCTTCATATACCATTGGAAAGTCAACTAGTTGATTATAAGCCTCAAAAATATTTTGAAGTAATTACTGAAAATATACTTATTCTCCCTTGTGCTCTCAGTACTTGAAGCTGAAAAAGTGAAAGCATTTTCCCCAGATATTTCCTTACTGCAATTACTTTCTTATAAATAAAAATAGTTATATGGAGAATACAATGCATTACTATGAAGACTAGACAAGCAAGAGTTACTCTTAGAAAAAACACACACATACACACAATATATATATTTATAGATCTACATCAGCAGCAATCACCTCTTCTTTTATCTGCAACAGTGGTTTCATATCTTCATTTGCTTCACATGGAGGTTGGTTGTCCAGCTGTTAGAGAGAGACAGAAAAAATTGTAAAGTCTAGCTACTGAATAATCTTAGTGACAAAAATTAAAATTTCCAAGTTAAAAATAGTCAGATAATGGTATTTCCAATACCTATTAAAAATGGTAACACAAACTAAGTTATACATTCTGAATCTAGCAATGCAAATTTAAAGAACAATAAAAATTTCAGTTTAATCCAATTATAGCACTGCAAGTATTTCAGGCCAAGTAATATTCCACATAACATGCACCTTACCAAGTTTTTAAGAATTATTTTTAGTATTAGCATAGAGACAGGGTGACAGTTTTTCTAAACTTACCTTTCAATAATGAAATTAGTATTTGCTAAATAACTGTAACAATATTAAAAAAGAAAAGAACTTTTGTATCCTCTGTCTCCATGTATTTGCGGGCATCTGCCAACTCAATGGTGTTTTGCTACAATATTCAGAGTTTAAACCACAAAATTAAAATGTGCAAAAATATCACACCATAAAAATTACACAGTGAATATTAATAATCTTACAGTTTATCAAACCTTTTAGCCATTATATTCATGTTCCAAACTAACGAATAATTAGCCAGGCTGATGTCAAATGCCAACTGCAAACAAAGTAATCTGCATTGCAGACCAGTGCTGTGCTGTCAGTATATCTTCATTGCAGTAATCACATAGCCAGTTTTTGTATTATTCAAGTTGCTAATTTGAATTACTAATCACTAATTGAAATGCTTTATTCTGTACCTACAAGTTCTTACAATTCCCGATTCGCTCACATCTCATACAATTACGTTTTGAGGTGCCCACTGGCCCAAGAAGATGCAGTCTGAAGGGAAGGGAATAGAAACGTTTCTCACAGATCAACTCTGCTTCTGAAAGGCACTGCTGTGACTTTATGGACTATAATGTCAAAGACAGACTAACAAGCAATTTATCTATGATAAAGTTTTTGCTCACTTCCACCAACAAATTCCTGAATTCTGTTCTTGCCAGGAAATAACAAAAAACCAATAATTTTTTTTCAGTACTGAACTTACACAACTCATCCAGCAATTTTGTCCACTAAAAGAAAAGATAAAGCAGAAATAACACCAGCAGGCTCCAGATTGAATCTCCTGCACATTTGGGTGCTTCAAATACATGGTCACTTTGGCATCAAGCCAGAGGTAAATTCTCCAAACATTGACTCCAAGAGATATGACTCAGTGCTCCAGGTCACCTCCAGATGGAAGGGGCTGATTCTCTTCCTCCTTCCACTGATCACTGAGGCACCCTTACATCTAACATTAGCCTCTGTGAATGCATGGTTAGCATCAAGGAGAGGTGTGGGGTTATCTGGTTTTAAGCTTAGGCAGCACACAATCACTTCTGTGTGGTGCAGGCAGCTCTTCCTCTTCCTGGAAGCCAAAAAAGGAGTCCGAAAACAGCAACACCATCAGATGCAGAGCTTCTCTTTTTTTCTGAGCTAGGCTTCTAGCCAGCAGATGCCCAAGATGTGCTCAAGTGTTGTAGCATGAGTATCCTGTTCCCTTCACTGCCTTCTGGTCCACCATGAGAAAAATGTGCCGGGTTCATGAAGAAACATGGACATCTTTCCCAGGAAGTAATTCAGAAATGCTTTCCCTTAGCATAATTTTATCATTGCAGAGAATTCCACATTTGCTACGTAAAAATAGATCCATATAAAACTCCAAGACTTGTCAAAATTAGGAGGTTGTCTACCATCATCTATGACAGCAGAAAAAACAACTCAACACCATTATTCAAAGCCTTAACATCATGCTCCAGTAAATCAGAATTCTGCAAACCATAATAAAGGAAAAAAAATATACTGCACCTTTTAATTAAGATCTGTAAGTAAATCAATTCCTCCTGAACTTGTACCTAAATGAATAACCAATCACAGACCTATAATTCAAATAATAATAGCATCGCAAAAAGTAACCAGCATTTGTGCCACCTGCACAGGATAAACTAATAGCTTTCCAGGAATGCGTTAGGATTGAATTAAATACATATTCAGAATACTTTTTTTAAAAAAAAAGTAGACAATTTTTTCAAAAAGACTTCTCTCTTATCAAGACAAGCCTGTTCAGCAACTGACAACTCCTTGACACCACTTTCTGAGATCTATGAAGAAAGCAGGGATGACTATACCGCATTTTCTGCTTGACACTGCTTAATAACAAGGTGGCAAAAATCAGCTACCAGCAAGTTAAAAGTTAGGAATGACTACTCTTAAAAAAAAAAAAGAGAGAAACTGGCAATCAGACCTTACTGAACCTATTCTCTAATACATCAACTTAAAGGTATGGAGTGGCTCAGCCGTGCAAACACTTGAGGTTTTACAGGACAAAGAAGAACTACGGTCATGCACACTGCAGCTGGATTGCCTTACTTTTAAATCTGACATAGCAGTCGTTGCAGAAGAGTTTGTTGTTTCGGATCCGAACTTCAGCTCCAGAGCGGGATCCCCCAAGGTCGCATCCGCAGGCAACGCACTGTACGGCAGACGAACAATTAGCAACTCCTCACGAAATATTAAGAAACGACAATGCTGTTCAAAAGCAGCCTGGATTAAGCTCAACAAAGCTTGAACCATAAACCCACAATCACTAGAAGCAAATGTGTAACGATTAGTAGATCAAAAACGCAACCAACCCTGAAAAAGTATTTTAAGGCGACGACTGGACAATGAATTAGCAGAGATACACCAACTAAGCAAACATAGAGCAGACGGTTTTTAGAGATTAGTTAATTAAATATAATTTGAACTTCAGTTTTTCTGAAAATTAAAACTGGCTCGACATGAAAAAAAAATAATATTTGTTCTCTAGACGGCAACAGCAATTTTGGCACAGAGCACCTGGGTGTGCTACTTGCAGATTTCCATGTGGCAATATAGGCTGCCGGCGCCCTCCGGCCCTTTGGCACCCAAAGCAGCAAATACTCAGGCACCCCCTATTTCCTGGGTTTGCATCACAGGAACAAGCTCTTATTTGGAGAGAAGGAGCCATTCTTTTTAATTTTTTTTTTATTTTTTTTAATAAGCATACAAATAAAGGGCTTGAAAGCATTCATGCTAACTTTGAGCTATTTAACTATGGTGGCTGAACGCATCTTTGCTGTGAATGTCAACCACTTCTGGGAGGACTGTAAACCAAAGTGTAACACTCCTTATTGAATTTATGAGGCAAAGGACTCAGCTGTCTGCAGAAGGACAGATAGCTCGCCTGTTTAAATGAGTAATGAATCTCTTGGATAGCAGTCTGTTCAACAGCTCGTTAATCTCCAGAAATTTGAAAAACACAAGATTTCATGCTTTCTTATGTAGGTTAGGACCTACGGGTGGGCTCTCTTGCATGGAATACATGTTCTACAGAAAGGGAATGATGACTAACCCCCCTGGATTACTCCAGTCCCCATGGATTACTCCAGTCCCTCCTGCTAAGGGGGACAGGAACAGGAAGAGCTCCGAGTCAATTCCTTGTAATACTCTAGTTTACACATTCGAGCTGGGCACAGAGGGCAAGACAGGGTTCTGTTCTGAACCAGACACAGAAGTCTCTTTCTTAAAGCCATGGAAGAAGCAGGGTCCAACAGAACCTCCAAATTAGTCTAACTGTTCATCCGGTCCCTAGGGCTGGGGAGTGTTTTTACATCTTTGCAGGCAAGCATTTATTCTTTCAGGTCTACATATGCCCCAAGCTGACTGGAAATCATGTAAAACTATGTCTCGATCCTGAGTGTGAGCTAATATACCTACCTAGCTTCTGACCAGGGCTGACTTGCACTAACCACAGCTTCTGTTTTTGTGCTGGGTTTTATCTTGCCAGTTTGAACACTGCCAACATGCCTTTGCCTGGAAAACACCATGTGAATGCTGTCTGCCAGGATTAGCTTAGAAGAGATGGATTGCCTCAAATCATTCAATTGCGTGGGTCCAGGCTGAGATTTTATTTGTTTTTTAAGGACCGGATTTCTCTGGGAGAGGTGGCTCAGCGCCTTCAGATTTATTTTTTTTTCTGTCTATTTGAAGAGGGAAAAACTTTGATCTCACAGTCAACATGTCCATTTTACTTGTCAGAGTCCTCCTTGTCAGCTCTGGCATTTATGAAATAGTCCTAGAGTTGAATGCTAAATGCCTGCAGAGAGGACTGCCCCATGGAAATACACATGCACCACGCTGTCAAGAATAGAAGGCAAAGCAGTGATTAGTAGAGCCCCAGTGAGCATAACACTGAGTAGCCATGCGTGCTCCTGATTAGTTCCTTTTCCTTCACGATGTGACTCCCAGCTCTCACCTTAAAGCAATGTAAATGATAACAAAGACCAAGAGACTCAATGATCATGGCTGCTCCTTTGCCCAGAACGTTATTACAGTATGAACAGATTTTCTTCCCACTGACTGACCTAGATACAGAATGAAAATCCTTAAAACCAGCTTGAAAAGGTTTAAAAGACAAAGAAAAGTTATCAAAGACTTTTTGAGATTAAAAATAAAAACATACTGGTAAAAAGGTGGACTATTAGGCTGCTTGGGGAAAATAAACTGAAAATTAGTATTATTGACAGGAGATCTGAAAGCTAGGGAAAGCTGAGGCGTTATAATTTAGATCAAAGTTACACAGGAACAACTGAAGAAATCCTGTCACATGCTTGGGAGACATTTCATTGTATAAAATACCTTTGACAAATAAACACGAAAAGTATATTGTTATGTTTGGAGAGTAAGAACACAGGTTATATTCTCCTGCCTTATTTCTTATTTGCAGGGAATTATCCTGAAGGCTAAATTTTAGCAAGCAGCCCTGCCAAGTCTCACCATCTGCACCTTGTTAGATAACAGAAGGCTAGTCATGGACATACAATATTATGTTAACTCTTAGAACATATGCCACACAGAGGTCATTTTCAATAGATCTACCAAGATGTTCACAAATGGAAGTGAGAACAAGATAAGCAAACATGGTTAAGAAGGTAATTTCCTTACATTACAAGGAATGTAGGAGCCTAGCTTTTTTTTTTTTTAAAGTCCCAACTTATTACAAAGTGCCTGAGAGTGTAATAGCTAGTGAAGCAGTGTTCACACTGTTATATACAATACATGTAATTGTGCAGGCGTGATTCTCTATGCTCTTGACCCAAGGTATTTTTTAAGTTTCAAGTACATAAACAGCAGTTATCTACCCTACCACAACTGAATTCCAGTTTTGTTTCAAAATATGTTGCAATTCTTGCTTTCTCTCCTAGATTAAAACCAACATCCTACTCTGTAATTCTCCAGGGTCACGGGTTATGAGCATTCCTGAGTGCTCCTTGAGAAGATATTGACCACATGCCAGGAAGCGGGGGGAGAAGAGACCAAGAAGAGGGCCATAAAGCGTGGGTTTCAGGAATCTTTTGTTAAAACAAACCTAAGAAAATAAATGTCAGAAATGCCATCTGGAGTAGGCTTTTACTAATCATTTAGGTAACCAACACACAGCTTGGAGACTGGGGATTTATTATTCCAGTTCCTTTGTTTTTCTAACCGATGTCAAAGCAGTGATGACAAACCCGAGGAATTTTCTGAATGACTGGAGCAGGGAGGTAATACCAGCCCATATTTCCACCACTCCATCCAGCCAGAAAACTCCAGGTACTTTTCAGTCTTGGTAATCAATGTTATGGGCCAGAACACCGCTGTAGACCACAATATACACAAAGCTCACTCTTCAGTGCTGCCAGGCATTTAGATCTTCCCAGCAGAAGGGCACCCGCTCACCTGCTGCGTGTCTGGGACCCTGCCTGGGAAGCAGAGAGGGGAGACTGAGCCCGGGGGGCTGCCTGGGACACGGAGGGGGCTCTCGCAGAGGTGGCCGCAGGAGGTGCTTTGCTGGAGGAAGGAGTGCACATGTAGGCTCGGTTTGAAGTGGACACCGGGCGGCTGAAATCTTGACTAGAGGACAGGGATGTAGAGGAGGCAGACTGGCTCAGCCATGTATGGTGCCTCCACGAGCTCGTTCTTGAAGAATCAAGGTTGTCCAAAGACTCTCCTCTACAATAAAGGTACACATACAAATGTAAATGGCAGTACAGCTGCTTTGTTGTTTTTTGTTTTTTTTTTTAAAAAGGAAAACATTATCCTAGCATTTTTGAGATTTTCTACCATGAACATTTGTTTGATCACCCTGAGCAATATTCTTCATGCACTGATTTAAAATGTTTGAGCCACAAATGATCCTTTGTGTCCAGTCCTTGTCTCATGGGAAAAAAGCAGGCGAAGCAGAAGAGAGCACTTAACCACTAGAGAATAAAGGCAAAACACTCTTCGCTCCAGCCTTATCAGGGTGAACCATATCAAAATCCACTGTACAGCAACCGACCTCAGATACCAGCTTTGTTTTTGTTTTCTCCAAGGGTTACCAGATCGAAATAGCAATCCACCCAGACTGGATAGCATCGTCTAGGTACAAGGTGTTGGCCCAAAAGCCAAACATTCTCCTGACTGATAACTTGGCTGTTTCTTAAGTGACAAATCCAACATTCATACATTACTCAAAGCAAGAAACATTTCAGACTTTGACATAATTCTAAGTGAAAAGGTACATTACTCAGCCCTAATAATCAATTTCCACAATAAATTGTCACACTGAAATTCTTAGCCACGTCTGTCAATGACAAGGCACAGTTACTGATTTCCACTGCTGCTATACCAACCAAGAAATAAGCAGCAGTTATTTAAAGGTCACATCCATATTCTTTATTTGCAAAAAAGTGTTTAATCCTAGCTGTGAGACCATTACTTTCTTCTATCTGTGCTACTCTTCAGTTTACCTTAGCACATTTCACAGACTGGATTTGTTCCTCTGCTCTGTAAGGCAAGCTGAATTTTAGAATGACCAAACAAAAATATTTGACAAAGTTAATTTTTAACATGATTCCTACCTCCTCATACTATTGCTGTACAGACTAATAGGCTCCTTATGTATACTGGAACTGCGCTGCCTAATCCAGCTGCTGTCCGTGTGTAGAGATGTTTTCTTCCTCATTTCCTGAAGGATTTGCTGTCTCTCCAACTCTGCTGCAGAGAGGTTATACTCCTTCTGAGATTTCTTCTGCGATTCACCCATGTTCCAGGACCTCTCGGAATACTTGCCTTGAGTACCTATTTGGACAACAAGTGCAAACTTAAGCTTCAACTTAAGGCACAAAAGCAGTTATCACGCATCCAGTACTCTGGCTATAACTCCAAAAGCACCACCACCAGTTCTTCACCACATTCGCAATTTTCTCCAGGTCGTTTTTGCAGCAGGGTGACCAGTATCAAACTGGGCAATACATCATTATTAATACAGTTTTTTAATTTGAATTTCCATTAATGTGGCCTTTGACATTATATTTAACTTAAATACAAGCAGGTGTTTCCCTTCACTTCCCAAGTGCATTTGTGTGTATGCATATGTGTACACACATACCTGCATTTTTAAAAGGGCACGGTCTCTTTTAGTGCCACAATTTGGACTCTTCTTCGAATACAAACTGAAGCAGGTATGGAATATATAATTGAACGGTGGGACACCTTCTTTCTCTTTAGGAGTTCATATTCTCTTGTCCCTGTTTTCTAGAATTCTTTCCTTATTCAAGGCACTAAACACATGGCTTTATATGAATATACTGGGGGGATGAGGGAGGGTTGGGGCAGGGGGGAAGACAGAGTGTGCAACCTTATGGCCTTTGAAATTTTAGAAGGGGAAATAAACAAGCCATCGTTCTCCAATATGTATTGACGTGTTAGAAAGTAACAACTTCTCCTTTATTTCCTAGATCAGTAACTACTTTTTACAGTAAGATTAATTAAGAAAATTACTCAGCAATAAGTCATTCAACTGAAACGTCAATCCCTTTAAATACTGCCCTGACTAGATTTGCTCTTTGTTTTATTACTATAGATTACCGTTATAAAATATTGTGGAAGTTTACTCGCTCATTAGTTTCAATGGCCAAGCATTAACATGTGAAAGCAGTGTTGTCAATCTGCAATATTTCCTCTAATACACCATTTACATTTCTACAATTACTTCGTATTAGAATCATAGAATCATCTGGGCCGGAAGGGACCTTCAAAGGTCATCTAGTCCCACCTTTTTAATCATATTTTAGACACAGGAATAGTTTTGGGGCATTTTCCACTGTAACATATTCATGAAACTGCTTGGTTTGTTTGACACACATTCCTCTAAAAATGCAGTAATGTAACTGAAAAGAAAGGCAGCCATGAAGTAGAGTCCAGGAGACAAGCCACTGTGACAGTACTGAGAGCTGACTTCTAACTATGTTATTCCTACACTAACAGAAGTTCAAAAGAGCAAACAGTTGTATTAAATACGTTAGCATCTTGGTATGTGCAGCTTTTTTTACTGACAGAGTCAACGTGTCGATAGCACATATATCTTCGATGATATACCTACGTGATTGGTTTAAGCTCATATAAGTATCAGTCGTCTAAAATTTCAGCATCTGGGATCTGTTTGTAATCACTGCTGTGGCACTTGAAGAGCAGTTAATCATATTTGTCCTAAGCTTATATGATCCTGTGCTAATTTCCTCTCACTGTTAAAACTTAATTAAATTGTGGCATAGTATGAAGTTGAACTACAATGCAGCTATCAAAAAGCACTTTAACAATTAATTTTCTTAGGATGACTATGTCCACAATAACTTCTTTTTAAAAAAAAAAAAAAAAAAGGGGAAATTAAACAGTACTTACCATTTCTGATTGTGTTGAATTCATTCAGTTCTGAAGTTGACTTGGACTTATTCCTAAGGATATAGAAAATATTAATTTCTCTGTGTCAACCAGGAGACTTCATCACAAGCAAAAATCTTATCATTGCAAACCAGAGATACACAGCCCTTTTTTCACCATCCCTCCCATCAACAACTTATTCTGTACTTGAAACGAGGCAAAACCACCCAAGCAAAGATCAACAGGATAACATCCTGTTGATATCAATATTTAGAAGTCAATAGGCAATCAGTGATTAAAAGTTAAAATTGTGTATTGAAAGTTCCCAGTGCTTCAGCTATAAAGAACTGAGCACTGTATTTGCTTCAAAAAAATCCATGCTAAAACCGAAGTCCTTCCCTGTGGAATCTTTATGAAGATTACAGTCAGACAGTCAAAGAAGTGATAACTTTCAAAGCAGGTTTATAGATGATTTAACCTTATAAGAAACTTACATCATACTTCAGCCCTGTTACTAGACCATAAGCAAAACACCTCCTCAAAATGCAGATTGTTCTTGAGAAATTTATTACTCACAGATTATACCCGGCAGCATAATTTTTAAATGAATTCCAGCCAAGAAATGTCATTTAATATACAGGAAGACAAATGGCAAAAAGCTGGGTTTCTGACAGTAAAAAGTAGGAGCTTCAGCAACACCTCTATGCTGTATTATTAGGCTCAAGTAATACAGCCAGTTTCTTAGTTTAAAATACTTTGGAAAAGAACAGAAATCTTTTGCTGGGTCACAGCTCAAAGCTGCTACATTAATGTGTTTACAGGTACAGCACTGGCTGCATAAAGCATTTTGAGGGAGCCTTGTCCTTTCTCTGTAAATAAACAATGCATAAACTGCATCACATTCCTTGCTCCCCCGAAGTCTGATTGTCTGTCCTATGGTGCAGACCTATTTTATTGTGTGTTTGAGAGGATGCAACAACTTCACAGTTGCTTGTAGTAAAATGGAGATCCAAAAAGCAGGTCAGCCTTGCCTGGGATGCTTTTAACATCTGAGTGCCCTCCTCACACATATAGGCAAGATGTCACTATTCAGTGCAGGCACCTTCTGAAGTTGGATTTAGATCTTCCATTAGCTATACCCTGTAAGTTTCAGGGCAATATAATTCATTTTCTTTATATAAGAAAAGGTATGCTCACACCAACTATAAGATCTGATTGAATATGCAACAGAAGTGAACTTGCAGAACTACTGGGGGATGCCATCCAAGAGAAAGGCTTGATCCTAACATTCTGGATTTAGGTTACTTCAGCAGTTTTTAACCATAGCCCAGTTATTAAAAGGGAGACGAAAAAGGTGTCTATTCAAAGAGCCCAAATCTGCAGTGGCTGATGTATTCTATTGAAATAGAAACAAAACCAAACCAGCAAACAACAATAAAGCTCCCAAACAACCAAGCAAACTCAAATAGAAAATAGCCAACATAAGAGAGAGTGACTTAACAAGTGACACATCCAATGTCTTCCTGATAAATACACTGCTGCTGCCTCTCATTTCCCTCCCTGTTTACTCTCTCCTGAATTGCACAATCCTGATTGGGATGACTGCACCTTAGTTTGTAGAGCACGTTATGACACAATCACAATATTATCTGAAATTGTTTTCCAGCCAGATAAGTCTAGTACCACCCACATATTTACTTCCTTATAGTTCTGCTTCTCCCAGTAAAATCCTACTGACTGACTAACTGTCATTTACAGCACCACATAATAATTTGCCAAAAAGTTTGACTGCTTGTTTTCTCAAGACGAAGGCATGTCTCAAAAACTGCAAAACACAGCAGCAATATAACGTATACGCTTAGCTGCCATGGCTAAAGTTTACTGACAATTTCCGAGCTGTCTGATGCAGAAATGGTGATGTTACAGTCTATGCTGAGATTGGGCGTCACACATACCTGTCAGCAAATGACTGGTCAGGTTGCTCCTCAAAGGTTTTAGAGACTTCGTAACGTTCATAATGCCTATTTAAAAAAAAAAACCACAAAACATTATGTTCATATAGAGATAAAGACACACGTAGACATAAATATTTCCTACTGAAAATATTCAAAACAGATCCTTAGGAGGAAAAAAAAAAGGGGGAGGGGAAAACCCCACCACCCCACCCAACAGTTAAAGTTCTAAGGAGGCTTATTTTTAGTCAGAAACACAACTAACAAAATAAAGCAGAAAAAGAAAGGTTGTTCTACAACCTGCCTGAAATTACATTTTTGTAAGTGACAAGGAATCTAAGCCTGAGCACACCAAAACGGTTAATACTTATTGCTGAATATGTTTCAGCCTACCTCTCTATTCCGTTTCTTATTACCTGTCAATGAGAGAATGGCCAGCTCGATCCTCTATTGTTTTAGATACCTCGTAGCGCTCATAATGTCTAAAAGCAAAATACAGATAAAATACATATTAAATGAAAAATCAACATTTTCTAGAAATGAGCAAACAGTACGTATACATACAGAAAAATGCAGATATTTTAGTTAGAAATGTGAAAATACATGAGAAAGAAACCCCGAAGACTTTTTTTAAGATGCTGCAAAAATTGCAAGCATCAGTATATGGCAGTGATTCTCTCATCAGTTTCAAAGCCAGGAGGAAAGCCTGGCCCAAACACAGCAAGTAGTTCTCTAAAAGCTACATGTATATTCTAGCAAATTGCAAAGGTGCCATTGGTAACCCACAGAGAAGCACTAACTTCCACTGACAGAGTTCTTCCAGTTGCCTGTCTCCCACCTCAGCCCTCTTTGTAGCAAGCATCAAGCCTTCACAGATGTTTATATAACATTTCAGATTTCAGGACATATCTTTGGATATCATCATAAAGCAAACATTTAACACTAGGTATTTTAAATCCCAGTTTCACTGATCTCGTTCCCTTACTATTAAGCAAAGCCACCCTTCTTTAGCAAAACACATAATTTGGCAGCAACCTCAGAAGCGATGAAATCCCCTGAGACTAAAGCACGTATCAAGGATTTAGGTATGCAGATATTGCAGCAGCTGAGTAAGTTACCGCACAAAGTCCTATTATCTTGCAAGTGGGGCAAGCTAAAACTTTAGAGATACCCTGGTTCAGCTGCCAAGAAGAACCTGTTTAGCCATTATATCAACTGGGCCACTGCTTGGCTCAGCAGGGATCGCAAGCAGCAGTCATTTACAAGGAGCCAATGTAACTCCAGGTCTCACGATCTCCCCTGCAAACATATGCAGCTTCGTAATCGTATTTTCTTCTCCGAGGACTTAACTTGATACCATGTGTTATCTTCAGTCATCTCTTATCACTTGTATAAGAAAAGGGGAAAATCCTCAACAGAAACAGCAAAGCTAGTCATACGCAAGGCAGTAAGCCAAATGCACGTGAAATAAGGAAAAGTTACTATTTTAATCTGTTTCAGACAGACGTCTGTAATAGTAGTCTGAAAACTTCTGGGCAAGAACATTCACTTGTAAATTAATAGTTGGGAGTGGGGGAGGTTGCCTGTTTGGTGGTTGGTTGTTGTTGTGGTTTTTTTGTTTTTTTTTTTTAAAATAATAATCAAGCCGCTGAAGAAAAGAATGAAGAAACCTTTTCATCCTCTAGAATAAATATATCCACAATGGGTACTTCTAAACAGGCTATGCTACTTAAGCCAGCATCTGTTCACTCATATATTGTGATACCCCTCATTGACAAATTAACCCCAGTGGTGCAATTGAACTTTATTGTTGCACTCTTAAACTAAAATGAGAGAAGATTCCAGAAAGTCAGTCACAAATTTGTTGGAGAAGAGTTAAATGGGCATTTCTTCTGAAAGCACTGTATGTTGAGCCCACTGGCTCTCAAATTACAAGTTTATGCAGGGTTGTTATAAAATCTTCACACTTAAGTGCTTCAGGTCATCTTTGATTTGGCTGTAATTACTGTGTTGACACTTCCTATTTAAAAAACAAGCTGAAGTGGGTTAATAGAGCCCTTAATTCAAGGGGAAAGGCTTTCTCTTATGCCTGATTCTTCTGCCTCCAGAAAGAAAGGCTGTTCTGTGGCATCTTGCACTGACCAATTAATATTACACGAATAGGCTTAGATATTCGGGACATATGCACTCCCTTTAGAGATGTAATTGAATTTTTAATGCAGAAGGAAGAGAGAGTGCATCCCATCCCAAGCGCACACCTTTGGTACTGAGGAGTCTCCACTGCCACCTCCCTCTGCTGCCTCTGCTCCTCCATCATCTCCGCCTGCCGCCTCTGCTCCTCAGCCTGCTGCTGTTCTCTCTCTTTACGTTGCCTCTCAAGCTCCAGTTCTTGGAGTTCCCTTTCTTGCTCTAAACGCAGGGCCGCTTCTTCCTGGATCCTCCGTTCCTCCTGAAGCCTCCTCCTTTCTTTCTCCTCGTCCAGCAAGCGCAGCGCCAGCTCGCTTCCTCCATCTCCTTCGGGCTCCTCAGGAGTACCCGCTTCAGGGCTTGCCCTCCAGCTGGACACAGATGGAGCCCGCGGAGGGACAGATGTTACGTTTAAGGTTAGAACAGTCTGCTCCTGTAGCAAAATAAAATAAATCATATTCTTAGGTGAGGGAGGTGTTTGTTAAACAGGTTGGTCACTCAGAGAAGTTCCTTTATTCTTTGAGGGAAGACTATGTAAAAAACATCCTGAACACTTCTAACGCAAGACCCAGGGTGTACTTTGGTTACATTTTTTGAGTGCCTGCTAGCACATTCTCCTAACACAAGAGCTTCATTCCACATGGCAGCCTTAGCGAGCACCACAGGCAGCGCAGCCACAACTATGTGAAACATTCTGCTTTCTCAAGTATCACTTACATTTCAAGACATCCCATCCCCGCTTAAATATCCATGAAAAACAAATGCTTTCATGATACCCAGCATCTGTCCCTATCGTTTTGACTTCAAAACCTGAGACCTACTTAAGAGCATATACACTAAGGTATGCGCTGCACATGTACATCAGATTTTCACGTGAAGCATCACGTGGAGGAAACCCCCATCCTCCTCTATTCTCTTACCATCTGGAAATGAAGCCTCAGACCTACCATCCTATGACTCTTCTCTCAGACATGAAAAAAGGTCTTTCAGTTGTCAAATATGATTTCATTGCAGAGAAAAAAATCCTAAGGACTGATCCATCCAAACTTCTAATGATAAAAACACATTAAAGGGTTTACATTCTTGTACAGCAACATCCTCTAACAGCTCAAAGAGCTTTCTTATTGAAGTCCTAAGCCTTAAATTACAGTCCACTTATTTGTGACTGTATAAACACAACTGATCTAACTAGGATGCCTGAAGCAGCACTCCCATAGCAAGAGACAACAGATATCTCAGACACCTCCCACACCCAGGAAAAAACCTGTTCATCTTCCCATAAGCAACAGCCACAGAAGTCACCATCTACAGAAACTACATGCATTGGGTATTTTGAAACACAGGATAGCAAATCTGAAATTGATTTGATATGTAAATTTATCAGAGATGGGATGAACGGGTTGCCAGTACAAGCCAGGCAGTCACGAACATGCATGATGAAGTATTGAAGCAGAATTCCAAGATGTGGCATCAGGAGGTAAATATACAGCAAAGGTAACCATTCCATTCTGGTCACAATAATCAACACGTGCTATAAGTTTTTGCCAATGTATTTCTGGTGTTAGTTACCTAACCAACCCATAAGGAAAAAAGTCAAATTCAACAGGTCTCAAAACATCCCATTTACTCTTTCCTCACCATTTTTGCAACCGCTTTCTACCAAGTTATAGCCAGCAATTATTTCTCAAAAATGAGAAGATAAATGCCATAGCAAAATAAATTTTTTCCCTTCTTGCATGCATTTACTATCTACTAAAAAAGCTATTGTGAAACTAAACAGTCAAAGGTGAAGCCATATTCATAGCCTACCTCATCAAAATACTTGGAGCTCTCTTTTTCTGCTTCTTGCTTAGCTCGTAGCCATTCTTCCCTCAATTTTTCTTGTTCCCGTTTGTATTTCTCCTGTTAGATTAGATCGACATTAAACAGGCAAATAAGAAATATGGTATTTTTAATTTGGTTTACACTACTGATACTTAATGTGCTTTTTAACAGATCAGTATGGTAAAAATGCACTGGAGCTACACTAGGACATATGTTGGCCACACGTGAATGAAATCCTGGCTCAGATACAATCCAAAGGAGTTCTGCAATTGATTTTGGAGAATCCAGGCTTACTACATGCTTAGTCTCATAACAACTGACCTCACATCTCTTACATTCCCCACACAGTTTAGTTCTCATTTGAACAAAAATCAGCTAAGGTATTTTCCTGAAAGATGGAGTGATTATATTTAACTTGGAGTTGTGCACATCAATATGGTAAATAGAAAGTGATCACTAAGTGAAATATGAAACAGTAATTTGGTTTGAGCAAGAACTCTTGGGCTTTTTGAAGCTTATCTAAACAAAACCCAATTTCTGGACCTCCAAACTTGTCCTATGACTGGATTTGGTATGAAATCAATGTAATGCCTTAAGGCATTACTCAAGATGCACAATAAATGTTTTGGTGGTTTTGTCAGTCACCACTTAGGTCTTGGGAAAAGTGAAATATTTAACGATGTCAAAAGTACTCCATTAAGATATTGGAAATAAGCAAAGAAAGACTTTGCTTTCTTTCTTTGTTATTTGAAAAATCATTACTGGGATCATGGGGAAGAGAAAGAGCATTATTACTCTGGCCAAATTTACTACTTCTGGACTAAAAAAGGAGAAGAAAAGAAAAGAAAAGAAAAACTATGGTAGAGGGCTGAGATAGCTCTCCAGAAATGGGAGCCAAGGTTTACATTCTTTAAAGCCATGTCTTCAGGCATCAAATAGAGCATCCAAACCATAACAGAGACCACAAATATGTTTGGGAAGGCACAGCTCTTGCCTTGCAGAGTTTGTAAGCTAAAAGGAATAGCAAGAGATAAGACATCCAAAAAGTAACAGAGTTGCTAAGCTGTACTTTGACATCACAGTTGAATGTACCAAACTTATTAAAAGGGCTCGTGCGGAGTCAGCGATGTTCACTGATGACTCTCCTAGCCCAGGATGTAGAAAACTGTAATTTAATTTGCAGAGTTGTGCCTTGTTGAATGTAATTGAATGGGCTTTATTGAGATCTGAGGTCTTTGCAGAATGTGTGCTTGTTTTTTGTGCTACTCTAAGATGACAAAAGATTGCCCCTTCCCCCTGCAACACTTCCCTCCATTTCTAACTGCTTATCAAGGTGGTTTTGTGTTAGCAGGTTTGGCTACCTGACTCACAGAGGTCCTGGGAAGCAGGTTGATTCCACCTAACTAGCTGATTGCTAAAAGATGGGATGCTAGCAGGCATCTGACCATGGCACTGGCCTGCCTTCTCTTAATTTCTGAATATAAAGGAGTATGGCTAATTGAAGGTAAAACTCATTCTAGAGACAATTTTCTTAAGTGGGGGGGGGAGGAACAAAACTCATTGAAAAGTGAAGACTACTGGCCCCTTAGGTCTTTCTTTATCCTTGAAATTCTGTTACCAGTAAGAGCATACCAGCCTTGTGATGACTGACCGTTTCTGGCTGCGGTGAATACTCACAGTCTGGGTTTGATTTCATGAAAATCACTAATATATTGTCCTGGTTTTGCTGAATAATTGCTACGGTGTATAACTGTGCAGCCCAGCCAACGTATCTGAAAGCCCTCTGAGGCCAGTAAGAAGAGCTGTAGGAGTCACATGTTACTTTTCTTCCCTATCAGGGAAGAAATAGGGATTACCAGCCTATGATTATCAAAATGAATTATACCTGCAATAGACGTTCCTGCTCCTTTTGCCATTTTTCCTGTCGCCTTCGTTCTTCCTCTTGATCCCAAATCCGGCGACTAGGAGCAATAATAGATGGGACTGGGAGCTAACATAGCACAAAAATGAAATAATATTATCTTCTTCCATGTAATCAACACTTTATATTTTTTAAAACTTTTTTTTTTTAAAGTGAGAAAAAACAGCCATTACCAGCCCTACAGCTTTATAGTGATAAGGACTTAAATTAGCCTTTTCTTTAAAGGAACAGAAAGCAACCGTTCCGCTACCCATTAGAAAATGTTAGTCAGTACTCCCAGATTGATCACAATTTTAAAGCAGTATAGAAAGCAATAGAAAGCAGTGGCCTTCTTGAAAGGACCAGGATTATACAACTAATTAGCAGTTTGTACATACTACTTACATCAGGCATTGCAGGCTCTGGGCCTCCTGTGAGATTTGGAAGAGAAAAACCAGAAATAATTAGAACCATACATACTTACTACTGCAAGACTTGTCTAGATGTGGGAAGTACGAGCTTCAGACTAATTTTTGCTTCCTTAGTAAGCCATGCTTGCATTTTGCCCTACTGAACCTACTTGAGGTCAGAATTCATTAGGTGCTTTCAGCTAATGTGCGCAATTGTTTAAAAGCTTTACATGCTTATAAATGCCATCAGCAATTAGCAGTGCATCTCCCACTGTGGCAATACAGAGGTTCTTTTCTACACCTCTCCTATTATTACTGTTCTGCCACCCAACTGTTTAGCATGACCAACAACCAGAACGCTGCTCCAGGGTAGAGCAGCTACTCACCTATTGCCCTTGACGTGAATTAAGAGCAACAGACATCCACAGGCTACTTTGCTACCACAAAACCATATATTTTCCCCTTCTGATTGTCCTCCTTTCCCCAGTCCTAAAAGCACACTGGAATGTGGTGAGCTTGTCATCATTCATCACAAAACCCGTGCTGCTTGAAGGCTATCATGTCTGGTCTTGTGCCAAGATGATTATTAGAGAGATGTGTATTATGCTAATATATTAAAAATCAAGGAAATGTGGACTACAAATTTAAGTATACTCCTTTCCCAAGCAGCATCACTGTTTTTGTTTGTTGCTACTGTACTTGTTACTAAGCTGTCTAAATTTCAGTTTTAAAAAAAAAACACGCATAAAAGCAACAAGTTGCAAAAGTTTTCTGAAGTACGACCACATGAAGTGGAGAAAAGGTCGAATTTAGGATACAAAGGAGACCTGGTGCCCAATCTGTATATGCGCAATTCTGTCTTCTTTACCAGATCACAACAGCCACAGTGACAACAGACCAAACAAACTTGATCTCCTGTGATTGAGCCAGGAGATGTTAAAAGGAAGGTACAGGTGGCACCTGTCTTTGCTTTCCTCTTCTGTCACCCCTGTAAACTTGGACTGGCCTGTACAGGTTTAGAAAGAAGACTCTTTCATATTATTGTAAAGCTAGTGTCAAAAGTTAAAACGAGCAAAACTGTACTGAGCGTACACTCTAGAAATTCACCCTTCTCCTCCCCCTCAAGCACAAGTGAAATACTTCAATATTGCTATAATATTTATGAAAATAAAACCAAACTTCACAGCCAACCTTTAAAAAAAAAATCACAAACCAAAATAAAAAACAACCAACAACAAAATACCACCATATTACAGATACAATGCAGCAGAAGTATTTAAAAGCTAACAGAACCACAAACACAGATGTATGCTGTGGCACTTGACATATCACTTCTGGAAAAAACAGAAGCCATCACCACAGCCAAAGTCCTGGCTCCACTAAAATCATTAGCAAAATTCACACCGGACTTCTGTGGGCCAGAATTTCACTGTTTCAGGCTACAGCAAAACAGCAAGGCATACATAGTCTGAAGACAGCATTAGACACACAACATTAGTGCAAGTATGTGAGTTGTGACATGCAAAACACCAAAAAGCAACCTACAAAACCAAAATTGAGTGCCTCATTTTTTGCCTTCAAAGCTAACACATTCAATTCAAAATTTATATTGGTCATCTTGGGGTTTCGTGACATGACCACATAGTGGAAAGCCAGCAGCTGCCTTTTTTCACCAATTTAGATGAAAGCACAGAGCTGCACCTAAAGACAAACTCAAATCCTGAGTTAAGCATTTTATCAGCAGCTCTGAGATTTGCACTAAGCCTCTGCTGGAATATTCAACGTTATTCTTGTTTTGTAGGCAGTAGAGAACCTGAACAGAGTGCACTATCCTTCTTACTCCTACCCAGTGGGAAAAAAAAAAAAAAGTATGAACAACATAGAAGAGATTTAAACAGCTATAGATATAAGAGAACACACAAAGACCCATTACCACAAAGGTAGACCCATGAATTGTAAGAATAACCTGATGACCCTGGGGAAAGAAGGGAAATTAATTATGTTGCTTCGTTTTAACTGCAACAAACAGCTCCTAAGAGGTACAGTACCCAGCACCAGACTTGTTAGAAAGAGTGTGCAGCAGGAACAATTTCATGGAAGTACATGAAACGTTAGCACTTTGGTTTACCTTGTTCAAAAAATTGTGACCGCCTTTTTAAGTTTTTCAAAGAAATAGGTTCAGATGCTATTTGAAAAATACAAAGAATACAAACAAGTCAATGAGGTGCTGTCTTTTTTTTTTTTTGTAAATGACTAACACCACTGGATAATAAACACTGGTTAGACCTCCAATCTACAGTAATATCACTTCAGAAAAATAAGAAGCCCCTGAAACACAAAGGAAATCTAATCTTTCATAATAACAAATACAGTTTTTAGTAGGTTACATCATATCCTGATTAGTATTTCATTTTATCGCTAACAATGTCCAACTATAACAACAGCACAAGTATCAAGAATCTCCCTGTCTAATTTAAGCCACTCCGACTGAGATGCCAAATTGGATTGAGAGACCTAATCACCATTTAAGGTCATCAGAAAGGCATCTCCAGAGGGCAAATGATCTCTTGGGGAAACTCTTTTATAAATCGGCATGCACATTCAAGATAAAATGCAATACAAAGTTCCCATTTAAGGATTACTGTTCCATTAGGAAGTCTACGTACCTGGTTTCTCTCGCTGTCATCAAGTAAGGCTATAACTGTTCATAGCATCGTAAGTAACTATTATTCATACCAGAACCATCAACATTGTTCTCCAGGAACAGAACTAAAATAATAATAGCAAAACAACTGCTATCCCCCCAAAGCCCCTCAACTGAAATAAGGGAAAAATAAAATAAAATTTACACAATTCCTGTACATTGAAATAAATTGATCCTTACAGCAACTCGGTGTCCGCACAAAGCAGTGGCAATTACAATAAATCTTACGTCTTCTCTTTCATCCCTACCACACAATGAATTTACAACCAGTAATGCTGAGACGGGGGGGTTGTCACTGTTTTGTTGTCAGTTCTCCAACTGCTCAGCACATCGTGGAAGCAAACTACACCCAGCTGGGATGCAACTAGATCTCTGTGATACCTGTCTAGCTTTCAGTTCATTAAGGTCTCGCTTCGCCCACTGTATAAAGCTTACGATGGTGACAGGTTTAGTGCCTACGACTGTCCCAAACCCACACAAATAACAGATGGAAAGCAATGGTAGTTTACCTCTTTGTTCGCTAGAGCCAAGATCTCCTTGCACTCCATTTATCAACTTTGTTTCCGTACCCTGAAAACAAAACCAAAAAACAACCCAAAATAAAAGGTCTTAGGTTCATTAGATTTGTGGCAGTTTATCCAATTACACGTCTCCCCTGAGAGGAGCTGTATATCATGAAACATTGCAGAACACTTTGCATGGAAAGATACAAAACTATCTATAACTTTCTGAGCGTATTATACGACAAAACGACTGCAGGCATTTGAGGGGATCAATAACCAGGAGTCAACTTGTGGCTGAAATAAAAACCATTAATTTACAAGAAAATGCCAGAAGCCAAGATCTTCCTATTTCAGCTCGCTCTCAGGAAGGGAGTTATTTGCAAGTAATTTGAAAGCACATATGCCCTTGTTCTTTGGGGCTGAAACTTTCATTTACACTAATAATGGTGACAGAAGTCTTTTCCAAAGAATAAACACTCTACACATTTTAGTTAAAATATAGGCTACAAATATTTTAATATTTAGCAGTGTCCACTGGTTACTGAATTGACAGTAACAAGTCTTTAAAACATCTTATTTACCTTAATAAGTACATGGCTACATCTCCGTATTTGCAATATCCTATATGATCCTTAAGCAATACAAGTAAAAGTAAGATTTCCAAGGTCTTTTCTCCATCCTTCCCCTATCAAGGCATTATATTTTTACTTTTTTCCATGACCCTTCAGAATCATACTCACAGAACTTTGAAGGCTGCTGGAGAAATCTCTTTTTGTCGATACGGGGGAAACATTTGAAACGTGTTCTCCAGAAGTTGCATCAATCCATTTATTTTCAGGTGTACCTATAATGTTGGTAGCCATACTGGTGAGATTGAGGATTTTATGCCTTACTTGTGGCAGGGAAGGCTGGTCTTTGCCCCAATCTTTTTTGGTATGTGGAGGTTCGAGAAATTAATGTAGACAGTAATGTCAAAGAACAGAACAAGAGTTAGTGAAAAAAACATTAAAATAACACAAAAAAAGCACATAACAGAGAGGGAGACATACAAATCAGGTAGAATTTGTGAAGACAGGAAAAGGGCTTTTATGAGCAGACCGCCTTCCCCAAAAATGCAAGTGTTAGTCATAAGCCAGGTAAAAGTCTACCAGATGTTTTGCTAATATGGACTACAGCAGCTCAACATTACAAAGCAATTAGTATTCATTGGAAACTATTTCATTAGCATTAGTAAGGATTGAGAAAATTCTTCCACCTTTACTCACACAAGGTACGACTCATACACTATCCAGGGATTGTCATTTTCATGTTCATGCTCGTCAGGAAGCACAGAGGGCAAAAAAAAGGCAGTCTAAACTAAACAAGCAAAAATGATGAGGTGAAGACAAATGATAATCTTCTATTGGACTCCATCATTTCTTCCTTCCCACTAAGTAAAATTTATTCAATGAGTTCTTCTCCATTAATCTCACTCTTCCTTTGTGCTAGGAGTTGTGATTTTTTTTCTTCTCCCTGTAGGAATTGTGATTTATTTCTTGTCTCCTCCTCACCTCACTATTTTTTACCCCTACTTACTGGTAACTTATTCTACCTAGCTTCCCACTAAAAGAATGTTTGTATTTATACCGTGAAAGAAGTTATTGGTCACACTTTCAACTCTGGAAAAACTCTTTTGGGACTTTGGAGATTTTCAAGCCCCGCCTGGATGCAGTCCTGAGTAACATGCTCTAACATGCTCTAGGCAATCCTGCTTCAGCAGGGCAGTTGGACTAAATGATCTCTACAGTCCCTTCCAACTCTAATAATTCAGTGAAATTTAGTAAACTTTGAAAGGATATCCTGATTAAACCCATGGCAAGCCTAGAGATGCTACAAGGCCTTCAGCCAGGATGGAAACCCTCACTAGCCAGAACTGGTAGTACCATCCTGGGCAGATTAAAGCATCACAATATTAATGGTCAAAATGGCTAAAAATCACTGGTAAATGTTAAAAATCATAGCACAGAGGTAGTACATCACCCACAATGGGTGGTGTATGCCACTGGAAACACTCCCTGAAGAAAGGAACTAAAAGATCCACCTTCCTTGAAAAAAGGGAGCTGCTCACGGAGGCCTCTAGAGGCCAGCCCCTCTTCATTTTTGTAGTATAGAAGGAAAGCAAGTTTTATATTCTCTTGTGTGGTGGTTGCACACTTCTACCTGTGCATCCTCTCAGAAACAGGCCAGAGAACAAGAGGGAGGTCAGTAGTTCAATGCTTTGTAGACTTGCTTGTCAAGACATTTCTAATGCGCATGTAGTTAAAAAAAGCCAAGTTGTGTTAAAATGCAACAGACACGCTAGCAAACTACTTAGCTTAGATACATATTACTACTGTAAGGGTAATAAGGACTCTCAGCTGTCAGAAACAGCAGAGACAAAGCTTATTTGCCTTACAGAGCATACTGTATCTGCCCGACGAAACAACTCACCATTCTTTCCGTATCGTCTGACATCCATGACCAGGTTTCCAGTTTCTAGTGCTCTGCTGATGGCTTCTTCCCACTGACTATAGTCCATACGTGAAACCTTTGTGCCATTGATAGCAATGATCTCATCGTCTACATGCAGCTGACAGAGTGCTGCAGGGCTACCTGCAGAAAACAGAAGAAAAATAAAAATATGTCTCCATTCACAATTATTATTTTACCGCAGTTGTGACTGGGGAGGTAGGGGGTGGGGGCGGGGGGAAGTAATTCAAAGAAATGCTTATTGGTGGATATTCAGAAAGTCTTATGAAAAGAAAAGATCTATTACACTGTAGTATAAGGTCAGTAAACTCAGTTAATATCGAAGAAGTGTTTCAATTTGAAACTTATGAAAATGACAAAGAAGATTTAAACGCGCAAGCATTCACATTCTGGCTACCCTGTTTGATGAACAACCTCTGGGCCCACTCTTGCTTTCACAAACTCACCTTTATAACCTGCAATAGCGAGAGAGAGGCAGCACCACAGTGTTTGTAGCCAACAATTAGCTGAAATTCAGCCAATGTTTGGGTAATCCTCTTATTTGCAAAAAAAAAAAAAAAAAGCCAAACCCAGCTTTGTTAATTCCGGTAGAAGCTTGCTTTCCCATATTCTTATTTACATTATCTGGGCTCTACTGACAAGAACATGCTGCTTTATTGCTTTACTGCTAAAACAGTTTATTAGCTCTGAATTGGACTCAAGATATTGCTGGGTCCTGTCCCATTAGACTTCTTTGTATTCTACTTATTTTATCCATTAAGAGCAAATTTTATTTCAGCTTGGACTTTGAATTCTATTGATACTTTGCAAGACAGGCTGCACTTTATATTCTTTTCATCTGCTACTAAATATTGGCAAGTGATCTCACTAGCCTAAGGACAGAGAGCATACAGGACCAAACAAACCTTTTTTCTGTTTAATACAGAAAAATGGATGAGCTGAAAAACTCACACTTGCCTAAGATTGATTTTATGAATTACATTTAAATGGTTCTTCCATTAACAATTATTCCCTAAGCAAAATATAAAATGGAAAAGTGAAAACCTAGTTAAAGGCTGCATAATAAATTCTCATGCTAATAAAATAAAACAAATTTGAATTACACAATGAAAGAGTTTTCCAAAACAAGTAGTGAAAGTGTTTAAAATATACCAAGAGCAATGCTCTATCACATTATCAGAAATGAAAATGGACAAGCATGATAGAGTGTCTAAATTCTTCTATGTTTCATCCTGACCTTCTTCTGACTCACTAGTAAAATGCTGCTAGATGTCTGGATCATTCAATAAGGATTTAAGTAGCTTTTAATATTCCTGGCACCCCGGGAAGTTAATAAATAAATAAATGTTATGTTTCCTAATACTGCACTAAACTGTGATTCATCAGAGTTCACTAAAAAACAGCACTAACTACTATGTGAAAGAGTATAGCCCCATATTTTTCTCCTTTCTTCTTAAAGTGTGGACTAAAAACTCCATTAACAGCTCTCAGTAAAATCTTCAAAACACATCAGTTAACTTCTATAATATTGCTTAAAAGTAAGGTAGGTTTTTCATTGGGAGGAAGAAAACATGGGTGATATTAAACTGGAAAAAAATTTGTATCTCCTTGAACCCAGGAAGATGTTAAAGAATTGATACATTTTTCAAAGCTATTAATATAGGTACTATTAAGGTACTATTGAAGATACTATCAATGAAGTTACTATTTTCAACACCACCATGTAACATCTGGAATTGTGTGTGATTTAAAAAAAATAAATCTAAGATCTTTAGTACAATATAGTTCGACAACATGTAGACCGAACATTATGCTTATAGTGCAGGGAATGCTTTAGGCTCAAGCAAAGACATCAGAACCAATAATTTCTCTGTATTTCTGTTGTGACAGAATGAGCCCTGGGAACTAAAAAAGGCGGTGTTCATTTTACTCAGATAATTTGATTGGGATGAGACCCAGTTCAGAGGTGAGAAGGGTACCTCAGCTCAGTTACGGTAAGCACGTGAGGGAAAAAGTGAATTACCAATTCAGGTTTTAGGTAAGGAAGGACATTTAAGATTGCATAGCTCCTCCTATAACATTACCAGAAAAATGCATCCTGACCATACAGGTTTGAATTAATAGCAGCAGTCTCTAGATTGCACATATAGACCTAACACAGCCAGGACAACTTGCAACCCCTCTATTTTTGGCATGTAACTTTGACAGCTGCTCTTCCTCTACTGCCTCTACAGTATGGGAATAAAAGGGCTTCTCAAGAGCCCAAATCAAGGTGCCTATATTTGGCTTTTGCTCTCATTCACCTCTGGAGAAGTTTACAGAGCTGGCAATTCAGGTGCCAAAAGCTGTATGGTGCTGTTTGACTTTGTCTAGTTCCTTCAAGACTATAGTATCTACTGATAATTTCTCTATACCTACAAATCCTCTCTACATAGAGGACTTAGTTTACATTAAATAAAACAGGTATTGCTGTTTTTCATAAATTTCCCTGAATGGGATTTAGTTATCTCTAACCTATCCTCATCTGTTGTTATTACAACAGATAAATACTACCTCAGAGTCACACAAAAAACCTAAAACTTGAAGCAGGTGGGTCAAATTTACTTTGCCCTGCATGCCTGAAGGTGTTTGAGCAAAGACATATGCACCCCTACATCAATACACTATCAAAGAACGATTGCAGATAGGAGGGTGAAAGAGAAAAGACTGAAACAATATAGATTATATGACACTGGGAAGTTGGCAGAATGTCCAGATTAGCAACTTTAAAGCTTCCTGTACTGAACTTTTAGTATAAAACTTGAAAATTCCTTAAAAAAAAAAAAAAAAAGCACTATCTTTTATACGCAGTAAAGGGGTCTCCCTGAAATATGTGTTACAAGCTTAACTCTTATTAAGCTTTTTGGGAACACTTATAAGTTAATTTTGCTTACCAAAGAGTTTTCTTAACAATTTTTTGAAGGAAAAGCATATGTAGAATACAGATTCATTTATAAGTAGTAAAAAGATAAATACAGGTTATCTACTGAAGAAAATTATATAGCTAGTTAGGACTACAAGCATGTCAAGACAATCAGAGAAAGTCTTCCTGGAAGCCACTTCTGGACTCACAACTGAGAAAAAGATGACTGGGAACAGGTGGTATGGATTTGCAAGCCTAAATCATGCTTGATCAACCTGGCTGTCTTCAACGATGCAATGACTAGGTATATGTGGATGAAGGGAGAGATGATACCATCCACTTGCCTTTAATAAGTCTTTTGACATGATCTTTCACAGTACCCAGGTATCAAAGCTGGGATGGTATTATCTACAGGGCAGAAAGACCAGATGGGTGAAAAAGCAGCTGGGCTGTTAGTCTCTCTGGGCAGCGGTTAATGGTTCTTACTCAGCCTGGAGGGCTGGTTACAAGTGAAGCTCCCCATGGATGTATCCTGGGACCCATCCTCTCTAACATGTTTGCCAATAACCAGGAGGAGGTGAAACACACCCTCATCAAGTTTGCAAACCATGCCCAAAGGGAGAGGGTGGCTGATACGCTGGAGGACAGGGCTGCCATTCAGAGCAGGAACCTGACGTTCAACAAGAGCAAATGCAGAGTCCTTCTCCTGGGATGGACTAACCCCAGTGATGGTACAGGCTGGGGACTGATTGGCTGCAGAGCAGGGCTGGGGACACCCTGGCAGTGGTGGGGCTATATGAATACTAGCATGACCAGGAAGCAACTATCCTGTTCACTCGGCACTTGTGATGCCACATAGACAATATTGTGTCCAGTTTTGGTGTCCCACTGTAAGAGAGACATCAATAAACTGGGGCAAGTTTCATGGGAAGCCACTGGTATGGATAGGGCTGGAGCATTTGCCCTGCGAGGAGAGGCTGACAGGTATGGGCTTCTTCAGCCTGGAGAAGAGAGGCTGCAGGGGAACCTAACAGCAGTCCCCCCAGTACTTACTGGGAGGTCACTGAGAAGGAAAAGCTTGCTCTTTATTGAAGTTCGTGGCAGGAGAATGCAGCGCAGCAGTTATAAACTGAGACAAAGGTCAGTCTGAACGAGCATGTGGGGAAAATCTTCTCTGAAAGAGAAGCTGTGCAGTTTCCATCCTTGGAGGGTCTCAAACCCACCTGGGTAAAGCCCTAGGCAACCTGGTCTGAATTCAGCCTTGACACTTTTTTTGAGCAGGGTTTTGCTCCAGGTGATCTTCCAAGGTCCCTTCCAACCTGAATTATCCTATGACTTACCCTTAAAAATAGGAAAGGCAACATTCAGAAGTGTCCAGCTGAAAGCGCATCTTACTCATTCAACAGGCTGTCCACCTCTTTCATCCTTCTTTACTATAAAGGAAGCTACAGCTTTTGAGTCAAAGTACAACATGAGCCAGTTGTTGGAAAAAGGAGATGATAAACACATGCTAAAAACAAGAATACTGAGATACAGTCCATTCTCCATTCAGCCTTTACACTTTGCACCCTTACTTACAAGAATGGTAATAAAGCATAAACAAGATAACAGCCACAAGGCCTTCGTCTTCTCCTTGCCTACAGAGCTGGGGATAGGACCCATGTGTAAATGACCAGCAGGAGCGTTTACCACCCTCAGATTTCTCATCTACAGCTGGCAGTGCAAAGAGACAGTCCTCTGCCTCCAAGTAACAAAATTAAACCAGAAGACTAGCAGCAGGGAAAGCAAATGGAAAGTTATTCTTCATGCAAAGTGAATATTAACGGTTACAATCTAATTATGAGAAGTACCCAGCTACAGTGAAGAGGGGTTTGAAAACTGAATTTCAAATAAAATAAAAAAAATCAAATAAAATCAAGGATGCTCAGTACGTGCTGTTAAGTGATGTTTTTTCCTCTCTGGAAAGCACAGTGAAGGGCTAACTAAATGAGAAGTTTCCAGTTATTTTTCCTTTCTCAGGATGATCTTGTGTTAGCTGGAAGAAAGGGCACAATTCAGTATTCCTCAAATATTATTGGCAATGGGAGAGATCACTGTTAAGAAAACAAGCATTACACGTGATTTGCTGGGGTTTTTGTTGTGCTTTTTGCATATTTTTTTTTTAGTTAAGAAAAGCAAGCTTGTTCTCTGCAAAAACTACTAAAGCTTAGAAATAAACTTTATGTGTTTCATTTAAAGACAAAAATGTTTACTTTTCCTCAGTATTAACACATCTGAAAAAACTGCACTGGAAATCAATTTAGAAGTTGTAACTGCTTAAAAACATTAACTGTCTACAAAATTCAACATGACTAAGAAAGGGAAAATTGAAACAAAAGTATTACATTCTAAGTTTCCTCTGCATGTGTTTACAAACTATATGAAATGAAATCTTTTAAACTTAGCTGAAAGGATCAATCTGGATATTAGAAGTCCGTATGTACCCCTTACTATCATTCTTTAAGGGACTTGGTAAATGTTTGAGTAATCACGTTTATACCTTTTCAGTGGTAATAGAAATGTCTTTGATCAGGAAAATGCATTTTTGGTACTTATTAATTCAACCTGTTTCAAGATACGAGGATTCTCAGAAATACATTAGCAAACTGAATATTGATTTTTTTCAATTTCCTACCTAATTTTTTATAATATTTGCAGCATTCTTAACAGCAAATGCTTTAATTTAAAGCCTCTGCAAACTAAACATAAGGAAAAAAAATTGTGCAGGTAATACGCATTTACCTTCTTCAACTGTCCGTACAAAGGCCCCTGAAGAACTCCAATTTGTTGTAAACCCAAAGCTGCGACCGTGGCCAGGTCTCTGGTTTATACTGATTCTCATTTCACTGTACTGTTCCTGAAAAATAAAACATGACACTACAGTATCTGGTATCACAGGAATCTAAATGAGGGAAAGTTTATCCTCTAAATAAGTGAGGCTGCTCCCAATGTCCACTTTAATCATCTATTATTAGCATCACAGAAAAGGAAACAGCATTGAAGTCATTTAACTAACTCATTTGCTTTCTATTCAAAGAGGTATGTTTTCAGTTTACATTTATATTTTCTCTACACAAATATTTAGCTGTGCATTTCTCTTATTTTAAATGTTTTGTAACACAACCCTACAAATGTAAGAAATTTGAGACAATTAAACCCCCAGATGGGTCTTCATGGAATTTGTGGAACGTGCTGCCTCCTGAGAGAGCATCAGTCAAACAGAGAAGTGAAAAAGCTAGATAGTAATTAGTGTCATTTTTTTCTTGCACATCCTACAGTGGGTATCATAAGTTTCCTTTAGGCTCAGTGCTGCAACTAGGTTCACCTGGGTAAAGAACCATCTTTTCATTTCATGTGAAATACTACTAGCTTGCTACGGATTTTGCAATGGAGACCTTAGCTAACACAACTAATCCAGAATTAGCTAGAATCTAGTTCTTCCATTCTAGTGGACTTCCATGATGCTTTCAAAATCAGCATCAAAACCTAACGTTTTACCATTTTAAACTAAAGAAATATTTCATTAGGAAAAGGTTTTGTAACACTTCCTATCACTCCCACACTATACTATGAACATGTGTTGCATATATTAACATTTTTATGTGAACTCATTAAAAAAACAATTAAAATACCCAAATGTAGGCTATTCACTTCATTATCACGGAACTGACATTGTTACAAAGGGAAGAAAGGTATTATAGACTTTTTCCATCAAACCCTGTGCGTGGAGGAGACCCCCGCATGGGTGCTAAATTTGGCGTCCCAAATGCACACCTACATTCCCGTTGCCTAGCAAACCAGCTTTCCTGTATGGTGGGGTTCGTTTTCTTTTACTTAAAATAGGTATCTAAGCCAACTCCCCACAGCCCCTACGTTGGCAGGGTGCAGCACCAGGCGGCAACAGGGAGTGGATGGAGTTAGCCAGAGTCACCAGGCAGGACCCAGCAGTACCCGAGCGCTGGGTGCAGAAGACAACAACACTGCAAAGCAATATCCTGAGGTTTCGCCTCCCGTTACAGGAATGTTCCTGGCAAAAGGCTCTCCATGACAGCCCACAGTAGAAATTAAGCCCATACTGCAAAACACAGCTTACCAGCTTGCAAATGCTCCCACAGAACCCAAGTCCTTAGGTGAGTAACAGTACATTAAAAGCAAATCCTACTAATAAAGAGGTTAGCACACCAAGCCAGAGCATATATAAAGATCTTGGAGTATGTCCCTGCAAATTACTGTTACTGTTTTTATTTTCACCATCCTAACCCAGCTCTTCTTCAAACCTACCTCTTTCGTCATAGGAATAACGCAACTTTGCAAACTGAACTTCATCATTCAGACAGGTCACCTCCAAAGCACTGAGTACTCCACAAACCTGGTGTTATTGCCCTGATGACTAGTGAACTATACCAGTCTCTCAACTCTGGCAATGATTTACAAACATGCCAAATGGAACTTGCATTCCTAAAGTTATAGCTTGTTTGAGGCATAACAAGCTTTTCTTTAATTTTTTTTTTTTATTTTATTTTAAAAACCCACATTACTCACCAGCAGGAAGGACAATTTATAATCTTGTAACTAATAACAGGAAAAAATAAGGACATAATACATTTTGTTCCCATTTGGCTCGCTTAAAGTGATACAAAGAATCCGTATCTAATCTATGTTTTCACTGATTAGAACAGCAATTCCTCTGTCTGTTTTTACTACAAGAAAGGGAAAAAAAGATCACGATCTCTTTCCTTATACAACAATCAGTGTTTCAAAAAGTTATGATAATTTCATCTAAATGGCCAAAGGGTATCAGGAGTATTAAACTGAAATGCATTCATTTTCCACAAGTGATTAGGAAGAAGAATGTTTCAAAGAGATCAAATTTATAAAAAAGCTGGTGTGGGAAACGATTTCATGGATCAGCATCCAAAGTCTTATCCTCATCCAAGCAACTGGCACAATTAACTTTTACAGCAGCATCAGGAATGTGAAGAATTAATCTCTAATCTGTCACAGATCATTAGATATTACAGAAAGGTATTGACAGTTAAAACCATTGTTGGTAGTTTTTCACATGTGATCGGTTGGAGGAAAAAGCACTTGAAGATACATATTCCAAAAGAACCACTGAAAGACTCAATTTCTGGATAAGCACATACACAAAGAGACGGTGATTTGCTTTAAATTCACTAATGTGAACGTTAATTTGATTAATTGGAATAGTATGATACAGGCGTTTAAAGCCGGCCTTTGAAAAGCTGATCTTTATTTTCCACCACCAGTTCAGAAGTGCAAATGAATGCTACAGCAGCTCAGATCGTTCATCTAACTGACATACCTGATTGAGCTCACAATGTGCTAATTTGGAGAATAACAAAAACTTTTCAAGCATCAAACAATATTTAGAATACCTATTTTGAATTAGAAGGAGAAATAAAATTAAGCATAAGGCGTATAAAGGGCAGGTAAAAAATGCAGCAAAGGAACCAATTATTTTCTTACCAAATATTCTCCTTTCCCTGAACTAGATCAAAGGAAATAACAGTTCTCCGAGCTGTTTTCCTACTACCAAAAAATACTTGCCTTCGATGTAATTTTATTTATTTTTTCTTTTGCTCCGCTGTAGCATTCAGTTACACTAAGTAATCACGTTATTTCCACGCTTACCAGGGATTTTGAATCCTCGGGCTCCAGCAGACTCACATTTTCTGCAGAAGACGCAAGTGAAAGAGAATCAGGAGGAGAGCGATACTCTGGTTTAAGAACACTGCTTCCAGCATCTTGGTCTTGGGATTTTATAGGTAATGCCAAACTAGGAGGAGGTGTTGACTGAACACCTTCTTTTTCCTCCTCCTCACCTCTGCTTCCGAACGCACTAGTGGAGAGAGGGTGTGCAGAGTCTGGTTGGGAAAAGGAACTGCTAGGGAACAAAGTTTGAGTTCTTTTAGCTTTTTCTACTTCTCCGTTGTATTTCTGGGTATCATCCATCTAGGAAACAAAATGATAGCTGGGTAAATATGTGCTTTAAAAAAAAAAAACAACCAACCAAACAAAAACAAACCACAAAACCCGAATCTTTCAGCAATCTAAACCTTTAACGAAAAAACCTTTCCCTTTCATGCAAATTCTGGTTACTGTATCCATTGCTAATTACCCACTTTAAAGAACAGCAACATTTTTTATTTTTTTTTTTCAATCTTGAAGTTCTTCCAGAATAAATGGTCCAGACTTTTTAAGAGAATCTTGTTAAAATCATCGGTTTAGAATGATTTGCATTCTTTCCATTTTTAAAATTGAGACAAAGAGGAATTTAGGAGAAAGGTATGAAAATCAACATCGTAATCAGGGGGGGATCAATTTCTGTGTTTCAGTGCTTTACTGCACAGGGAAATTTTAGGCTAGCATAAAATTTCAATTTCAACAAAGTCAACAGAGCAGAGGAAACTTTATCACCTGAAAAATTTGTCTTTAACACTTTATTATGTTAACTTAGCTTCAGACTATTACATCCTGCAAAGGCAGTTTTGATAAGGAACACTAAAAAGATGCACTACAAGCAATAAAGAGATTATTCTACCAAATATATTTATCAGGTTATTGCTAGGAGTGCCTTTAAGTACAGAAGCACAAGTAAACATCCAAAGCCACGACAGAATTGCATGCTCTATGAAGCAAAAGACAACTTTTTTAAAAACAACAGATACTTTTTAAAAAACAACAGATGTTAAAACTCTACTGTTCCCCCACCTATCCAAGACCCCAACATCTACAAACGAGGGGAAAGAAGCGGAATTTTACCGTGAACGACCGTGGAAGTGACGAGATTCCTCTTGAGTGGGCACCAAAAGGTCTTGGCGTAACCACGGACGTTAACCTGGAGGTATCGGTTTTCTGGTAAGTTCTCGGGAGAGAAGCTGAAACCTGAGCTGACCCAGTTTGAGCATTCACCGAGTGGCGGGCAGACAAAGGAGCCGAGCTCTGCTCCTCGGCCAGGCTCTTTGGTGGAGCGGGAGCTTCGCGAGCGGCCGAGCTCTCCGGTGGGTTCTCCTTGCGTGGCTGCACGGCATGGGTGTTCTTGCTGTCCTTAGTGCCGGGGGAGGTATCTTCTTCCAGAAAGTAATCTCTTGCTGCTGGCCGAGTGGAAGGTGTTTTTTCTTCACTAAACACGTCGTCATTCAGCGAGTACGTCCACGTGTGTTCATGTCTTCGCTGCCTGTAGGCCTCTTGATCTCTCTCCTCCCTATGGGGAACACAGGGCATCACGACACCAGACAAAGTGACCTACCAAACAGGCGGGCACTATGTCTTCCGACTACTAAACATCCAAGGCAGAGCAGAAACTGAGAAACAGACCTCTAGTAAATGAAAATGAATGGCATCATTAAAAAAAAAAAAAGCGTTTTGATATATTTTTTTTTTAATCTACCTTCTTCCCCCTCCTCTCTATTTCAACCCTCCCATAACACTCAGGCATACTACTGTCACACTATCAGGTTGCCACCATGACAGAAATGTCTTTGCCAAGAAAATGATACAGCTATTCAAGTTACATATCCTCAGAAATTCAGATTTTTATTGAGGAAAGAATGGGAAGAAGGTAGTCCCATAACTCTGCCTGAACCGTATAGCTCCACTTGATGTCTCTGCTCTATGAAAGTTTTATACTGAACTTCAGATAACAAAATAAGATAGTGTCCTGAAGTTCAGACTGGTGGTTGTTTTTTCTTCCTACTATTCATTCCTTTGTCATAATGGAACAACCACCACAGAGATAATCTTTACCACATCATTTTTAAGATTCCGATGATACCAGATATTCAATACAATTAGCATCTGTAATTTATTCAAGAGACCATTCTTTGTCCTCATAAAAAATGTAAAAAAAAAAAATACAGAAACTCAAAACATTCCATTTTAAGACTTATTTAATTTTCTTTCACGAATGCATGCCATGTGCCTATCCCCATCCATCTCAGTCATATATGCATTTTAAAAAAATAAATAAATAAAGACTGTCACCAGTAGAAATGGTACCGTGCTACTCAGTTTACACTTTTTACTCTTCTCAGAGAAACTTGTTCTGTAAACACCCAGAGGAACAATTGAGGATAGAGGGGAAATCGAGTAAACGTTTACAGCTCTGGGATATACATTAAAATTCTGGCTGTATTTATCCACGGCAGCTAAAAGAATAGCAAATGCAGTGGTAGAGGAAAAAAAAATAGTTAAGTAGATCCAAGAATAAAAAAAAAAAGGCAGTTATCCAGTTCAACACTATTGTTTTAAATGCTTTAAAGTGGATGTAAATACTGACTTCTCAATACATTTATTATGGATAGCAGAGTAAAACATCATTTATAGAGCAAAACTGTGTAACATTCTATGAAAACAATGCATTAGCGGACTGTATTCCATCCCTCAATTGCCTAGATTTCTACGCTATAATTTGCAACTAAAATTGCTGCGATCTCTGCAGAATCAATTGCAACTTGCCAGTAAAAGCTGCTTAAGAATTCAAGGGAATAAAAATGCTCAGATTTAAGTTCTTCAACATAATACTCCCATTAGGGTCATTACCTCTCCTGCTGCATTTCTTTCAGTGACTTGGTAGTCCTTTCAGACACCTCAGAGGCTCTCCTTTCTATTTCTTCTCTCTCTTCCTTTTTCTTTTGCAATTCGGAAGTGAAGCTCTTTCTACGGTTCTTCCATTTTGCTAGATCCTATAAGAATAACACGAATGTACACGGTTCAGATCTCCTCAAGACCTCGTAAATCTACAGAGGAATCCCATCACATGTACCTAACTGCCCTGATTTTATTTGCATGTCTGCAGCGCAGACACATCTTCATGCGCCTTCCCCCTCAATGATAAAGGGGTTCACAGATTTCAGTTCGGGTTACAGGCTCACTGCCTGTTAAAGTTAACAACTGTATTTACTGCATTACAAGTGGAAAAGCACATTTTGCCCTTATTTTTCTCTCATTGACATTTCCAAGTCTGTTCTACAATACTTCACCCAATGACACACAGTTGTAAACTAACGCAAATAACATCCATATTTCTTTGTTGTAGGCTTTGGAGTTTGGGATTTATTATTATTTTTTCCAAATCACTACAAAGCTAGACTGATACATTAGCTTGAGAATAAACAAGCCTTAAATTCTAAATTGAAAACATATACATTTTCTTCAGTTCTGTAAAACCACAACGTGAACTGGCAATATTCTCCATGAAATACCAGAACCGATTTAAGATAAGTACGCAATATTAGAACTGAGATGGCTGAAATGCATTAAACAAACAACTATGAACTTTCTGCTTGGAGCTCTGTTCTTAATTTCAGCTTCCTGCAAGCAGAGATTTTAATAAAAAAAAGAAAAGGTCTTCAGACATCCTTATGATGCTGTGCAAAGCTACCACACCAGTTTACAAGCTGGATTTAAGACAGAATTATTAGGGGATAGGAACTTCAAGAATTTGTACAAGAAAAATATTATTTCCCTCCCTTCTCCCAAAGAATCCGATACTCAGACATTCTAATCATTTCACAAAAAAATGTGTTGAGAAATTTCAGATAACACATGAAACTATGCTCTAAATTTTCTTGATGTCTGCAGAAATCAAGCCTGAAGGCTTTATTACAATACATACAAGTTTTATCCTGAAGCATTAATCAGATACTTATGATGATATTTAAAACAATTTCAGTTCTGCATTAAACAGACACATCCCTAACCACTAGTAGTTGCATGAGATGGATTGTTTTAGAAGTCTGCCCCCCAGATTGCCGCACAGGTGCCAAAGTCTGGTTTTGAGGGACATTGAAGTCAGGTGGCACCGAGCCCTTCAGCACGACACAGTGAGGAGGGTTGAAAAAGGTGTGCTTACTTCTTGCCACTGCAGATCTTGTTCTTTTAACTGTTCTTTTATTCTTTGTAGCTCTTCGTACCGGATTTTGCGCAATGTCTGCAGCTCCTCTGCGCTGACATCATTCAAAGATTTACTCCTAGAAAGAAAAAGAGTACTCAGCTTTATCACATCTTAGCCATCATTTATGCACGTGAAACCTTCGAGAGAGAGAGAGATTTATATTATTAGTACAACTAAGTGCTCTTGAGCGTTATTTCGAATAGAGCAGGAAACACACGGGCTGCTGAACGAGCAAGGCTGGGACATGCTCTAGTGCCAGCACTCGAGTCAGTAGTTGCATATTTGAGCAAATAAAAATCAGGTTAAGGGAATAAGCAGCTCTGAAGCAGCTCCATGCTGATCATTCACATTGAGTTCCTCATACCAAATTATTACTTCTGTTTACCCTTGTTACTCTCTTTATTGACCCTGCTCCTTTCTTTAACCTAAAAAGTTGACTCTAAATTCCCATCCTTCCACTTCCTCTCTCCAGTAACAGCCCCAGAATCATCCCCTTTTTTTTTTTTCCTTCCATAGGCGAATCATAAAATCAAGGCAGTTATTGATGCATGTTTCTAAGTGCTAAGTCCTGCACGTCGTGGGTCCCTCTAAGCCTACGTTACTCCTCCCCAAGCCTCCCCGATGCTTTCCACCCAAGTCAGGATGGCTAACACAGCCATATTCTCACTAATTTCTTCAACAGGGCTACAAGTTTCCCCCCGTGAACTCCTACTCACTAACTCCCTTTAATCTAAATTCCTCAAAGCTCACCTTTCATGTTTTCCCCTCCCCTCTCTGTTTTCTCCTTCATTCTTCCACACTGCAGTGATAAACTTAACAGGGCTTTTAATTCAGGTGTAGGACAAAACTCCTGCTCAGAGCTGACCACAGACACCAAGCAAAATGCAGGTGTGTTTCATCATAAAGTTTGATGCTGTAATATAAAAAGAAACCTAGGTTTCTGAGTTTTTTTCAAAAAAACTTTTGCTTGCCTTTATCCAAACAAAACCTAAATGACAGGGGGCGTGCAACCAAGTCCTTGTGTGGCACTGACATGATGGAAAATCAGGTTAAAAACAAAACTGATTCAGCGCAGGGCCTTTCTCTAATCTGTTACATACCAAGAAAGCTCTGAACTAACAAACCAGACTCTTTCACTTCCTCCCAAGTGGCCCAACTCGCTTTCACTGGTAACATAAGACTTTGGACTTTGGCCTCTAGAAATAAAGGCCAGGGCATTAACTCATTCTATCTGTTTGCTTGTCTCTTCTCTGAATGGGAAGAACGCCCAATTTAGCAAATTGTCCTGGCTGCTATTGCAGAAACTCTTTTCTTGCACAGTTCGTTTCCTCATTAAGAATGGTTAAGTTGTATCACACACAGAAAAGGTTTTGAGTAACCAAACTGTATGTATCAAAATTGTTCCAGGTAAGTTCAAGAAAACTTACATGACTAGGGTTTCCTTTTCTTTCTTTTGAGTTTCTATATCTGCCTGCAACAAAAATCTAGACCTAAATACAATATACTCCATGTATGAGTATATTCATGACAAGGAACAGGATGTTAATTTCAATTCTAGTCTTAAATTCAAAATCCAACTAGTGACTTGAGCATTCCAAGTCTCCCTCCCCTAACACCTAACTGCTTCTGAAACACTTCTTGCTTCTTCTGGAAGTTTTGCCTCAGGGTAAATACTTTTTTTTAAAACAAACAAACAAACAACAACAAAAAACCCCAAAACATTAGAACACCATGCATAACCAAATACTTAACATGCCATCCAACGGGAAGTGAAAAAATATTTCTCCAAGTCACAGTACATCGTAAATGAGGCTTAAGTTCACATGGCACTAACCAATAAATTTACCACTGAGGATTAAATCACCTGAAGTATATAAAATAACCACAGAATATTCATCAATCCAATGACAAATACCATGTCATTAATTATTTTCAGATTCTAGCCCTACAGCCTTCAAAATAAAGTATTTACTAATCTTCCTTTATATTTCTGAATGTTTTAAAGCCTAATTTAAATACAGAACACCAAGTACTTCACTTCAGCAGGAATAAAATATTAGAGCTGATCTTCAAAGTGCCTGATAACCATAACTCAGATTCTCTAAATGCCAGAGAGAACTTTTGCCAGATGCATAGCTTTTAGTCTCTTACATTCATTACATAAATTGCCCAAGCACAGAACAATCATGCAACATGCACAAGTTGCTTTCAGCACGAGTTTTTAGCTACCGTGCATGCATGAAAATTTAAATGAGAGGAAAAAACAACGTTATGATCTTTCAAGCTTTTGTAAAACTTACCCTTGCTCATCAGAAAGCTTTTGAAACAGTCTGAGAAATCAGAAACAACAACAAAAAAAAAAAGGTTCAGTGTCTTGATATTCACAACAGCATTAATACCACTGGTACACCAGCACTCTCACTAAGTGAAGGGGAAACAGAAAGCTTGAGGACCAGCCAGCTGGGAATAGCACATCAGAGATCCGACACTACCCATAAAACACATCAGGACTTGCATGATGTGTAAGCTGGGCAGAAAACTGACTGAACAAGGCTGCCTGCAAGTTTCCAATACCTCCTATTTAGCAATATTGCACAAATACAGCCTTGTATTAATTCTGCACCACTTATTCCAGTGCTGCTGAACAGGATGATGCTCAAAAAAATACTCATTTCAAGAAAGGTGAATGCAACTTGAGTCCCAACAAGAAGCCTGGCCTACAGAGGCTTTTTTCTTGTTACTACGATCATCTCAGATACTAAAAGAAAGTTATACTTGGAATGGATAAGAATAAAAGGCCACATATAGAAGTTTAGCAAATTAAGTGGACAACCGAATTCATGCAGTGTAATTCAAGAGGATTTTTAGCATTCTTGAATATGAGTATTTTATTCTATTGAGTGAACTCCTAAAACGTGAAATACTTTCAAGCACTTCAGAAATATCCCTCAGTGAAGCTCACACTCCGTTAACAGTATTAAGCTTAAAAATTAAATGCAGCAACATCGAAGTACCAACTGGAACACGGAAGCGGCTTAGTCACGAAGTAATGATGCACAGCTGGAAGAACTGCAACTTGCAATGCCGTATTTTCAGAGCTAAGGAAACATTCGAAACCACACTCTCCCCCATTAAGTAGAAAATCCATAGGAGAGCTAGGAAGTAGTTAAAAAGACAATACTGAGTCAGAGAAGAGAAATTTTGAGTATACCAGGAAAGTATTAGAGAAAAGTATTAATCAGGACTGTATGAAAGCAGGGGGGGAAATAATAGCAGAATAGAATACGTCACAGTGGAATTCAATATTACATGGACACACACCTTGCATGCACCATGACTTTGGGCGGGCAAAACATCACTAATATTTATTTTTTTTTCACCCCACCTAATCATCTCAAAACTGTGGCAGGACAGTTTATAAGCATTTTCAGACTTAGGTGCAAGCAAGAACATCAGAATGTCTATTTCCAGAATTTGTCGTTAAAGTATTCATGTGTTTCAGAAATGTTTTTACCAATTATATTGGGGAAAGAAAAAAAAATATTTCTAGCTTCCATAGTCTTTTGAATAATCACTATTCCTTTTCAACCATTGGAAGAAACTTATGCAGAACTTTGAGCCCTGAAGGAATGAGAACATGTTGTCTCTAAAACAGCAGCTTAAAACTAGAAAACACTGTAAATTATTTTTTTTGTTGAAAATATGGTATTGCAGTCATGAGCTTTTATTCAAAACAAATAAAAAGCTTGTCCAGGACGCCACGAACAAAGAGCAGCTTGGCACTCTACGAATGGGTTCAGCACAAGACGATGCTTTTTTTGAATGGAAAGGGTTCAACTTGCACTCAAGCGCAATCCGTGCAGGACACAACCTGACCTCTCCACCATCTGCCGTTTCTTGTGTCTAACTTTGCTGGCCTCCCTGATGGCTTCCCACTTCTTCCAGTCTTCTTCACTGCACGGACCCGGGATGAAATTAACTGGCTGGACGTTGCTTCCCACCTTCCACGATTCAATCTTGCGGGTCAGCATGTCATCCTTCTTATGGCGGGAAGATGGTGACAGCACTCTGCCGTTGCTCTTTTTTTCCTCTGTCATCGTGTTTTTTTCAAGTAAACATAGAAATTTGGACCGGATCTCCTCTGGAAGACTCCACGGATCAGGAAAGAGTGCCGGGTGATACTTGTCTGGAGCGCCTGATAAAGGCACCTCTTTTTTCTGAGAGAGGATTTTACGGAAAATCATGTCATCCTTTTCCAAATCTGGAATCACAGGTTGGCCCTCTCTGGGTTGCAAAATTATCTCACCCTCTAGAGGAGGCTCCTCCTCAGATAATTTTTTTAAATACCGGGGGTCTTGGAGAACAACTTGATTCACATGGAAAGCCCCAGTTTTCCGAACAAACAAGTCGTCGTTTTCTAAATCTGGATACAGATACCCGTTTTCGGCATCTCCTTGCTTGCATCCTGGTTCAAAGGAAATATTCTTTCTACATTTTATGAGCCTAGGGCCAGAAGTAGGATCAATTTTGGTCTTCGTTTCAGAAGACAAGTAGTCAGAGTATTTTTGCAGGGCCTGAAGTAACGAAAACTGACTGAAGCATATAAAACAAAAGGAGGGAAGTAAAAATATCATTAACTAGCAAGAAACAAGCAGGTCACAACGCACCGCGTTATACATCTGGGTTTAGACTTGCAATACCCCTATAGCAGTACAACTACACCCCTTGGCATTCACCACCACCGAACCATAGCACAGCACACATCAACCAATATAAAGGTATCATCACGGCATACTAACCTGCTCAGAAACAGCACGCTTACATGCTCACACATAAAGCCAGTAACCCTATGCAGCATGTTACACTTTTGCACTTACATGGTTTCGGAAGACCAGCAACTTACGGCTACATTTAAAAAGAAAACAAAAACACGCAAAAAAAAACCAAAAGCCAGAAGAAAGAACAAAATAGTGATAACCAGAAAAAAAAAAAAAAAGCGCAACATCACAGGACGTGGTTTAATTTCATTTAGCTTGTTGCATATCCAGCCATTTCTTTTTTGATGCAGCAAGAGTACAGCTCATGCAGCGATATCAACCTGGGCTGATCAGAAGCCTCCAAGATTTTTCCTTCTGCAATCTGTGACAAGGAACTTCCCGCGAATTCAGCAGTTGGTTTATAGCTCTGATCCCTTCTGTAACTGGGGTTCCAGTCAAAACCTGGTCTTGGTTGATTAGCAACAATGGCAGAGCTTTGTTTGTAAGCAAATTCCTCAGCCTCGGAACCTGATTTCTTTCTACTGTGTGGCAGCACAAAGAATGAGCAGAGGGAAAGAAAAAGACCCATGAAGTGTACAAATTGAGTGAAGTGTACAGTGGCAACAGTGCAACAGTGTAACAGAAATAATATTTCAACAATTTTCTCCAAAAAAAAAAAAAAAGAGGAGAGAGAAAACATAGCCTGCTGCTACACTGGCAATTAAAAAAAAAAACAAAAACAAAAACATAAAACTACACTTCATTTGTAAGTTTTGCACACAGGAGAGAAACAGGGGCATGCATGAAAACGCACCTGAACCCTTGAATCTCTTTATACCAGGGTTTGAAAGAGGATTTCCTGATTTTTTTCCATAGCAATTCTTCTTCTGGAGTCCAAAACTTAGGAAGAAATTTGTCAAAAGCAACCACTGTATTTGCCGCTGAAGAACTTAGCTTGCGAAAATAGAGATCATCTTTTTCAATGTTTGGGATGCCTACTTCTTCTTCCTCGTCCTCATCAAAATACCCAGATAATTCTGAAGGAATGTTAACTCTTGGTTTGTTTTCCTCTTTAGCATCCAACTCCCTCTGCCTCCTCTGGTTACTGTTCAAAATACCCAATCAGTTAAGATATTTTAGGAGCAACTTGACAGAAAGAATGCAAAAAGGCATGCTTTTTGGCTCAGGAGTTCAACCGCATGAATGAAGCAAATTAGTTCTCAATTCCATCACTGCAGCACCAGAAATAATAATATATATTAAAAAAAAAAAAAAAAGTTAAATGGTTATATCAGCATCTTAGCGCTCAGACAGAAATATGAAGTTTGACAGAAAAGGCATAACAATTTATCAGCTGTGTTAAAAATGCCGATTAGAAGACTTAACTTTATGGAGTTATTTATGGACTGCATTTTAGGTAACACAATAGTTACTGGATCTTGGATTAGTATCTCTGACCTCAGTGGTTCAAGCATTGCAGCTAGTGGACCAGCTGGATAACTTTCTTGTGAGCAAGATTTAGGAGGGTCATTGCGCAACACGAAATGATGTCCAGGTGCAGCAGAGCTTACAGGGCTCTTTTTGACTAGAAATCTACGTTTTGCTAAGTCATCCATGACCACGTCGGGCAGCCTTCTTTCATCTTCTGAATCAGAGCCACTGTCATATTCACAGATCATCTGGAAGGAAGCTGGATTTGTGAGCCCACACTCTGCTCTGCTATTTTGGCAGGAAGCTATGGGATTCCTTTCACGTCCACTGAGGTCGACCAAAACAGGAACAGAATGAAGACAGCGAAGTCATGAAGGCAATGATGAAACCCAAGAACTGCCCACTAATCTCATCTGTATGCACCAAGAAGCTGGACAACAAATTCATCACCATATTTTGATAGGCTTTAATGAGAAACTAAAACCATAGGTCTAGCTCTCATGAACTTGTATTTAAGGTCATTTAAATCCCCCGTCTGGAATCTGACCAGCCTCAAAACACTACTCAAACACCAGAAAACTAGTTAGGTGGAACAAAGTAAAAAGATAAAGCCAAAACAACAACAACAAAAAAAAAAACCAACCACACAACCACACCAAAACATCCCTCCTGTTAAGATATGGAAAAATCAAATATTTTACTTCCTATTGCAGCAACAGCAGCTTTTCTTTAACTAATAAATAATTTATTTTAAAAGCCCTAAATCAAACTCTGGCTTACTAAGACCACACACCAGTACCTTGAAAATGCTCCATCTGACTCAGTGAAGACTGGACTTGCCCAGCTCCTCCTGTTGTCCTCATTCTTCTCTGTCCTCTTCTTCCTTAAGGGTGCTGGCACATATGCTGTCTGCTTGTTTTTGTTGGGTAAGAAGCGATTGAAGTCAGTGGTAGGTTTTGGTTCAATCATGGAAATCCTACGGTAAGACCTGTCATCTTTATGGGAGTCGTGCATTTTGAAAGGCAGTTCTGAGTCCGTGTCACTGTCACAACCTTAGAAGAAAGGGGAGAGGAAGGAAGGCACAAACGTTATCCTTTAGACACAATCTTCTAGCTAGAACTTGCACCAAAATCTTCTACAAGCAATTTCACTCTGTATTCAAGGTGTTTTAGCTGCAAACTTGCTAAGCTACAGGCAGGACAGTAGTATTTTTAGAAAGTTGTTGTGAAGGTGCAATAAAGTCCTTTAAGCTGACATGTTTTGCATGCCCCTGCTACATTTGTTCCATTCTTTCACTGTCACTGCACCCTGCAAAATACAAAGAGCTAACCTCTAAATGGAAGACGTAAAATGGCACAGAAGGTTTTAATTAAAAACATATTTGCCAATCGAATTCACTAACAAAGCCAGGTTACCAGGAAATAACCCATCCCACCAGATTTACAACCAGTAGAAGCCAAGGGTACATCACGTATGTAGCATGGCTACGTGCTGCTTTGCTCAGATCAGAAATGCTCCATGTGGCCTTGGCTCAATGGTTTTGCACACACGGTACAAAATCCAAAAGCTCACTATTTTTATAACTTTAAGTTAGACTACAAATTAACATTGTGTTTTAGAACTGGGAGACAAAGACAAATTAGAGTCCATTTGTAAGGATCCAATTTCACAAACTTTCTGCTTGTTACTTTTCTTTCTGTGACTAACTATCAAAAATAACAACTGCTCTTCAGTTTTAAATCTAGGATGGAAAAACCCTACTGCATCTCCAAAAAACAGAGTGAAGACACAGAGGTTTGACACATCCATGGCTAGGAACAAGGCAAGAGATTTTTGCAACTGTCGACTTTCAGGCGGACCCATCGGGATCTGAATTCTAGCAATTTCCCTTCCTGAACTATGGGAAAATACTACGCACACACACATACAGCAATGCGGCTGTGAGAGCAAGAGTCCCAGCAACTCCTCCTATGAAAATTTATGTGAGCACTGCTTTGTTTCTACCAACTGTTAAAGGTCAATATTTGCCTAAGCAAAACGCAACTGCAGCAGTTGCAAAACTAGAGTTGCCTTTCCCAGAATACTAAGTCCATACATTGTCTTCTCTCACCCTTCGTAAGACATGCGTCACCAAAAGGTTTAAAAGAGGAAAAAACATACCTTCACTGCCACCTTTCAAGGTTATATCTGATGAAAAGCTTGTGGAGGATCTTGAACCAAGAGAGTCCAAGCTATCAAAGGAATCGTCTCTTTTATGTGTAGCTGAAGATGAGAAGGGCTCTCCCCGGTCAACGTACCAAATATCACCGTACCCACTATCCCTGCCACTTCTGTTCAGGTGACCGAACTCCTCGAGTGCCTATGACAATAAGTTTAGAAAGGTCTTTTGCAACAATTTAAAGTACAAGCGCTACTCGTGAGTTTTAACTCAATTTTTTTTTAAATGCATTTTGAGTGCACAAATGGATTTTACCAAAAACTACTGCAACCCCCCAAAAATGACATTACAAAAGCTTGGACAGGAGATTCAACACAAGGTCTTAAATTCCTCTTGTCTTAACCAAAGGGAATCAAGACAAGGATTTTCACAATCTACCATATCGATAAGAGCAAGTGGATTCTGAATTTCATGATTATATGAGTTGCAGAAGAACCGGTGTAAGTTAAAGATTCCTTTCATATGGACTTCGACAGCAAGCAACACAAACAAAACAAATGACTGTGTTCTCCAAACTAAGAATAAAATTAAAACCCTAAGAGATTGCCTAGACTTGACCCTGTAATGTATAACAAACTATAAAATTCAGGCTGTTTGTTTACTATTCTTTTTGGATTCCTTACCTTAGTCAATGCTTGCCCTAATAACTTTTCAAATGCTTTAAGGTTGAGGTATGGACCATTATAATGAGGGCTGCTTTGAGCTTTTCTTCCAAGCCAGTATAATGTAATCAAAACCTAAAAACAAACCAATAAAAAACCAAATACAAACTTAATTCCCTTCTCATACCATATACCAGTATAAAAATCTCAGCATGCTGGTAGAGATGGTTTTCCACAATGAATTGTAAAATCTTGTTTACAGTACTAGCTATGATCTCCATCAAAAACAATTAAGGAGTGTTATGATGCAGCTTGTATATCTCAAATAAGCAGATATAAGTACTGTTTCTAATTATTACAGTTATTTGGGAAAGTAAGCTGCATAGAAATCATAGTAAGATGGCACTAATTTGCATCAGATAGATGAACAACTGAAAAATAAGGTAAACATGATAGTGCGACAAACAGAAACATTTTAGAAATATTTAATGAGAATTAGTGTGAAATTGTTTCAGAAAGCATTGAAATAAGTGTGACTTACATTTTTCACTCTTCTGTTGGTCTCCTCCGGTCTGAAGCAGGGCAGGAAGTGAGAAAAACAAAACAAAAAAAGTTTTAAAATATCTGATTTAAAATTCAATTATTATTCTAGATTTAAAAAGTTTCAAGCCTAATTAGAAGCCAGTATAACATATATAACTATGACTGTTCCAAAAGAAATAAAAAGCAGTTTGCTTTGAATTCATAGGCTTAACTCTGTACTATTTCAATCATTGCATATAAAGTGAGAAATTAGCTGATCTATTATAGTTTCTGACTGGAGAGGCTCTAGGTTTTTTTTAATTAGATATGGGTTTTAGTTGCCAACAAAATAACACAGAATCATAGAATCATCTGGGCCAGAAGGAACCTTCAAAGGTCATCTAGTCCGACCCCCCTGCAGTCACAGGGACACCCCCAACTAGACCAGGTTTCCCAGGGCCTTGTCGAGCCTCACCTTGAAGTGGAAAACAAGCTAATGACTTTGGGAAATATAGTCTCTATTAGCCAGGAAGACCTTCAGTTCCATATAAAAGCAGATCCCATTGTTATTTTTTCCCCAATTGTATTACGTTTTCTAAAGTATTTGCCTCAGACACGGAGAATGCTTCAGCCTTGAGAGAAGTTTTCAGGCAGAAAAAAAAAATGAGCAGCTGAAACTGGGACAGCCTTTGAGAGATATCGTAGGGTCGGAAAGAGGAGTTTGGTTTGCTTTTATGTAAAAAAAAAAAAAACCAAAAAAAAAACAAAAAAAAACCCAAACCAAACACAATTACACAATCGTGAACACTAGTAAACTTTTTACAAAAAAATATATAGCCAATTTGTGGCACACTTCAGAAGTGCACCAGTGCACACTCAGAGTCATCCTCTTCTCCTGCTCATTTTAAGACCAACAAGAAACTTTTTGGATGGGAGCCTCCCATGAGTGGGGTATCACAGACTCAGTCCTCAGGTGCAGAATACCCACAGCTGGACTGCAGACAGTGGCTGCACAACACTCCCAGTTATGGAGGGGCAAATGCCTTAAATATACCGAAAAAACCTTTTCACCTGCCCTGAATGCTGTTGGTTTGGGGTGGCTAAGCAGCAAGGTTCACACACAGCACGGTGAAGGGGTTCAAAAAAAAAAAACCCACCATGAACTAACACATGGAGGCAGGAAGACCTACACAGAGCCCCATAACAGGTCAGACCAGTGATGTATCAGGGCACCTATCCCGTTTCTGGCTGCCCAGGAGCAAGTTTGTCAAAGGTTGCAGGGAAAGGGTACAATAATCCATTCAGGGAACAGTTACGAGGCAGCAAAACGATGACAGGGCCTGGTCAGGATAGATGAGACTCTTCACGGAAATACAATACTCCAGGCAACGTGACAACCAGCAGGAACAGAGACAGTACCTCCTTCTCTTTCCTTCCAGTTTGAGAGCTCCCTGCTCCCACTTGGCGCGGCTGTAATTGCCCTGCCCGTCTCCCACACCATAAAGAAATCCAGCTGCCAGGAACACAAAGTCCTGAGACATATCCAACCTGTGCAATGCCCACTTGCAGCCTCCTTAATATCACATGCCAGAGATACCACTGCCTTTGTAGTCAGTGATCTCTTCCTCAAGGATGAGGAGGAACCCTTCTTCTTTCATCTGAAATAGTTACACCTCTTCTTTTAATTATTATTATTATTTTTAAAAACCTTCTGAAATGCGTTATTGTTCTTTTTTCACTGGAGACTATTTTTGATAAAGTCTTCCTCTTCCTTTTCTTCACTACATGGGTTTCTTTTCCAATATCCATGCTGAAGGACAACCATGGCTGTGACCTAACATGTTGACTAGAGGATGGAAAATTATTTTCGTAGTGGTCTGTATCAGCCTTATGCTTCCCCCATCTGACAGCGAGCATTTTTTTAAAAGTTTACATTCTTTAGCTTCAAGGTCTTTCATCAGGGCAGAATTTCTTCAGTTATTTGCAATTATACAAGCAGAGGCCAGGCATGCCCTTGCTGAGGATGCCTTAAAGTTTTGCTTCCAGAGTTTAGCAGTCTGGCAATGAGTGAAAAACTCTGCCCTGAGTCAGCTGGAGTCCAGCGTGGATACATGACTGTCGTACATCCATCCTACATGAGTATTTCCACCACTCATGTAGAAGCAAATGGGAGGAGCGTTCAGCTGGTTTTGTACTTCAATATATTTTCTACACTTGAATAACCATAAATACACCAGGCCGTGCGTATTTGGGCCATAAACAATGCAAAACTTAGGGCATTTATGTAAACTAATGAGCACAGTTGAGACCCAAACTGCAGGCAGGGAAATACTTCACACGCTTGAACAAGAGACCGTGCTCCATTCGCGTGTTTGCTCAGCTAACAACGGAAGCAAACAGGCAAGTTGTTTGTCCTCCACCAGCAAAGTTTCTTCACCTGTATTACCACTCTCCTTCTCTTAACTACACCTATTGGTCTTTAAATCTTTTAAGGAACATTTCAGGACAGACATAGTCTGACCAGAAAAAAAAAAAAAAAAAAAAAAAGAAAACCCCTGCTAATCTAGAAAAGTAAGTTCCTCATTGATATAGGATATATACATTCTTTTATGGCCCTGAAGTAAGGGGGAAAAGGAGAATTCTGTAGGATTAATGTATTCTCCTAGAATTTGTGTAAAACAAAAGATATAAAATTTTTTGACAAAACAAAATCCTGAATAAAGAAAGCCCTAAAAGTATTTTGACACCCCCAAACTTCACAGCTGCAGGTATGCAACTTGTAGAAGACGCAGTTTGCATCCACTTGTTATCATTCTCCAAGTGAAATAAGGGCCTTGAGAAGTACAACCTGGGCAAGCTCATGATGCACATCTGAGCTTACGTACAGAAGCTACTGCCCAGTTCCCCTCCAGTATATTGCATTTAAAATAGCCGGGTAAATATCTATTGGATAGCAGAGTGAGACAAACTGAAGAGCTTTTAAGAGGAACGACTTTTTCCCATGAGCATCAATATTTAAAAAAAGCAAGATTTTAACTCAACTGCAATAAATTAAATAATTATATCAAATAGAAGTTCTCCTTCATAAAGTGTTATCAAAATGTAAATATTACGCAGCACCATGAAGAGAATTCAGCTGGGGCCTTGTGTATCCTTCTGAACAGCTACAGTTCATAGCAGGGGACAATACGGAGGAGGCGCCAACGTCAAATGCAGCCAGTTCTTTGCTGCTGCGAGAGGAGGCACGATCCTGCCTTCTCTGACAACCTGTCGCTACCCAACAGCAAGCTCCCGCGCCCGCCTCCGCTCCTGTTCTCCAGTCCCGCTCTAAATACACAAGGGCTGGAACACTGGGTTTCTCACACTGTATTTGAAGAAACCAGTTGGAAGACACGAGTGCAGGAACTTCCCCAATGTAGCCTTTAAGCTTTTTAAACACTCCTGGACAATTATAACCTTATTTTGAACCTGTCTTTAGAATTGAAGTGTACACACAGAACTGCTTATAGAGAGGTTATATGTCTCTATGACATTATATGAAAGCTATTCTAAGCACTAACGGGGTAAACCACTTGAAGTATCTTTGTCAATGCAAATAAACACCAGTCCTACAGTGGGCAAAGGCGAAAGAAGTCTACTTTTTGACGTTTGCATCCAAAATTGTCATAGAGCCCAGTTGATGCAGACTATTGTCTTTATGAAAATATTATTCTGTGTAACCTAATTTCTGGCTCAAATAGATGAATCCTATGAGCAAGGATGAAAGCTATGAGCAAGGCTGCTGCTTTGCTCAGGAAGGCACAGCCAAGGCTGCATCTCAAAAACAGCCTGCTGAAAGAAGTGCGTTCCTGTCCAAATGACGATGCAACACCGCTTACCAAACCATTTCATGTCATTTCAGTTTTCCCAGAAGCTTTTACACCTCCTTCCACTAACAATGCAACTTCTCTAAAAATGTCTGAACTAAGCAAAGGAAGCCGCTAAAGAGAGTGTTTAAGATCTTGCAGAAAGAATTTTATTCCAAATACTTCACCTGCTCTTGCCACAGTCTCAGCATTTTAGCACTCATTATAAGTGTGAAAGTAACTCTGATCCTCTGCATTACCTGATCTAACCCCAATGCCAAATCCCAACTCTACATTGTCAAAAATTTTAAAGTACAACTTTAACTTGCAAAGCATGAACTTTAATTGTTGGCAGTGGTTTCAATAAAAACTTATGTACAACTTAGATAAAGATCAACCATCCTGGAAAATATCTAACACAGCATGAAAGTCTAAAGGCCACGAGATAACAATACAGGGAGTTATTATAATAATTATGAAGCATAACTGCATGATTCCAGGTTGAGCACTGATGCAAAAAGATGTGCAATAACCACCCGTGGAGAAATACTACCGTCTGTGTAAATCATCTCACCTACGTCAATGCTTTAGCAAACAGAAAAATACAAATGGTACAGAAATAGCTCTCTCTTGTTAGTGGGTGATGCACTTAGTGACCAAATACCTCTGGTATGTTTGAACACAACATGTATTCACAGACATCATATATGCCCAGCCAGCACGGACCGATGGATGTTTCCCTACTGAGGACCACTCTACAAGAATAAAGCAAAGCGAAACGGCAGATCAGCGGGTCGAGACACAACTCAAGGAATTTAGTCTTGGCTCTGCTGTTCGCTCAAGGTTAAATAGGAAAATTAGTCACCAAGGCCCTAGCCTGACATTACAAAGGCTTTGGCAGCAGCTCTAGCTTAAGGATTTCCTGGTCTCCCTTTCCCTTCCAGCCGCTCCTGTTTGCTGCCCCCGTGGTTATGCCAACATGGCTCTGAATCACGTTGCGGTTCCACCTCGTGCATCAGGACCAGAGGGCTCTGCCTGTTTCTTTGTTTGGTTTTTTCCTGGTAATTTGGGGGTTGAAAGAAAATAAAAATAAACCCAAAAAAACGCCGTATAACTCGCTCATCTGTTTTACAACATGCTCATACAAGCAACAACGCAGCAGAGGGGACATGTGGCAGCAGAAGAGCAGGCAAGGTGGGCACAGCACAGGAGGACCCAGCTCCACACACCAGCATCATGAGCATCCCTGTGTGATGAAACCCCAGCCAGAGGCGCTCTGTGCTTCCCCTTCTTCTGCTGATGCTCTGCTCTGAGGGATGAGGAAAGCCTGCTAGTATTATTTTAATGCATTTTGAGGTATTTTTAAAATAATTAAAAAAATACACTGCACAAGACAATCATACACCTTAAAGTAGCTAGCAGACCCCAGTACTTTATGAAACCATGAACGAGACTTTATCAACTATAAAATATATCCATTGGCAATGCTGACACATACACATACACCTCTCCAGTCGCTCTTCACAAGATAGCAGTGCATTTTAAGTAGCTATGTTTAGGTTGACTTATTTCAAGACTGTTAACAAACATATCTTATAGTTTGGATTTTGTTTCCCTAACACATTAAATGGTTTGGTTCCCCCACATCCTAATGCATACTAAAGTACAGAAACTATGAATTCATTATGTCAAATCTATATTGACACTTCACTTATTATTTTCCACAGATAACATCAACGTGGAGCTCAAGACCAAATCCAAGATACCAAGAAGCTGCAGCAAAATTCTAGAAGATGATTTTACAGCATCCTGTTCAGAAAGCATGGCTGAGGGTCTGTTTCTTATGTAGAAACGTATTTACAGTACAGATATCAATCTATGATTTAAGAAAGAGAAAAAAAAAGGCTAGATGAGAGAATCCCCCTTCCCTAAATGAGTTATCTGCTGACAAGTGGCCACGTGGTCATGCTGAAAGAGATAACACAAATCCAAACCCATTTACGGGGAGAAAGAAGGGACAGAGACACTCCCATTGATAGAAAGGAATGTGCCAGTGACAAATGCACCCTGCCCAGTGCCAAACCCTTCCCTTGGTGACGAATATCCCAGAAACGCCAACAGCTGCCAAAGCTATCTGTTTTCCATGCCTCCCTCTGTGTTACAGATGTCATGAACACAGGACTTGAACAGATTTCTGTTTAAAAAAGTACTGGTGCTCTCCCTTTGAACTTCCATCCACCAAAGCAGCAATTCCACCTCACAGATGTCCTCTGAAAGATTCGGAAGAACCATGCCCTGGCCTGGGAGTCCGAGCAGAACAACAGGCTGCAGAACAAGCCTGCTTCCAAGCTCCTCATTGAGCTCCAGGCGCTCTAGCCCCACACCCACCAGCTCCACTTACGCTTCCAAGGAGGATGTTGGAGGGTTTGAAGGATTCTCCACCCCCTTCGAGGTATGCTGTGCAGGAGACAAATGCCGGCTGTCCAACTAGCAGCGAGCTTGTGCTAAATTTCAACCTCTTTCAACCACCTACTCAACTGCTATTAATATTGCCGTTATCGGATCTCACCGAATTCCCACGTGCTGCTGAGAATAGAAAGGCTCCAATGGAAGATGGGGCTGCCGCATGGGTACAGAAACATGAGGACATTCCTCCAGCACTTGGATTCTTAGCGAACTGATATTCAACCCCAACAGCCACAGCTCACTGCCGAGACGGATGGAAATAAAACTGTCAGGTTATGGCTGCAGAGTTCAAGAACAGCTTTTGGAAATACACCTTTCTATTTGACTATAAAAAGCACAATGTATTTTCCATAGCAACATATCCACCAGACCCAATGCCACTTACATCGTTACAGCACAGAGAATTGGGTATAAAATGATGAAGAAAGCGTTTCTCCATTCCCTTAACCAAACCACCAGCAAGGAGCTCTGTGGGCCATGATGACCAAGCAGTCTGTCCCCACCCCACGCCCTCACCTGCTAACGAAGAGGCTGAGGGCTGGAGAGGAGATGCCCAAGAGGGGAAAGGTGGAGAAGGAACGCAGCCGGTCAACACCCTCTGTGGGAACGTGCCCCCGTCCATCGCCTCAGAGCCCGTCCTTTCATAGGGCCTCTTGAGCATGGTGCTTCCTTGCTGATCTCACCCATTACACTTCCATGCTATTCTTAAAACCCTTATCAAAACAAAAACAGGCACTTCTAGAAACGCGCATCAGCCCTGGCATGTCACCGGACACTCAAATTACCCATTTCCTCACACTCTTTTCCGACCCCTCCCTGGGTGGTCCACCTCTGCCAGCTTCCTCATATCTCAGCCTAATCTACAGGCTCTCCCAAAGAGAAAAGTAACATCCAGTACAGAGAAGAGCAGAAGGCATACCTGTCAAGTAAAACATAAAAATAAACCCCCCCAAAACCATCCCCAGATGGACAAGCCTATGAGAAGGAGCCTGGCTGATAACCTGGGCACTCCTTTGCTCTCATCTGAGGGGTGGGCAGGGGAAGAGGGATAGAACATCACTGCAGCAATAACTTGCGCAGAAAGAAAAGATTGATAGGATACCGCAGCTTCCTTCTCAAATTTTAAGCCACACTAAAGAAAATTACAGTACTTACAATACTAACTGTAGCTTTCTTCCATTAGCCCTTTTCAGGTCTTTTTCTTGCTTCATTCCTAAAAAGCCCTAAAAGTCAGCAGCTTCGCTAATTACAGGTAATTAAACTGGGTAGTACTTTATTTGTTTTATTTCTTTGGGTTTTTTTGTTTGTAGATTTCCAGAGCAAATCTAGAATTTTTCCCTAGTCCGAATTAATTACTTGAAATTCCAGGTCTGGAACCTATGCAAAATAAATAGTGGGTATTTTGTTTCTAAAAGCTACCATTGTTTCTGGAAGCTGCATGTTTTGGCCATACTTTTGCCATACTTTGGCCAAGAAGCATGAGAACATCCATTAACTCATGAGGAATGATCGAGTTTCTGCACAAGAAATTAGAAGCTGCAGCGTTGACTGCAAGCTCACACGGAATGTTAGGATTTCTCAAAGGAAACCAGTTCGTTCACATTCAAGAGGATGTTTGAATTTCAGAGGTGAAATTAATTGCTTTTCAAGAATAAAAAGTCCCAACACTTAAGTACAGCAATTTAGATAGATGGATAGATAGCTACCTTACCACTTATTTACACACCTTATAGATTTTTACAACTTCCAAAGAATTGGTCTTTAGAACTTGGAGCATATCACTTTGCTGGATCACTCCATATCTCCTTCCTTTATCTCCTTGTTGTCCTTTTCGTGATTTTGGTTTTTTTTTTTTGTTTGGTGTGGGGGTTTTGTTTGTTTGTTTGTTTTTTTGTTGTTTTTTTTCTTTGTTTGTTTTTTGTTTTTTAAACCTGTACATAATTCTGTTGACCCCGGCACCAGCCACCAGCCTTCTAGTAAATGTTACCACTTCTACCTTTTTCTTCCTGGTTCCCTACATACATGTTGAGATTTTAGACTCCCCCCTCCCAAAAATCAACAGAATCACAGAATCACGTAGGTTGGAAGGGACCTTTAAGATCATCTAGTCCAACCATAATAAAAAAACAACATACAAACAAGCCCAAAAAACAAAAGCCAACACTAAACCTTATTCCTGAGCACCATGTCAACTCGTCTCTTGAATATCTCCAGGGATGGTGCCTCAACCACTTCCCTGGGCAGCCCATTCCAATGCCTGATAACCGTTTTAGTGAAGAAATTTTTCCTAATATCCAATCTAAACCTCCCCTGGTGCAACTTGAGGCCATTTTCTCTTGTCCTATCGCCTGGGACTTGGGAGAAGAGACTTAACCCTGCCTCTCTACAGCCTCCTTTAAGGAGGTTCAACAGACTTGAGCTCATCCTGTTGATCATCATCTACATTAACTCCTCTTGCATTCAGTTTTGAAGGTCCTTTCCCTACATCACACCCCACCAAACTAGACCATCTTGTGTAAATTTTGTAGATTAATTTGAAGATAAATCCATATGGGGAACACACACTTATTCTAGCATTCTTTCTAAAAGGAACCGTTGGTATATCAGAGGAATCACTCTAAAAAATGAAATTAAGTGTGGTCCTAAAAGTTTTTCGAAACATATACAAAAGCCACACAAAGGTGCAGCTGTTAAACTAGCATAGAAATAGTAAAACAGCATTTTACAAAAATATTCTTCTGCATAACGTATGTTATTTGCTTCAGCTAAGCTACAGCAACCATGGCAACTCACAGTTAGCATTTTTTCAAGACAATACCAAAATCCACTTTCTCTATTGCCTGATGCCTCTTTGCCATTATTAAATTAAGTCTTTCTAAAATTGTTGTCCTTTTTCACTCCCACTCTTACATCTAACCAAAGTATTTCAACATCCCCTCTCCCCACAATGCAGATACCAGAAGTAGTTTTATAGAATAGCCCTCAATACTGACTCATTTATTCTATCTGAAGTATTGTTCAGACACCCCTGCACCAACTCCGGGTATGGATAAACAAGTTACTGCAAGGCAAGCTAGGGTAAAAAATTTTCCACCTACCAACTACTCCATAGCAACTGCCTGCATGCACTCTCCTACCCTCGACCCCCAGGATTAATACAATCGTTCATATTGGATAAAGCATTCAGATGTGGTCCCTTGGGAAGAGCTAGGATTTGGCAGGTTATACAACTTTGCTTGCTAGAGAGACAGAGATATTTTTATAGCCTCTATAATCAGAGGGGAGAAAAAAAAAAATCCAAAAAACAACCGACCCTCCTGCATTCAGTCTCCTCCCTTGGTCCATGCCCAGAGAAAGATTTGGTAATTGTGATCCTTTGTTATTTTTGTGCCAAGCAAATAGGTGGTGATGTACAAGTGCCTTATGTATAAGCAGAACAGTTTACCAAAGCTTAGAACACTCAATAGCAACTTCAGATGGCTTATTTAATTTCTCACAGTGTGCAAAAAAATTAAAAAAACGCCTAATGTCTATACTGTATAATTTCTATCGGATATTTGGCAATGAACATATCCTCTGATAAAGAAAGAAGATGACTGACAGTAACTTATACCTGGTATTGCTATGTTCACGCCTGTGCTAACATTGAGTTTCACCAAATAGGTATCTGCTCAGTTGTTGTTTGTTCTATTGCATACGCAGGAAAACAATTCGGCATAGAAGTGACTCACCAAGAGTTAACAGCAGAAACTACAGATGCCCTGTCTGTGGCCCAGGAGTGGGAAGCAATCCAGGCTTCAGTCTACTCCAGTTGCCATCGTTGCCATCGCTGCAGGGGAGCCAAGACCTATATTGCCAGGTATATGCATAAGGATGGAAATATCCTCCTGAGAGGAGACAGATCTCCTGCATTTTGGAGGTATATGGAATATGCAGCACTTGGGAGTCACCTACAGAGATTTCTGATGGCTCATTTTTTCCCCTAGAGCAATTCCAAAGTAGTGCTGGCCAAACTATTGTACAAAAGGACAAAAAATTGGGGCAGGGTCTACCCCAGCCCCTCTTTTAATTCTGAACTTCTGTTATATTATTAAAGAACAAATGCTTCAGCAGTTCAAATGGGGGTTACTAAAAAGCCCAGCTTTGGGGAAAGTGCCATAGAGCTAGGATTTTGGAAAGAATTTAGATTTATTTATAGAGATGAACAGAGCAAAGATGACAAAACGGAGGTACAAGGTAAGTGCAGTTTATTCCATGACAATGATTTTGGAAATGAGTTGAAGTGATGTTGGAATTTGTTCTTAAGTAGAAATAAATCACTACTTCATGACTGCATCATTTAGTTTAGTCTCTACCTTTGGAATAAAAACTTTAAAGGACTACTGGGTTTTCCCAGTAATATTTTTGGCAAAATATTTCACAAGCAAATAAGAAGCACTGAAGAAATTATAATGCTTCCTCTTTGAAATTTTGCCCTATTTTCTCTATGTTTCTTTGGGTTACCCTAGCAACACAGAGCACAACATCATCACTCATCACAGAGGGCACAAAAGTATGAAACACAGGTTGAACCTGACTTCTCTCTGGTGAAGTCAGTTCTCTATTAAGTTAGATTGATGCATATATGCCCTAAGAAGTGAGATACATAGATACTGCTGAACTTAATTATTGCCTATGTTTTCTTGATCTGCCTTCATTTGTGAAGACCTATTTAGAGCCAGGAAAGAGCAGTTCAATTAATGCAGAGTCAAATGCTAATGTATTCACCCTTATCAGAAAGGAATATTGAAAGAGGATGTATTCCCTTGAACCATCTCTCCCAGAAGACACAGGGTCAAACAGCAACACAATTCAGAACAAAGATACAAAAATCAAGTAAAATTCAAAGTGTACTACTCTTAGCAAAAATGTGCCCTTTCGTTCTGGGGAACAGACAAGATCTAAGATAAGCAGGTATTATTGTCCACATTTGCTACAGTTCTCACCTCCCATCCTCAGCTCCTGCATCATCCACACGTAAGGAAGCTCCTTAAAGATACAACTATTCTTATTCAGGTTCCTTATGGCTTCAGGTTAATCTCTGGAACATTTGAAAAGACTACATTCAATTTTTTGCTACCAATATTACTGTATAAGTATTAGCTTTTTGGAGGGAAGAAGAATCTGTCCACCTTAGTGGACAATGGTGCTTTAAGGCTACTTTGAGCAGCCAAGTCAGATGGCATTTTTAAACATTTGCTCAAAACATTAAGCTTTTTGGGCCAGGTTTTCAGGCCAAGTTTTTAATGTTGGAAAAATGAATGCTTCTTTACTGCAAAGTGAGAGAATGGGTAAAAGTCCAAATACTTGCTTTGCCAGAATGTTAGAAAGTCTGTGTGGGAGGCAAAGAGGGGGGGGGGAGGCAGGGGCGGAGGAAAAAAAAAGTTAAGCTACTCTGACCATGTACCTCTGAAGTTGGAGAATTTACATCAGTTCTGAGCATCCCAACCTACTGAAACCAAACGCGCTATTAGTCACTTGAGAGTTTCTGTTGTAAAGTTAGAGGAGTCTGAGAATAAAAACTTGAACAAAATTAATGATATGGGAAAACAATCCCAGCCAGGGAACTATAGATGATCTCACACCTCTCTTTCACTGGTACTCATGCAGTATATAATTTGTACCACAAAACTGATGACTGAAGGAAAAAGAAAGCTTAATACACCAATTAAGACACCACCAAAATGCTCCGACAAGCTATTACAACTAAGTCTGGTGGTAAGGAGGGAGTGGAACAAAACGATCCGATTCTGCTCCAAGTGAGGCCATGGCAATATTCCCAACATCTTTAATGAGCGCATGAGTAAATGCTAAATTAGGAATCTTCCTTCTTATGAGAAAGGAGATACTGTATGCACGAACTCTTGGAAACTACAGTTAGCCATCTGCAGAATCTCACCAACTGCCTAGCCAGATGAAGCACTTGGAGAAATAGGCTCCTTAAAACACACACGGTGGTTGTAAGCTATCCTTTCCAGAAGTCAATCAAACAGCAGAGCCAGGATAACACTAAAGTAACCCTTGGGCTCTGGAAGAGGCTATTCTACAAATCCTTTCCCTGACAAACCTCATCATTTCTACACAAAGACCAGGCAGTCTTTTTGACCCAGATAAGGTTAGCAGAAACCTTGAGACTCTCAGCTGGGAATCCACAGCTTTGGAAGGCTAAGGGTCTCTTGAAAACCCTGTTCACGGCAATTGTTATTGCATTTAATCATTGCAAAGATTAAATCAAACTAGTGGTTAAACTGCAAAGTATGTCAAAGGCACAAGATTGCTACAGGGCTTAGTTTCATAAGGGACAGCAGGCACGTTGCGTTAGTGGGTGCTAAATCCAGACCTGCTGCCTTCGGAATATCTATGGAAGCAGCCCTTTTGAGTCTTTAGCCCTATTGGATTGAGGAATCCCAACAACAACAGCACTGTCACTATATTCACTCTTTTACAATTCAATGAAGAGCCAAAATCTCATAATCCCCAATTAAGACTGATAATCAATCTAGACAGGATGAATGTTTAGTAGTTCACTAAAACTAATCTTACGTTTCTCCTCTTGATTACACCTAATTCTAGTGTTAGCCTACCTGAAACAAATTACAACTGGGGAAGAATCACACAGGAAGCCACCTCAGAGGTCTCATCACCAACATGCATATTGCAACAGTGAAACTCAGAATAACTTCCAAGGTCTCCCCTCCTCCTTTTCACCTCTGGGCTAACAGAGCTACAAGAAGTTAACTCAGTTCGATGGAGCATCCCCCAATGAGGAGAGGATAAGTCAGTCTCTGCTGAAGGTTTAGGAATAGGTTGTCAAAATACAGCAAAAGTCAGGTTTGACACTTTGACAGGAAGGCAATCACCATAAAGTACAGGAGAAAAGAACACAATGGAAATACCATCACCCTTTCATGCACAGAGAACATACATGAGAGATCATCATGCTTGGTTGCCAGATGGTAAACTGTTGACCACATTATCCACATAACACGAAGTTTTTTGCAATATATTTTCACTTTCTTGCTGCATAGCATTAGATAGGTGGAGAAGGCCATGAAAAAATAGCTGGAGTGCTCTTGACATATTATCATCAACATTTCAGTGTAGATGCAGTTAGTGGCCCAATTAACCTGCTACAATATATATTTCAAAATAAATTTAGTAAGAGTCATTGTTGCAGCTATTTTTTTTTTTAGCAAGTGAAGGTACAAAGACATGCAACAGTCTTCATCAAGGAAATACATTTACACTGTACTACTCTGCCGTAAAAGTTTTCTAAGTTACTCAAAAATAGCTTATACTGCAGTGTAAGTTATGCAAGCCTCATCTTTAATAGCATAAATCAGTACTATCAGAAACAGCTCATGATATAACAAATCAGCCATCTGTTTGATGCTACTTTATTGGAAGACACTGATTCAGAACCCCTGCAGTAGTCTGATATTTACTGCTCAAAGAGAAGGAAGATGAATCCGAAGTATTTTTGCCATCGCGTTTAAAGCTCTTTACTTGGAAAAACAACACTTAGAGTACACGTGAAAGTATGCACCCCAAGTTTTTTTTCCACGTAGGAAAGAATTGCGGAAGCTTTTGCTAGGGAAAGAAATCCCAAATTGTTGCACGAACTCTGGACAAAATGTCAAGTATGCAATTATTTGAACTATCATTAAAAGTAACTAGTTATTACTTAAGTGCCTGAAGAAAAAACCCTAACAGACACCGGATAGGTACACACAGGTGAATATATTTGAACTTTTTTGTATAATAAAGTTACCAACAAAACCCAGGCAATGCTTCAAAAAGGAAACCCACCAGGAAAAGAATAACAAACTAAAAGCATAGAAGTATCATTCTTTGCAAAGAGAAAAAACAAACTCCTGTCAAAAGCACTCCCAAATCACTTCTCTTTTTAAGCAGCAACATTGACATTTTAGCATTGATGGGTGCTAATAGGATAGAAATCAGCAGATTGAATGTGAAGTAAATAGGCCTTTAAAAATATGTAAGTGCACATTTAAATTCATTCTGTGCTGATTTACAGGGTGTAAAAATCTTAAACACACTCAGTGTCATACCAATTTCTCTCAAAAATATGTTCACTAACATGCTCATGATTCCAGAGCATCTTACAGAAATAAAAACTGTCTTGAAATTCTGCTTTCTTCAAAAAGACTTCTATTTTTTGCTAAGTTTGGCTTGCATAGAAGATCCTGTGTTTTCACGGGTACAACTGAGCCTTGCCAAAGTGCTTTTACAAGTCAAAGGCTGGCCAGGGAGTACCACCAGGATGAGAGCGCTTTAGTCAAACCAAAAAGAAATTCTCTGGAAAATTAAACACACAATTATCCAATGAAGACAATAGCACAGTGTTTACTTTCTTAAATAGTTAGGGATTTTACTGCAGGTACAAAGATTGGAATGGACTGCAACTCGCTTTATTTAATGAGCCAACGTCTTTTTCTGCCCTCTCTTTTCTACCAGGCTTTTAAGTTGACCATCTACACCCAGTTTCTCTTATATTCTTGTCTTTTACCCTGTATCTTGCTGTGTCGACCATTACTTAAAGAAGAGCCCATGCTTTTAAATCCTGGCTATAAACTAATTGCTTCTGTATCTTCCACTGGCAAAGAAAGTACAAGCTAATTTTTTCTAATAATTACCCACTACTTTTTTTTTTTTTTTAATGTAAGGATCAAGACATTACACACTTTAATAGGCAAATGCATGGAAACCTCTGCAGCTACCTTTTGCAATACAATTAAAGACTAACCTTTAATAACCATCACCTGCCCTCTACTTCAAAGCACGCACCCTTTGAGGTTGACCCAGTGTTGCTATTTGTTTTGAGAGTTGCCTGGCAGACACCTCTGAGCAACGGAGAATGAAAACAGCGCGAAAGAATCTTTCCTGGGTATCCCAAATTAGCTGGAGAGTTATCAGATGGCTATTCTGACTGATGGCAGCAGTAGCACGCAGACCACCTACAGCCAAGGAACTAGAATCTCAGAAGATGTTACCCCCCCTTCTCATTTACAATAAAAGCAGATTCAAGATTAATCTCTACCTGTAAAGTATTCTTAATACACTCATTTTGAAATTGAAGGGGGTCCTCATAATTAAACATACAGCATTACCAAAGAAGTCACAGTACCAAGAGCTGAAGTAACCTGAAGTAATTTGCTAAAGTACTCTCTCAGGGGTGAAGGTAGAAAACACACTGTTTAGTGGTTTTCTTCCACCATTTTCACTGCTCCTTATTTCAGCTTAAGGAACTCAGTCTTTCCAGCAACTACAGATGCACAAATACCAGGAACATGTTCCATTAGACGTTGTATGCCAAAACCTACATGCAATTAAGCTTGACCAAACAGTTTCTAGGAGCTTGAACATATTTGCTCTCCCGACAAAAATTCTGCAAACAAAAGCTCCTTCTATAAGTAAAGTGCGCGTGCCTTTGGTAAATGTCCATCAAAAAGATTCCTTCCCCGGGAGATAAAAGCGAGCTTCTCTCTTCTGACTGATCAGACAGCAATACACCATTTTTACGTGATGGAAACCACACAAACACATTCCTGGGCAACAGGAGACAAGAAGAAATTTCCAGTGTTCACTGCTTCCCCACCTCCTCTGAACTGGAATAAAGCCAATAATGAAACTTTCGGCTCAAGCTCCTCATGGACCCAAGTTTAAAAAACCCCCAAAACCTGCAGGCATGCAAATGCAAACCATTCTGCCATATGCAATGTGGTACTTGAAAGTGAGAAAATTCATTTTGGTGATACTGACAATGACTTGCAATGCTTCTCTAATACCAGTGACCAGCTGAGATCCGTTTCAGAGTGATAGTTAATAACAGAAATAAAGAGCCTGATTCTTCCACATTAGCTTTAAATCAAACTTTGCTGCAATTTCTCTTGTCCTTGCTACATTGTCCTCCAACAAGTTCTGCAGAGGAACAAAGATGTTTAGGCAGAGCTCAGGTTAGATGGCTACATCAAGAAGCACAATACAGAAACACTGAAGCTCTTGTGGAAAGAGAAAAAAATGGGTAAAGGAGAAAGCTGTGATGTGGTGTTACTCCAGCAGGACACAGTCACGGGTGCTGACAACACTTGCTCCAGATGGTCCATGGTGGGACACAGCTCTGGGTCAGTCCTTGCACTAGCAGCAGAAGAAGCTGCTGTTTCCATGACCTAGGGTGTTAAGATAACCCAGCACACCTTACCATGCAGACCTACCCCTGATCAAGTAAAACCAAGGGAAGCTGTGTACTACCTGACCCAGTGGAGTCCTTTCTTCCTCACAGATGAGGCTACCTAAGAAGCAGCGTTCACTGATTTTTTGACCTACTTCCACATAGGCATTTTGACTTATTGCTCATACTTGAGCTGCTTGAAGGAACCAAGTTTTCATCTTTTATTCTCCTCGTATACTATTATGTTCAGCTTGTATTTCTATTTAGACAGTTTTTCAAGCCATTGCACTTTTTCACTGTAAAATTAATCCTTTTGGGAAAGGATATTAAAAAAAAAATTGCTAAGAAGTGAAGTGTCATGTACCAGATTCATTCTTAAAATTAAGATTTCTAGTGATTTTTTAGTGGGAGGTGTCCCTGCCCATGGCAAGGGGGTTGGAACTAGATGATCTCTAAGGTCCTTTCCAACCCAAACCATTCTATGATTCTATGATAAGATTTCCTACCTCTTCACAGCCCTATTTCAGTTCAAATTTGAGTTCAGTTAAGATTTCACAACTACTCAAATTAAGCTCCAGCTTGGGAATGGATTTTGAATTCTCATTGGATTCAGATTCTTCCTGAGTTTTACCTTGCCCAGCTTCCACCCCCTTGTCTGCCCTTCCACTGCAGTGTCCATCTCCAAAAGTACACTTTCTGAGAAAACCAAAAAAGTACCAGTCTTTCATTCCAGCTTTTCTCCTGATAAAACTCACACCGTCTATTAGAGAGAGGAAGATGATCAAGCAACTTGGGCGGACACTTAACACAGAGTGAGCACGAAGTACCTTAGTTTATTCTGAGAGTCTGAATGAACAGGCTCTTCGTAGTGGTGCTGGCAAACCAGGCGATGAGCTGATGTGTCCTCATGGTGCAGAACCGAGAGCGTCTACTGTGCCCTCATCAGTCCTATGCTACCCAAGCAAGCAAAGGTCAGACATATGGATTTGGGCTGTTCAGTGCCATCATTCCCTGAATTCATAGATTTAAAACCCCACCCGACCAATGAAACAGAATACTGAACAGAAAATAGAAGTCATTTACAAACGCAGTCACATCATTTTGGTGATGATCACCACCCTAGACTGACTACACAGCCTGTGCAAACTGGAGATTTCTGTATAGGTTCTTTAATAACTAAACAAACTAGTTTGTTGAATACATTCAGGAATTATTCAAACAGTATTAGAGAAGACTGAAATGAACCAAAGAATTTGGTCACAGCTTAAAAAGGAAAATGCTTCAGAAAGACAAAATGTTGTTTATAAAAAGAAAAGTATCCTTTTACAAGAGACTTTTTTTTCCTCTCGAAGGAACAAAAACATCACAACGAAACGGCAAACACTAGTAAATCACCAGTGTTAAGTGACTTTTGTATGATTTCTCAACAGCAGCCAACATTCAATTCAAGAAGCAAGTTCAGATTTCAAAGAATAAAATGTTCTGCACAGAGAAAGCGAGTGTTTTGCAGGACGAGCACAGCAGAGGAGTATCATTACTGATGCATCTTATTCTGCACTTATTCAATCTGGGTGGGTGTGCCTTCTGCACAACCATCTGATGTGTGATCTTACAGTTACATTACCCATGCCAAAATCAGTAACAATACCTCTTAAATTAACTGATCTTTTTAAAGCAAAAGTAGGCTTTAAGTAATGATGCTGAATATAGTATATGCAAATACACGTGCCACCTTATTTCAAGTAAATTTCAACCATTGTCATTTATTTCTCTTATGAAGCTTTAACTAAAATTTCAAATGGCTTGATGAAAAATCATCATATGTTAAATTTCTAAGAAATGATAATATTTTTCCCCATGATTGCACAGCCTGGTCACATACTAGTCTAGATTAGGAGACCTACCGTGGTTTCATTCATCTTTTTCAGTACATCTGCATAATGTTCCACTCTTCCTCAAGCTTCACAACAGCAGATTGCTTGCTTGATTTAGCAAATCAAATTAATTGCTTCCATAAAATTTGCACCTGATTTTTTTTTTCCTTAGTTTTGCTTCTTAGAGGAGGTTATCATAGATCTACAGAATTTAAAAGCAGACTTCACTGGATGCATCCTTTCCAAAACTACAGGCAGGAACGTTCACATGGGGCGGTATCAAAACACTATCTAACCCAGGATCCCATCCTCCTGTGCATCCCCTAAGGAAGAGTAAACACAGAGCAGATGCTTCTCCCTCGGGGACTTCCCAAACTATTCCCAAGTCCCCGTATTAAGTAACTCCTAAAGATTTTCCTTCTGTGAACTTCACTACCCCTTGAACTCAAGTAAACTTTTATCATCCACAGCATCTGTTGACAAGGAAGCCTACTGCCCCGTTGTTTGGTTCACTGATTATTCATGTAACATGGGACACAGTGACTAGTTGAACCACTTTGTCCATGCCATCTGCCAGGTTGGGGTGTTTTTTTGTTTATTTGTTGGTTTGTTTTAAGCTTGCTACACTTTGTCCATCTCTTCTCTGCATCCTCTTACAGGCTCAACAAAACCTGCAGCAGAAGCTATTCCTACTTTGGTCACAGAAACACTACAAGGATGAAGATATTCCAGTTCCATAGATTTGATTTTAGAGGAATGCGGGGAAGTGAAGTGGGAGAGTGAGGGAAAGGAAAGCAAAGTCCAAAGCTCCAAATTGCATTTACGACACTGGCAAACTCCAGATTACCCCCAGCATCATAGCTATGTGCCTTTTTTTTTTTTCCTGTTCCTAATACTTCTTAATAATGCTTGGGGATTTTTTCTAGGTGGGGTTTTTTGGGCTGGTGGTGTTTTGTGGGTTTCGTTGTTTTTTTTTGTTTGTTTGTTAATGGTTTTGGCTTTGATTTCTTTTTCTCTTGGGCTGGCACTGAACAGATGCCTTCACAAAACTCTCAGAAAACTCCTAACCCCATTATACAGTTTCTGAAAAATTAAGCTGCAAACTACTATTAAAAGCTTTACTAGGGTAGTCAACAGCAATAATTACCTTTGGACACATTAGGATTAGTTTGTGGAACTGCATAGTAATTCCCAAACTGTACAGATCTGTGATGAACATACATCACATCTTCAAGTCAAACCATACACAAATATACCACGCCTTCTGTTAACTTGGGCATTTTTAGCTAGTGCTTCACCAAGTACACCCCTCACCCCAGCAAACGATCACAGCTGAGAGCATCTTGCAAGCATCAGGTCACGGAGTTAAAATGGATACATTCCTGCCCCATAAATCTAGCATTTATTCACAAGGCACAAGTGGTTGTCTGCAATTTAATAGCCTTTGCAGAAGCAGAAGTATTTTGAACTTAGCCTCCCTTTCCCCGCCCCAGTTAAACATTTTATCATATAAAACACTGGAATCCACGTCAGTTGATGCGTATCTGTACATACTGCGTTCAAAGGTGTGTTACGTGTTTGCATTTGCAGGACGTTTTCTCTAGAAGGGAAAGGAAAGAAGAAATATCATCCCCATTAGTCAGCCTTCTAACTCTAGTCACAGCAAGCGGCTGCAGCAGCTCACAAAATTTTTTTCTTTCTTGAGTCAGTTTCTGATACCACAGTCCCTTCCCCGAGCGGATGGGACCACGGGGAGGGCGCAGTCCTTACGCTGGAGGGCAGGGCTGGTGGGAGGACTGGCTCTGCAGGAACATCACAACATCCAACGAGGACAAAGTCCGAGTCCTGCCCCTGGGATGGACCTAACCCCTGAGATGGCAGAGTGGGGTTGTCCTACTCTGCCTACTTGGCAGTCCTACTGGGCTGAATGTCAGCCAGCAGCAGATCCCAGCACAGCTGGCCAACAGCACGTGGGGCTGTACGAAATGGAGAGCAGCCAGAAAGCTGATGGACCTGATCATCTCCCCTTTCCTCAGCGCTCGTTATGCCACATCTATAATGCTGCCATCTCCAGTCTGGTGCCCCCCAGAACAGGGAAGATGTTGGTAAAGTGAAGCAAATTGAGTGGAGGCCACCACGACGGTGAGGGCTGGAGATCTTGAGCTTGATTGTCTTGAGCTTACTCAGCCTGGAGAAGAGTTATCCAGTTGGGTTTTCTTTTACTGTTGGGTTTTTTTTTGTTTGGTTTGGTTTGTTTTTCCTTTTGTTTCTTAACAACAACAGATCTCTATCATTGAAAAGAAACATGAAAAGATAATGCCTTCGTGTGGTTAAGCTTGGCTGCTACCTAGCCTTCTTCATTTCTCCCTCCCCTCTTGTCTCACTACATGGTTAGAAGACATTATTTCATTTAACTCGTTTCAGTGACAAGATGAAAACAGCTCTGCAACCCTCTTGACGTGTGCTTTTAAAAAAATATTTCAATTTGTTATTGCATTACCAATTACATTCTGTAGTGCTCACAGCAGAAAAACCTGTTAATGTTACTTTGAAGGATACTATGAATGCTACAATTAAGCAATAATAACAATTGGAGTTGAAATCTCTCAGAGCAGTGTAACAATATCATCAGTCACAGCTCAGGAATAAAAATGGCCAAAATTAGGGTTTTGTATGAAGTAGGATCCAGAACTGTCAATACACTGCTCAGCTTTGCTTTCCCTATTTGCAGAGCATGGTTAACAAACTCCCATATTTGTGGAAAACTTCAAGAAGGTGTCTTTCCCCAGTATTTAAATATAGGGCCTCTTCCTATTGAGCTGTCTGTCTACAGAAAAGTTAAATGCATTTCAGCAATTTTGTTGTAAAATACAACTGAAATTAATAAGATTGTGAATTTGCATTCATATTCTGTAAAATTGATACGAAGGTAACACAAGCTTATTCTTTTGAGAAGTCCTATAACTTCCAACTTCAGACACAAACACTTTTTTTTTGTACGAGAAAAAAGAAAAACACCACCAAGAGATGCAGGTTTTCTCTCTTTATCTTCTTTTCTAACTCAATGCTACTCATCCAAATTGCTTCCCTCTCTCTACTGCATTGTTTTATAAACTGCATTTAATCCTAGAATGTTAGGGGACTGATGCGCATGCTTAAAACAGGTACAGATGCCTAAGGTTTAGATGTATTCCCATGAGAATTCTAAAGGGTTAGAGACACTTCTCTTAATACGAAGCAAAAAAGCATTGAAAAACTTTGTAAAGGCGTTTAGTAGTAATGGTTTTGTGCCCCCACAAAAGTTAAGTCCAGAGATACTGTAAAAAGATCAAAAAATGAGGACTTTGACCAAATCAAATCCTTTCATCAGAAAGCTACTCTAACCTCCTTCAGCAAACCACTCAGTTTTGTAGCATAACTTTAAATTCCAATACACCGCTATACACCTGTGTCACTAAAGGTACCTGAACTGTTCTAGATACAACTAACACACTAATGTCATTTTTTCCAGATTTTTTCAGATTCTTCCTGTCCACTTGTAGGTACAGGGATACAAATCCAAAATTTCCTTATTCTTACAGCAGAACCATCTTCACAAAACAGATTAACGGTAAATCAAACACTATCAAGAGTATTATCCTATAAAGGAAGTTAAGTTATTAACTGTAAAATTACTCAACAGAAAAAAAAACCCGAACAATCTCTTAATGATCAAAAACTTCACAGAAAGATTAAATAGCACCCCACCCAACGCTTTATGGACTTTACACTGAAGAGTTGGAGGTAAGTTTCTAACAGGTGTGGTCCAAAGTCTGGAAGTTATTTTATTGTCTACAATGGTTTTACTGGAATGGTTTAAAGCTTAATGACATGAATGTGAATATTTTACACTAAGGACAACAGTTTCACAAGGCTGATTAAAATACACTCCGTTTTCATTTTCTTTACCTCTGCATAACTCTCATCAATATTAATAAGTTAAATGCATGAAATGAATGATCTTGAAATTAGTTACATAATAAACAAAATACATCAATCTCAATGTTTAGAATATGGCTATGCCCAGGAAGATTAGTTGCTGAAAATATTACCCATTTCTGTCAAAATATCCGAAGCCAAAAGAGAATTTCCACACTTACAAAGTCATAGGAACATTTCTAAAGTCGGTCTGAATTGAGGGTGCTGCACTTTTCCATTTCAAGGGAAGTGTCACTAGGAAACTCAGTTACCACAATAAAAGCCTATTACAACCACATGTGGAAGAAATGTTATTTCCCTGGATATAAGGAAAAAAATAAAAAGCAGCATTCATTGGTCTAATGAAATTTTGGTTAAATGGTTTGCATTTCAGCTTTGAAGACCCACAAAACACGGTCTTTTATTCCTTTCATCTCAACTTGAATTCACAGATAGTTTCTTAAACCTTCATGCCCCTGCCTTTAGCATGATTGACTCCACTCGCACAGGTATAAGGTGGAGATATGACACAGGTATAAGGTTTGGGCTAACTACTATCTTAATTCTTGCACTGAATCATTTGGCTTGCATCCAGACCACAACCTTCTATTCTACACAAAATAAAAAGGCAGGAAAGGGTGGTTCCGTGTTGTGTTTTGGGTGTTTTGTTCTGGTGTTTTTTTGTTTTTTTTTTTCTTTTTTTGAAGCCAACTTAGAACTAGGGTTTTCAACTCATTAAAACGTGTACTTCTTTGGAAAAAAAATATCAGTACAGCAAATTTAGGTTCAGCTCCACCATACCCTCTTATTAGAAGCATGAAATACTTGAGCAAAAAAGTTTTCAAGCAGCTAGAGTAACTCTGCAAACATATTAAATATGGAAGAAGACCCAAATGCAAACTCAGTGTTATCAAGAGCAAACACCAGCTCTGAGCTACCTGATCACAAACTGTCTCTCTCTCTCTCTCTGACAGCATGAGCCAATCTGTGGGCAATTTGTGTCTCTCTCAACTCTTGCATCTTTTGAGCAAAATATGGCAGCTCTTCCCAAGGCACAAAATGAGATAGAAGTCCCAAAAGAGTGTCTCATCATTGCACCTTAAGCTTCCAGGTAAGTCCCTGACAGAGAGTTCAGAGAACTGAGTATTATTCACAAAGCAACCCAAAAAAAATTCCTCCTAAGACTGAGTGGTGGTACTGCTTTCACAATTAAAGCTCTCCAAAAATCAGATTTCTAAGAGCACCGACAACAATCCTCCACTCAAAAAAGACCATCTTTACAGTGGTTTCTATGCAGATTGCTTTCTTCAGTGATCTATTTGGCAGTGGTACCATTCATCCCATAGAACAAAAATTTCACTTTGCCTTTGTTGACCCTGCAGGAAACACAAGTGGAATCAGGAAATCCAGCATATTCCCCAGGACTAGACAGGAAGAATATGGAAGTCATGAGAAATTATCACCTCATATAGAAAAAACCAAACCAAACCAAAAACAAACAAAAAATACCCCACCCTAACTCTTTTCTAATTAGAAACGAAAATCTACAGTTATTTTCCTGCCACATGAAGAATGAGAAGGTGCTGAAACACTGAACGTAGAACTGGAAGAAGCTACATCTGCATTCAACCCTATTTTCAGGAACCCTATTATATCTGCTCATTGAGTGGTTACACCCAAAATGACAAGTGAGGCACCTTCATCACTGAAAGGAAGCACTGGTGTTATTGAAAACTGCAATATGGGATAAATAAGGTAATTACCAGAGGACGCTTTGTGTTTGGCTTAGCCTGGTACTAGAAGGCTTCCTTTTTGAGCTGGTTGCTTAGAAAGGGACAATAGTTGTGATATAGCAGGTAGTGATTCTGCATGTATGCTTAAAAATAGCTTATGTTGGTGTAATGGGTATTTAATCAGAAGAGAATCCCATGAAATGTATCCTGCTCCAGATGGACAAAGAGATGCAGAATATATACTTAGAACTGCATCACTTACCAACTATTTAATTTTCTCAGGCTTTATTTTAAAAGCACCTAATCTCTGAAAAACTTTTTTGTGGTATTTTAAATTCAGAAAGTATTAGCTCTGAACTGAAATAGAGCGCCTGTCTCAAAAACTCAGCTTCTGAAATGCATGAACCCAAGGATGAACGTGACGGGTAACAGTTGTTACTTCCCTCCAGTTGGCTCCAGTTATATACGGTACAGAAAGCATGGCATCCAAATTTTTCCAGACTTGCTTTTTGCTTTAGGAAATAATGAAACATAATTGTGCAAAAGACATGTTAAACTGGTAAATTAAAACTACCCAAAAGTTAGAAATGTCAGGACCAGAGTCAGAGCTCTGTTATTTCATCTCATGTATACACTTAATCCCACTTCAGCAAGACTTCTCTGACACGGTTTTCTGTTTGTTTTATAGGATGTACACTTCATTTAGCACACAGGATTGATAATGAATATGTGAAGAAGAGCAGAGCAGCAAAAGGTTGGAAGCTTTCTCCAAATACCAAATTCTGCAAGGTGCTGAGATACTTCCAGTTATCCTTGGAGACAATTTTTGAGTTTCATTCAAGACCTACTCTGAATATAACACTGTAGTAGTAATATTAATAGAAGCCAAATATTTTTATTTGATATTTTATTGAAGAATTATTATAGTAAAGCTTCAACATCAAACCTCAGGGACTTATGGTAACTTTAAAAAAAGTTCGCTATTTGTTATTAAGGCAATGAATTGTTTCATCATTTTTTTGCTTAGTTTAATATTTTTATCTATAAAACCACTATTTTATTTGGATTTATCAGTACTATTTAATAAGATTCTTTAAGCAGATACCTCATGATACAGAATTAGAGTTTTTTTCGGATTGAAGAAGTAATTTTCTTGAAAGACATGACAAATTTTAATTATACCATCCATCCGATTGTTCAGGCTGCCTCCTTTAAAACTGCTAATTGGGATAACACCTTCCATCAGAAGAGAAGCGTGGCATCTGCCTAAGCAAACTCTAGCTTCACTTTTAGCTCCATGGCATGATTTTACTAAGAACCCTTCCACAGCTGGGAACAACTGGGTGTGTCACCTCTAGAGAGCTGGGCAAGGAAGTGCTTAACATTTTTAAATAGTAACCACGCTGACAACTAAGAGTCACTAAGCTCCTATTACATTTTTACTTTGATAGACCTAAAAAAGAATCAAACGAAGTATTAAGACAACTTTCATTACTATAAAAAAAGTAAAAACACAACCAAACCAAACAAAAAATAAATCCTAAACCACCAAGCTGCTGGGCTTTAAAATAACAACTCCTCTGATTAAAAAGTATAAGATCCTAGGCTAGCAAAATCAAAGAAACTGAAAGAACTGCAGAGGGACACATACGTGTTTACACAAAGAACTAGCCATGAAACAAGAAGATATGCACATGACTGCCGGACATGGTATGCGAGGAATAAATCCATCTGGATAATCTTTATTGGAACACATGACAAATTACTGTACTGTACCATTGAACAATAACTTCTGCAGATTTACAGAAAGACTGAACTATAAATCTCAGACATTAATCCACACTTTCATTTTCTTTGGCAGAAAAGAAACCATCCATGCCAGTATATTTTTTCCACATCACCCAACTACTAAACTCATCGCTGATCTGGCAAAGCGTGAGGTCTGCAAGGCTTTGAATAGCAACCAGTAATTTTAACCAGCCCTCTTCACACAAACTTCTAAACAATAAAATTTTAAGGAGCTTTTTCTTTGCAAAAAGGATAATCACATAATCACTTGGAACTGTGAGTCTGGATATTTAAGAGGATTCTTGCCTCTCCTGTCCCAGATACTAGTAGTAATTACAGAGCAGGGTTTCACATTATGCCTGTGCATCATCCCGGTTGCAACAGAAAACAAAATACAAGTGAAAGTTGCAACCTCCTTACCAGATAGGAAGATTATTTTCCTAGTGCAGCTTCTGTTAAGCCGTGAGGAACGCAGGGTCTTTACCTTAACTCAGGTGACACAAGAACATTACACCGCATACAAATAAAGAGCTTGGTATTTCTTAATAGCTCAGCTTGATTGTTGATGAGGCAGAAAGACCGAACAGCACCTTTGTGATCAGCAGAGGTACCCTGAAAGGCAGCAAGTACATTCAGAAATGAGCTATAAGGAGGAAAAGAACTTTTCCTGCTGGGAAGGGAGCCTGTCCAGGCGGACAGGACAGCAGTCCGAGATGCCAACAGCCTGTGGGCGTATGACTTCCCACAAGGCAAGAAGGAGGTGGTACCACACGCAACTGCCAGGCAGCAGAGGCAGGAGGAAGAGGGGGGACAACTCTTCACAACATCCTCAGTGTTCCTCCTGCAGGACCTGCCCAGCACCACAAACATCAGTTAGACAAGCCTACAGAAAGCCAGACATGGCAGGGATGAAGATGCAATCTGCCAGCCAGTGTCAGAGACTGGTTTTGCTCTGACATAATCATAGAATCATAGAACGGTTTGGGTTGGAAGGGACCTTAAAGATCATTGAGTTCCACACCCCTGCCATGGGCAGGAACACCTCCTACTAGAGCAGTTTACTCAAAGCCCCATTTAGCCTGGCCTTGGTGACAACTCTCATGTCCTCCTTAGCAAAAGAAGTGGATCCACCTTTTTAACGGTACCTTCTTCTTCTCCATTTTCCACATACAAGGGAAATAAGGCATTTTCTGACGTCTGGCGCTCCATAGGCGTATCCTACCAGTACACTGTTCTCAGCCATCCCAGCCTGAAAAGCTGACCCTTTAAAGCAACAGTTTATTTAATCTATTTTTGGGTAGATAAAAAGCACGCGCTAACGGTGGTGCAACAGCAGAACACAGCCCGAGTGCCGAGGTGTCAAAACACACACCGCTTCAGGCACGCGTTAACGTTACGCTGCACAACCTATCGCAGCTGGTGTAAGGTGTGGGCAATTAGCCTCAGGTGACAGCGGCAAAACGAATTTGCTTAAGAATGCCAGACAGTCAAAAATGAAACGCAATGTTTTACAAAAAAATCAGCATATAAAAAAAGTTTTCCCTCTCTGTGACAAGAAATGATTTACTTTTAATGCTGAGTCCAAGGTTAACAGAGGACAACGCGAAAGCAAGACGTGAAACAATATCCCTTTTCCAAGGCCCAGCATCCTCCAAGTTTTGAAGAAATTTGTAGTTCAGCTTGAATACATGAAATGCCTTCTTTCTATTAAATAACAATAATTAAAAAATAGATCAAATAAACTTCCTGATCAGACAGCATTTCTCTCCTGACATGCATATGACTCTCTCTGGAAACCCTCCAAAGACCAGCATGCCCTCTGGGCAATCAAGTGACACGTAACTTTTCAATGGGGAAAGCTATCTTCATATAACTTATTTCCTTTATTTCTTGAAATAGAACTTTCCTCCTCTCCCTCCTCAAACTCCTACACACATCAAAATGTGCTAGCATAGTTAGGTAACCACTCTACAGTATGCTCAGATACAGAAGTTTTGAGTTACTCTATAAGCATTTTACACACACTGTGGGACCGTCATATGATATGTAATGTGTGGAAAATCAAACTTACGCTGAAACAAATTAAAAGAGCATGGCTAAACTGCTGGCAGCTCTTTCGATTCGTAACCCAGACCCCAGATTCCTGTCCATAGGAAGTGCTCAACGGTTAAATCTCGGTTTTTGAAAGACACTAATTAATCCACTGCCGAGTAGGTACGATGTTAAAAACCCCGTTGCCTTACGACAACTTCAAATTCCAGCCTTACTCTCTGCTCCCGGAGCCGGGAAGGGAGCTGGCAGAGCTGAAAGGACCCCCAAAAACCCCAGTTATAGACCCAGGGGATGCATTTCATGGCTGACCTCACTTGGGTGCCGTGGTTAACGTAGGGACAAGTTGGACAACATACCTTGCGCAACAGTTTGCTAACTCGACCTCCCCGGGGGTTTCAGCTCGTCACTATCGACGCTGCCGAAGACCAGCTCCTGCCCGCCTCCAGCCCTTCCCAGCTATACCCTTCCAGCCAATCTCCACCAAAAATAACTTTAGCAAGGGTTTTGTGGATAATGAAAGCATGGCAGAGGTTACCAAGCCTCCAGCTTTTTGGCACAACATAGGAACGAGCAGGGAGAATATGGGCGTCCTGGAAATGCGCCAGGTCCCTAAACACCACATTAGTGAGAAATTACGTTTCGGGTATGAGTCAAAGATTGGAAAACCCGTTGCCATCTCAAGTATCAGAGCTCGGAACGGTACGAACTTTCATTCTGAAACCAGGCAGAGTGTATGTCAACACGCTACCACCTGATCCACCTACAAGAGATTTCTTTCTAATTAAAGCAGTTATGTGTTATTTCACAATATTTTTTTGTTATTCCACGATTATTTTCTCCCCCTTGTATTTACAGGGGGATTACTGCCTATTCCTCCTTGATAAAACTGGCAATTTAAGACAGGAATCAATTCTTATCATTTAACTTGACAGGTTTCCAGCAAAACTCACTAAAGCTTCTATTTTATTTTTTTTTTTGGGGGGGGGGGGGGGTTAATTCTCAAGGTTTTAAGACCTTTCTGGGTTTTAGGGCCAGGACTGAAACCAGACCTCAAACATCTCTGCCCGTGCATCACTCAGGCCATCGATAGCTCAGTATCATCAAAAATCACTCTAATTTCCCTCAAAATAGAAAAATGTCTCAAGAGCCACTTAGGCACATGTGAAGCCACAAACTGTTGGCCCAAACTGGTAATCAAACTGACGCTCAAGTTTGTGCCAAAAACACGAGTTTTGTCCTTCAGTCCCTGCTGAGTCTCCGGGGAGGGGGAAGGTGGCACGGGACCGCACCAACCGCCCTGGATTCTACGGACCCCTTACCCGTGTCCACCAGCACGTGGATTATCACATAAATGATGGTCAAGTGTGAATGGGGAGGTTAAAGATCAAGGCCTTTTGATGACATCATCATAAACCCGGAGGGCAAAGCTCAGTTGGTTTATGAGGTCACCAGAAGGCTTCTTGGGGTGGCTGCCATGGTCCATGGTCATTATTTTCCATAACAGGAGGACATGTATGCACCTACATCCCAGCAGAGCTCCCACCCGCTTCAGCCTTCTTTTCATGTGTATAGAGATATTTTATTTTGTATATATAAAGATATATATTGCATATTTGTAATGCATTTATTCTGCATGTATACATGGACAGTTTTCTTCTGTATTTCATATGTACATTCTGGTGTGTATATATACATATATATAGCTATAGACAGAATAGATATTCTACTCTATCTATTCTATCTAGAGATAGAATATCTATTCTATCTATGATAGAATATCATAGCTGATTCTATGATATAGCTATATATAGCTATATGTAAGCTATATATAAGCTATTATATAAGCTATATATAAGCTATATATAGCTTGTATATCACTTATATTATATATAAGCTATTTGAAGCTAGTGTTCACAGCCAAGGGGGCCACGAGCTGGGGAAACGGGGCCGGTATCCCAGGCTGGAAGAAGCATAGTGGGAGGGCAGAGGATCTGGCCACCTCCCTGGAGAGCTGGAGCCCATACAGGATGGATGCTTGCTCTTTTTATCATCATCATCATCATTATTATTATTATCAGTAAAAAATAAAAAATAAAGCTGAAAAATTAAACCCCTGCCCTTGTCCCCTCTGTAGATAAAAAGACGGGGGGTCCCTCTGCCTTCGGCCCCTTCCTGGGGAATGTAGCTCACATTTATTTCAGAGGCAGGAAAGCTACATCATCTGGTGGCTTTGGCACAGCCAAAGCAGCACACCACAGCTGGATGGCTGATCTCTGTCTTTCGCCTCGCTGAGAGGCCTACCACATGCTAGGAAAGGCTTTAATGTCCCCTTAACATGCTGTATAAATAATTTCCGTATCCATTCAGTGGTGCTCACATGTGGTCCTTTGAAAGAGTTAAGTAAAAATTACAGTACCAATATATCTTTGAGATGAAACAATGACATTTATAGGTCATTGTAATCCATGCATTAATTAATTTTATTCCCAGCCTTCCATATGATCCATATGACGACTCCTCAGTGCTAAATTCGGCCTGCGGGGCTGGGTTTCCACCAAAAAAAAAAAAAAAAAAAAAAAAAAAAGATAAGTTTTAAAACCGGATTGAAGAAAGTTTCTTTGTCACTAAAGACTTGGGACAGCTAAGGGAAGGCAGGTAAATAAACATGCATTCCTGTCGCAGCCTACAGAGTCCCTTTTTGCCACTGGCCCAGGGCTAGTGGGATGCAGAGTCGTTGGGGTAGGGTGGGGTGGAGGGGGGGGGTCACATTAAGTGGAAAAGGTAAAGGATGGATCACTCGCTTTTCTTTCCACCTTCTGGCACGAAGAGGAGGAGGCCTTACGGTTGGCAAGGATTAAATGTTTCATGTTTTAGGGGTTTATTCTATTAGTGATAGGAGAGCCCTGACGTGATAATCTCCAATTAACAGCAAGGCGTGCATAAATCCCTCTATGGCAAGTCAATCAGTACGTTGGGTTTTCCCTTCCTAAAATTAGGCTACTTACCAGTCCTACTGCTGAAGGTATACGTTCCAAGGAGACTTTTGACCTTCTCAGCCCTGTTGGTTAAAAAAAAAAACATTTACAACTTTTTTTTTCATGCCCAAAGCTCAGTTTCATAAGCCAAAAGACATTGGTCTCATAAAACTGATAGGAAAGCAGCAACCCCATCATGCTGGCAGGCCCAACAACGCCCTCCAGAAGAGGTTTCAACCCCATGTGTTTGACCGCGTGATGAGCGTCACCTGGATCCCAGGCTGGAGCACAGCCCATGTATGAACCAACGTACGGGTGTTTTTTTGCCCTCGTGTGAACGTCACTCTGGTAACAACAACCCTCCTGAAGTTCCTTAGATGCTTGCGTAGAGACAGAGGAACGCAGGTGGGGCTTCCTGAGGCAGCCCGTGGAGAAACAGGATAAACAGGGCCGGATCGCTCAAGTGCAGAATGATGGAGAATTGCTGCTAAGTAGTCTAATTAACGCTACGAGCAAGAGAAGGAAAAGTTGGGTGATGTGGAAGTAGAAGCACAAAGGGCCACATTCCGAAACCGAAGCAAATAAAACTGCCCCGATTGAGACCGGTCGAAATATCGGGACCCGGAGATTTGGAATGCGATGAGATTGCTCCAAAAGATTGTTGAGCACCGATGGGAGATCTAGGTACCTCAATTTCATGGCAAAATCGGCTGGGAAGGGGTCACCTAAGCGCTCACCATGAGTAGGAGGAAAGCTCTTTTCTTCTCTCCACGTCTCATCCGTGCCATGGATGTCTTGCTTCGCCGGGAGAGAAGGAAAGCAGAGGTGTCACTTAAATAACTCAAAGAACAATATAATATTTGAATCGTAATCTCAAAAGCAGGAATTTGACAAACCCAGTGACTACCTCTGGGAGAGGCACTGTCATATTAGGTAAGAGGATAATAAGTGTGGGCAAAATGCGGGGTTAGTCCGTGCTTCTTCTTGGTTTCAGAATTATTGCTTTATATTTCTACTTTCTTAACAAATTATTCCATTGACACTACAAAGCGAAGGCCTGAGAGTGAAGGATAATACACAAGAGAGCCCCTAGGCTGTTACTTTGGATTATAAGTATCTAATTTCAGTCATTTAAAGCAAATTCAGTTTTGTCAAAGGCTCCAGTCCAACCTATAAAATTCAGGTCCAGTGAGCATGACAGCATGCCTTGGAGGAACGGAGCTCCAAAAGGGAAAACAAATAGTTCCATTCAACTCCTTCAAAGGCCTATTTTCATCTAACCATAAAGTTAATACCAACCTTTTTTGATTATGAGCAGTGTAAGAGAGTGAGGAGTTTCAGTTCCGAGTGGTTTCTTACACATCCCCTGCTTTTGGGGGGGGGGGTTTACACCCCTAGTAGAGAGACCTCCACACCTGACCCCAGCAGAGCAGCCATGGAGGAGAAAGAGACAAGAAAGGCAATAAGAAATCAATTTTTGTAAAGGATGCCTCCTGTCTTATTGCAATTTTGTGCCGTTTGTACTTGCAGGTATCTATCAAAGTTCAGCTCTCTTCTGCCCTGCAGCTAATTTGGGGTTACCCCTTTATTTCAGGGGACCACCTTAAATTTCCTGCTGAATTTGTCTCTGAACAGCAATAAACAGCCATCCGTAGGCCCTGGGTAGGAATCAACACACAAATTCCCTGATTTTTAGCTGCAGAAAGCGTAGCCTTGATTGAGCCCCCTTTTATTAAGGATTGCCTTGGAGAGTTGTCATAAATCAGGGATTTCTCTGCTCCGGATTGCACAGTTCACCCTCCCGTACGCTTGTGAGGTCAACCTGGTTTCGAAAGCAAATCTTTCACCAAGTTCTTCCTCACTCTGGTCTGAGGAGGGATTCCCCAAGCCAAAATTCGAAGCGCTCTCTTTCAACCTGGATAAGCACATCCAAAAACCTTTGGCTAGAAGCACTTGTTGCTTCTGAAACTGGGTCTTGAGCTAACAAACTCCGGGGCTTCTCCACCTGGAGAATATGAAGAGCGGGGTCAGAGCCACTCCCTGGGAAGATTCAGCTCAGCTGCTCTGTATTTCAGAGTTCCCAGCTTTGCAAGGGAGACAATATTGCTCCTTGACACGTGCTTACTGCCTGCAAAAAACCGAGTCCATAAAGAGAATTTCAAGAAGCAAGCAGCAAGGAATTGTTGTGTTACTGTTTTTACTGTTAATTATAATTATTTTATTACTGTTGGAGGACTTCACTCTTCTTTGCCGGCCCGTAGGATTAAATAATACTTGGGGTTTTTCAAATGAGAAAACTGCTCAGGCAGCAGCTCCCGAGCATCTGTGCGTGAAAGCTTGGACTTCCCTTGCTCAGGTGATAACACAGTTTAGGGTGGACAAGGACTTGAAGAGCTTTGGCTTCCCAAATGGAGAAGATGCGTAGTGATTTAGAGGCATAATGGGAATTCCCATGGTTAGACGGGCTGAAAAATATATATATATATGTATATATTTACACTGTGCATCAGCCAAGTGGTTGGGACTTCATACAGCAGAAGTCACAGTGGTGTTAACCAAGAGGTGTGCTAAAAATCGTTGATTCTCAGCCTCCCAAATTGCCTGCCATGGGGCTGGCGTGGCCTGGAGGAGCCAGGCAGGTGGGGTGGGCTGCAGCGATGGCAGGCCATAAAAATGCCATTTGAAGCAGACTGGGGTCACGTCCACTGCAAGGCTGCAACCCGCGCCGCCGAGAAGGTGGTTCTACGGCAGGTTCCCCCATCTCACCTGCCTGGCCAGGGCTCTTTCTGAGACATGGGGTTGTGTCTGGTCCTCTTTGGTCAGAGGTGAGCGGACGCATCGCTTGGCCGGTGATGAGGACCAAGGACCTTGCCCTGCTCTAATGGAGAAGGTCCTTTGGGTGGCTTCCGTGTCTCCTCGCTTGGATGCTGAGAGAGGCCTGCTAAAAATTAAAATAAAATAATAAATTAAATATTAAAAAAAAAAAAAGCTCTTTCTTACTCTCTCCGTCCTGAGCATCTTCGTTACAAGAGTTTCCCAGCCCGTGTGCTGGGAAAAAACACAAGGTGCTTCTCCCAAGAGAAGGAAGAACCCAAGAGCTGCAGGGAACAGCCCCAACACACGTGGCCGTGTTTCCCAGTTACAGCCAAGTGTCCAAGAGTTGTAAATCTCTATTTTATTCTCTGCCAATTTTCTCTTCCCCCCCCACCCCCCCTCCCAAAAAAGAGGCCAGCCCGAGCTGTAACCAGTCTGCCTCTCCCGGAGGAGGTATGCCCCCGGCGTGAGAACCTTTGGCCAAGGGAAGGAGCTGACCCTCCAGCACTCACATTATATAAACAAGATAAGATGTCCTTCCAGCCTAGCCCGTGGGGCAGAGGAAGGAAGCTGGGTGGGAAGGAAGGAGCCACAGCACTGTGGTCCCCACTGGGCTTGGGAACAGGGAAGGTTAAAAGGGCTCCCTCTTCCTCCCCTGGACAAAGATCCCCATCTCAGCTGTTCCCACCACAAACACCTCCTCTTTCAGACAATGCCTCTCTCTAAAGACCACGTTGCAGACCCTCAAGCTGCCACCTCCTTGGGTCTGGAGGGACCTTCCACTGCTCCAAAATGAGGTATGGCTATCTGCTGTTTCCTGGTGTAAACACCATGCTTGTTGCATGGGGGGGTGCAAGACCCCCTCCATCTTGGCAGGCTCAGTGCCTGGTGGTTCCTCTCCTGATGGATGCCCACACCAGCCCCGCGGCTCTGCTTGGCAGGGAGATTTGGTTTAAGCACCATAACTCTGCCCCTGGGCAGGCACCAGGTAGGAGACACACAGCAAGGGTAGAAAAAGGTGGGTCTCCTGAAGTTTGGGCCACCACTGAAGTTTGGTGGCTCCCCATCCACGATGCCAAAGCTGAGCTTGAGACTGCCACCAGCAGCTGCCTGAGCTGATGGCTTGGCACTGGCCAGCTGAGGAGATCCCTTATGTCCTCCAGCTGCCCCAAGACAGTGCCCTCCACTACACGAGCGTGGTGGCAGCCACGGAGAGGTCAGTCACCTCTCAGGCCACTGCTGCCAGGTTCACCAGAGACACAAGGACGGATGTTAAATGGAGCAGACCCCTCACCTTTCAGCTTTTGGGTCATACCCTGTTCCGGTACAAGTGGGGACACTGATTTGGGAGAAGAGCTGGTCATATTTTGGCAAAAATCCCCAAATAAGCACTTGCTGCCTTTCAGCACCATCCTATTGAAACGCAAGTCCTGGCTCCCATTCGGTGGCCAGGCAACTCCTCAAGGTCAGCAGAAAACTGAATCTGGGTCCAAACCTCCTCAGCATCTCTCTAATCACTGCACCAGTGCTAGTAATAACCCCCCAACAAGTTCTAATGAAGAATGTAAGAGGAGAAGGAGGTGGGTGGGAGAATTAATTAACCAAGTAGGAGGTTTTAATGCCATCAGGGAAGATGTTCATTCCTTCGTTAACATGGTCTGTTGTTAATTCTGCTCTGGGCAGAGGGATTTTAATATCGAGGGGGGGGGGGAGAAAAAAAAAGAAAAAAAAAGTACAGTCCAGCTGGAGAAGAAAATTTAGATGATGGTTTCCTTTTCTGCTATAGTATGGGTATGGCTTACAGCACATAAATGCTGAGTCCCGCTCCCATGCTGGAACCCAAGGGATGTGTGGGAGCTCTGCTCGGCCAGCTTGGTTGCCACACATCACCACCCACCTCACCTCCCCCATGGGAAGCTGCCATGGGGATGTGTGTTTGGAAATTCTACTCATGGGGACTGTGAGAACTGCATTTTAGGAGAAGGCAAGCCTACTTTTTCATCACTGGCTTGATGCCCCCAGCAGCCGGTGGTGGCAACTCAAAGCCTGGGCAGCAACACCCCTCAGCAAGTCAGAGAGAAAGCCACCAAAGGGGAAACTGAGGCACCCCAAGGTGATGTGCCCCCTTTTGATGTCGGACAGCACCACCCACCCCTGGCTCTACGTCCCCCCAAAGTGCCCTTGGAAGCTGAAATCCCTTTGGCTTTTTGTTGATACCAGCAGGTAGCTGAGCATGTCAGGAGCAAACTGGTTTTTGCAGCTCAAAAAGACTTCGACGAGTACTACCTTCTACCACGTCTAGCTTCTACCAGTGCTTGACTCACGTTGGGGCCTTACAACTGCTCTCATCCCCCAAAAAGGAAGCTTCTGAGATTGCTACCCCCACCTGAGCCTTGTTCTCCTCCACCCCCTTCCCATATGTACGGTTGCCCAAGCCCTCACTTTTGATCTCTGTGCAACGTGGATGTCGTTCCGGAGAAGTTATTGGGTGAGCCATTGGGCTGGGAGCCACCATCAGCTCGTCCTCCTCCAGGTAGGTTGAGGAGCGAGCCACACAAAAGCAGTTCCAGGGACTAAACTAGATTCGTCCTTGAAGAGCAAAACCCCTGAAGACTTCGGGGTCTTCAGCACCTTCCCCTGGGCTTGTTGGAGCTCGGTTACGCGGCCTCCGCGTTCAAGAGTCTGAGGATTAATTTGAAGGGTCGAGCTGTGTGGTGGATTTCAAAAAAAAAAAAAAAAAAAAAAAGGCAGTCCTGTTGCTTAAAAATTTTCCTTCTCCAAGCTGGAGGAGTGGGAGTGACAGCCTGAACCTTGTCTCGACCTGCCAGCCGGAGAATTCCCCAGAGGAGGTAGCTCTCCTTCCCTCCTGGAGGAGGAAACATCCCCCCCCAAACCCAAACGGCCAGAACCAGACCTGAAGCTGGGACCGAGAGGGGCAGATTAATTTCTACCTTTCGAGATCCCTTCCTAAATTTGCCAACGTTCGGCGCTCCGAGAGAGCGGGGGAAAAGATGTGGTTAGATTTACGGCCGCTTGCGTTGAACGTCACGTCACGGATAAGCAGGAGCTACACCTTCACAGCCTTCTTCTACCCTTGCAAACGTGTTGCTGGGGAAAAAAAAATAAATACATCAATAATAAAAAAAAAAATTTAAAAAAACTTGGCTCCAGCCATTATGCGTTACCTAGAAATTGAACTGGGTTGAGTAGAGTATAATAAATACGTGCCAGGAAAAAAATATAAGGAATGTGTGGGAATGCCTATGCTTTATCTTAACGTTTCTTAGGAAAATAACTTCCTTATGGTGTAATCAAAAAATGGAAAGCCAGCACCCAACTAAATTAAGTGCCGCGGACATTAATAACGGTTAAAAATCACCATTCGATTTATTTTTACGTGGGATTATCTTCAAAGTGGTAGATTGAGAATCGCTGAAACCTTTTCGGGATTTGTTCCTCCGGTCAGAACGCTTCGGAGGAGCAAACATTAGCTGGAATTTTTACAGCTAAAAATCCTTAGCGAGAGGAAATAGATGTATTGAAAAGAAAAAAAAAAAAAAAAGAAAAAATATAAAGAAAGAAAGAAATAAAAGAAAGAAAAAATTTAAAATTTCCCCTGATAGTTACACATGGTTTAATCTTTGGAACCTATTATGTGTTCATTTTCCCTTCAGCATTAATTATACATAATTACCACCACTTTACCCATACCCTTTCAAAAACGAAATCTGTTTACATTTTTCGCCTACGTTATATAAATGCTCGGGTTTTAACGCGGTTCTCGGAAAAAAACGGGCTCCTATTTCCCCTCGGAAGGCGCAGGGGAGCCGGTGCGCGGCAAAAAAAGCTTTTACCCGGGTCCCTTTAATACCGCTTAATTACTTTTAAACTCTGGAAGCAATTAGGTTATCAGCCTTTGAAGTGCGACGGACAAGTTGTGGTGCTGGGAGGAGGAGGAAGGCGCGGTGGTGCCCGCCGCTTGCGCGGGGGCGGTTTGCGGGGTGGAGGGTGCGGAGAGATGCGCGCTGGGGCGGGAGGTGATGCCCGGTCGGTCCCCGCGAGGATGATGATGATGATGATGATGATGATGATGCCCGGTTGGTCCCCGGGGAGATGATGGGAGATGATGATGCCCGGCCTGCGGGGCAGAGAGGATGGGGAAAATTATAACGCGGGTTCGGTTCGGGGGAAAAAAAAAAAAAAAAAGAAGAAAAAAAAAGAGATTCTGGTTAAAACCGAGAGCAGCGCAGATGCTGTAAAAGATTGAGGAGGATTGTTCGCACTTTTCAACCTTATAATTTTATCCTGCCACGAAATTGTATGACTCTATCCTCTCTCTCTCTTTTTTTTCTTTTTCTTTTTTTTTCTTTTTTCTCTTTTCTTTTTTCTTTCTTTTTTCTTTTTTCTTTTTTTCCCTTCTTTTTATCTTTTTTTTTTTCCTTCTTTTTTTTCCTTCTTTTTTTTTTCCTTCTCTCTGCTTTTCCCATCCCTTTCCCCACCCCGTCACAGCACACTGTCAGGTGGGTTTTTGGGGGGTTGTGTGTTTTTTTTTCCCCGGCCGGGCAGGGATCAAAGCTCCCCGGAGTAGAAGAGCCGATTGTGGGGGCTGACACCCACACCCGGGGACGAGGGGTGGGGGGCAGAGGGTGCGGGGGCCACCCCGGGGCTCTCCTCCCCTCCCCAAAGAACATTTCCCCAAGGGCTCAGTGTGCTTCTTTGTTATTTATTTTATTTTTTACCACCGTGGGGCGGGAGAAAACAAAGGGAAGGGGACACCCCCCCACCCACCCCCCCCAAAAAAAAAACCTTCAGCAGCTCCTTTATTTGCGTGTCGTGTTTATAACCTGGTGGCAACCAAGAGTGACATTTGAGGTGGGGAGAAGATGACTTTCACCTCTCCGGATCTCTCTCTTAAATAAAAAAGAATTGACCGGCTGGGGGTGTAAGCATTTATTTCCAGTTTGCGGGCATTATTTTTATTCTAGAGCCCCGGCAATAAATAAATCTCCTCGTTTTACCGCCCCACCATAAAACTGTACTATATGGGACACCTCACTATTACTTTCCTAACAATCATCTGCCGGCTCTTCACCTCTAAATCTTCCCTGGTCCGCAGGTGCGGAGCCTCCGCGCCGCTGCCTCCGCTTGCTTTCTCCTTTTCCTGCTGATTTCCACCCCCCCACACCCCCCCCCCCCAG
>JAOTQQ010000001.1:162767977-162801257 GCA_026546715.1 Gallinago undulata
CCCCCCCCCCCCCCCCCCCCAACACGACATTCACCCTGTGTACCAACACAACAAAATCAGCTAATACTGTAACAAAACAAGATGCCCCAAGACAATATGACAATATTGTTTTCCACAGCACATTTATCTTAAAACACCTGTTAAGTGTCTATGTAGACACTTAGACACTATATAAACACTCCACCTGAATCTCTCGGAAACTAGAAATGAAACTGGCATTTGGAGACACAGCAGTCCTGAAATTTGAGAATCCTCTAATTCTATTTCAGAGCCAAACCACTGCTGTTTCACAGAAAAACTCTTTTCCCTGTAAGCATGACAACTGCCCTTCGTGCAATTCAGTACTTGGTTTCTCCTCACACACTCTCCTGGACAGAAGATGTGACAATTGGTGACGAACACCCGATTAATACTCAGAGTGGCAAAACCAGTGGTCCTTTAGGTAACACCATACCCGAGCCTCAGAGCCATTCAACTAAGTCTCAGAAGTACCACCTCAGCCTTTCAGATTTTACCTGGGTAATCTTAAAGCGTACAGGGAAGCAATGCTTTCAGTATCATTTAACAGGAAATTTTGCTCCATGTACACAGTAAGTTGAAAAGCTTCCCTCTCGTATATTAAATGCTGTAAATATTCATTAACAATTAGTTTGCTTGTAAGGCATAATACCACTTCATTTTTTCAATTAGATTTGTGCAATCTTATCTACAAGCCTTAACAATGCTTAAACCCTCACCATAGTATTCAGAACTGCTTGTACCAGATTAAAAAAAGAATTTTCCATAGGAAAACATTTAAAAAAAAAAAAAAAAGAAAAAAAAAAAAGGGCTGTGAAACAGCTTAGGGGAAGAAGGAAAGGGAAAAAACAAAACCACAAAACTCACTTGACTGTGACTCGATTAGACAAATCCTGAAGATCTCCTGGGTGAAAAAGCTGAGCTTCCTTCAGTCCAATATTTTCGCACGCTTTCAGAAAAACATTTATATTATCCTGCGAAGAGAAGTAGAAAGCAGTTGCTCAGTTTTAAAAGCACTAAGCAGGTTTTGCAAGATGATTAGTGGCGAGCCTTTAAATGTCAAAGTCCAGCTCACGGAAATAATCCTGAAAAAGCAATCTGCTGGATCATGAGCGCGGGTCGTTTCTCATGCACGGGGGCAGGCTGGGTTGCGATCTCGGTGACTGAGGGGTGCGTTAAAGATTACCTGGCATAAGGCAGCCAGCGAGCCAGTAGGCAGCAATCTCCACTTTGATGTCAGCCCCGCTCAGCAAACAAACGCCCTCTTCCCAGCTTTGCACGACAAGCCTCACCTCTTGCCTTTAAAAATAACTCCAGCTACTGACATTCACCACCCAGAAACTCTTGGCAGGGGAGGAAGAAGAGGAGGGACGCGCCGTTTCTATGCTCGCAGACCGATGAGGGAAAGCTGCACCTGGAGCCTGGGTTTGGTTGCTGAGCAAAGCTCCGGAGTGACAGAAACCAAATCGTATTCAGCCCTGCTCCTTCCTTACTTAGGGGGGGGTTCCCTCCTTTGCTTTCCTCCCCTTCCACTCCACCCCCCCCCCGCCTCCAGCTCACACCAATATCTTAAAAAAATATATAGGTGCGGAGTATTGCAGCACCCACTCGCTGCACCTGCTGCACACCGACCGAATGGCAGGAGCAAGGGTAAAAAATTAAAAATAAATCCCACGATAGAGAGAGAGATTATACAACTTGTGATCTCTTTCCACTTCATAAACAATAGGCAAGAAATTCCTTCTCGTTAAGGCGGAATGCTATCAACAACAAAAGAATGTGCCCTCTTGCGCGCTTGCTCCCTTCAGCTGGGAGCCACAGGAAAAGGTACAGAAAGTTACTTAATCCATAAGCTAAGCACAGCACAGTCATTCGAAGGGTTTGTAAGTCAAAGTGCTGGCATCAGAGTTTCACAGTAGGGAGAAGCTCCGCTTCACCAATTTAATACACTTCAAACTTTTTTTTTCTTTTTCTTTTTTTTTTAATAAACATACATTCAGTGGATGTAACAATTATTTATATAATTGTTACATACATATATATATAGATATAACAATTAAATAATCATTTAAAATTTATTTTATAAAAATTCCGGGGAGAAAACAGCAGCTGCTTCTCATATAGACTTTAAAACATAACCCAAATACTTAAAAAAAGTAAAGCAAACCCAAGAGCCCCCACAACCTTCTGTTTTGAAGGTCCCTAGGATTCTAGTATTTCTTATCAGTCTGTAAACACGGCTTCATTCAAGGAAAATATTTGAACAAGGTATTCCCCGTGCAGGCTGCGGGCTTCACGTTACCACATCCAAAAGATGGCAAGTGTCTCGCACCGTGAAGGTTATGACCTAAAGCCTAACGGGGGGGTGTTCTGCTGCGGCAGGGGAGACAACATGACAACGATGACAGGGGACATGACATGGTGGTGAATGAGCAGAGGGGGCTGGGAAGGATGGGAGGACAGGCAACCTCGCCTCTGCACCAGCTCCTGCAGTACCCAAGGGGCTGCCAGAACGTGTGGCCAAGGTAGAGTTTCATGTTGGGGATGCAACTTCAGGAGGGGCTTTTACTTTTCCTTCCCATGCAATGCCCCTACAGGGAAAGTTGGTTAAACATGGCATTTTTAGTCAATTAATAAATCAAGTGGCACGTTAGCACCAAAACCCCAAGCACTTGAGAAGTCATCATTTCCTCTGCATGCAAGTGACCACGCGTTAAATCCCACTGCAAGGAGGAGAGGAACTGCTTGTTAAACAAGAGACATGCAACTATTGGGTCAGTACTTGGGGGTCTGCAGAGTCTAAGAAACAGGCAGGGAAGGCAGTGGAAGAACACAGCAGAGCAGAAAAAAACAAGTCCTTGCAAAGTAAAGAACTGACACCAACACCAAGGCAACATGCCCTGATTGGTCTGACCAGGCACCAAAACTCAGAGTAACCTCCCAAAACTATGGGTTATGTCAACTGAGCTGTGGAGAATGAGCACGCTGCGCAGGTAAACAAGGAAGAAGACTCAGAGATTTAGAGGAATGGATGTTGCCTACACCCTGAGTGTAACAAAAACAAAGCAGAGGAGTTGCTCATCAGTGGCTGCTTGGCTGCACAACCACCAACCTGTTGGGAGGATAAGAGAATTCATTTCGAAGGTGTCACAACAATTAAACTTATCAAGCACCAGCCTTCTGATAAATAACACTGACAGCCCCTGAGAACATCATCACCGACATGAGTCAAGACCTTCAGAAACAGGTCCGAGGCAGAGGGAGACAACACAGGAGGTAGAACACAGCTAGTCTTGGCACTCACTGGCGTGCAGAATAAAACATGGGTTAAAACCTGCCTCCCCCCCAGCTCCCAAACCATCAGTTTGACCACACCTGCCATCTCACAGGTGACTGCCCCAACACCAGCTCTCCTCCAGTCAGGACCTGGAATTCACCCCCAGAGCATTAAGAGACTTTACCCAAAAGGCTACTGCTCAGGTTTGGGTATCGACACAAAAAGGTAGAATTTCAACAAATCACCACTTCTAAATACTGCCCTTGCCAAGTTATTCTTGACCATCCCTAATCATTGAAGTAAATCATAGAACCTGTAGGTCTCAAAATAGCTAGAAGCCATTTTAAACCCTACCAGAATAATGAACCTTAATGAATTTTGAATAGTACCACAGAAATAAGCAGGAAAAAAAATGACAAGCTATCAACCTTGCAATTAGATTTATCATTAGAAATGTGAAGATGAACATTGTTCAGTGATTAATGTGCTCAAATATAGAAGCCATCACACTATTCCTTTTACCAACATACTGCACTTTAATAAGACTAACAGTCGCTACTACTTCAGCTCCAAAGGGTATACTGAATCTCATTTTACTCCACAAAAAAAGGCTATTTTTTTTTTTTTAAACATTCAGAACTCAAAAGCCTGGACAAGCACAACATACCAGGCCTATCTCCTGGTGACCATGAGTCACCCAAGCAGCATGCTTGAGAAAAAAAAAGGGTTTCATGCCTGTGTCCACATTCTCCTTCTGCCACTAAGGAATTCCCAATTTCTGTAAACGAGGGCAGGCTATTTAAATTTAAGCAAAAGTTCAAATTAGCAGAGTTGCAGAGAAAGAGGAGTATAATGATGAGGAGAAGACGACAAGGGACCTACACAATGGAGAGAACTGGAGGACTCAGTTCTGTTAAACCAATAAAATGGGGCATGAGAGGCAATACTGCTGCCATCTACCAGCACAAGGGGAGCAACACCAGAAGGTGTGTGTGGAGGGGGGAAGCGGGGAAGAGCTCCCCAGTCCAAAAGCAAGGATCCAGAGTCAGGCAGATCAAATACATATTTATGCAGAAAACATATGGCTTCTAACCACTTAAAAAAAAAAAAGCTTCTGAACTGATTAACAGGGACAATTAGGACAAAACAAAAATCAACTAGATGATTTAAATACAGAGCTTGACCAATGCATTTCTGTGAGCATCTGAAGTTGGAATTAGCATCATACAATTACAGGTCTTAAATCACAACAAAAACAAAGCCTAAAGCCCTAACCACAAAATTCAAGTATAATTCCCTTATGTTATTACTCCTTCTAAGTGCTGTGGTGGGAGGAGGTAGAGAGGTTTGAAGGACCAAGGAGCGTGAGGAGGGGGAAGGTGTATGAGGGGTTTTTTTCCCCAGACTATTGCATGGTAAAAGAGCAGAGCATTTCAGATGCTCCCAGCACGACTGGAGTTTCCCACACCCCTAACAGACTTACATTAAAAACACACCGCAGAACGCTGACTAGGTAGAGCTATTACCTTTCAGCATTTCAATTCTGCCTCAAACTTCAAAGTAAACCGCACCCAAAAACTCTGTAGAGTCGTAACACGGAGAGCTGGAGCTGGCAGTGGGAAGCAGGTCATCCACAAAGCAGGCATTTAAATACCACCCTTTGGAGGGATGGCAAATGACACCGCACGCTTTCAGGCATGCACCTGCCTTTCTGGTCCCCACAGGGCATTGCCAGCCACAAAACCTTCCCTCTATCTGTTCCTAAAGCATCCCCTTCTAACCAACGTTGAGAAAGAGACCAAGATGGCATAGCTCATATTCAAAGTGAGACCGTGGTCCATGCCCTCCCCTCCAGTGTTGTAGTAAAATATGTAATTTAAAAAGTTAGGGGATCACAAGTAGCAGTGGTTACAGAATCACAGAATGGCTAGAGTTGGAAGGGACCTCAACAATCATCAAGTTCCCACCCCCCTGCCATGGGCAGGGACACCTCCCACTAGAGCAGGTTGCTCAAAGCCCCATCCAGCCTGGCCTTAGACGCTTCCAGGGATGGGGCATCCACAGCTTCCCTGGGCAACTTGTTCCAGTGTCTCACCACCCTCACAGGAAAGAACTTCTTCCTGATATCTAATCTAAACCTACCCTCTTCCAATTTAAAACCGTTACCCCTCGTCCTATCACTACATTTCCCTGATAAAGAGTCCCTCCCCATTTCTCCTGTAGGACCCCTTCAGGTACTGTAAGACTGCTATAAGGTTTTCCCAGAGCCTTCTCTTCTCCAGGCTGAACTTCAACTCTCTCAGCCTTTCCTCATTGGGCAGATACTCCAGCCCTCTAAACATCTTTGTGGCCCTCCTCTGGACTTGCCCACCAGGTCCATGTCCTTCTTATGTTGGGGGCCCTAGAGCTGGACACAGTACTCCAGCTGCATTTGCAACTGTTATTGGCTCCTAACGTTTGTCACCAAGGCAAGAACTTGAGCAAAGATGATGTGACATTATGAAAAGGAAAACAAACATGTAACACTGGTGAGGTGGTGGTGGGGAAGTACATAGGTTCTTCAACACCTAAGAACATGGGAAAGAAGAAAGGGCACTTCTAACATGGAAAAAATAGCATGAGCAACAGGGAAATGAGGGGAAAAAGCAGGAGTATACGTGCAAAAACAATCAAGAAAGAGTTGACCTTAAGTAGGGAAAGAAAAAAAAAAACAACCTGAGATGGGGCACACAGTGGGTAAAATACAAAAAGAACTTTAAAAATCTCTAAAGTGAAAGAACATGAAGTTAAAAGGTAATTAAGAAGAGAGGTCTCCATATAAGAATGTGTAAATACCAAGTTATTTTGACTACTTACGTGCAATGCAACATTGCACTAAATTTGGCTTGTATATTTGAGCAGCAATTTAATTAAAAAAATAAATCCCTCATTATCCTGGGTGGGGCACAAATATTAATTTAAACAAGTGTGTAAATACATTTGCTTTCTTTAGGGTGCAGTCATGCTGTGTGGTAAGTCTTCTCCCTGCTTAACTGTTTCTCTAAAACCCTACGCATGCACCCAAATACAGTGAGATCTTGTAGGCATACAAGTTATGGCACATCTTTCAATTCAGTTGGCATCTAGGAGAAAAACAATTTAATTAACACAGTGTTTTTCTGTTTTTCCTGGCTGCATCAGCCAATAGATGAAGACAGTTCATTGTCTCTTACTCTTATACAAACACTCGCTGTTTGCCTCTACTGCTGTTCAAGCTGGTTTGGGTTTTTGGTAAGCGTTTTTAGTTTTTTGGTTACAAGGTTGGGGGGGGGGGCGGGTGGGTGGGGGTTTTTTTCCAGAGTAGGAAGGGGAAGGATGGAAACATCCTTTCATAATGACACCCAATGCTCCCAGGACCAAGAAGCGTATTTGCATGGAAGTATTACAGCATCATCCAGACCATGACCTGGTGCCAGAAGTTGTTTTCAATTTCCAGCCTCCCAAAAAAAATGGGAAAGAAAAAACTACTCAGTACCTACAGTGCCTAGCAACAAAAACTTTTGACATTTTAGTGAGACTGATGCATTTATTTGACTACAGAATTCTGAAAATCATCTGAATAGATCATATTTAACAGGCATGTTTCTTAGCAATACATTTATGAAGAAATTTGGAGTCATCTTGAAAGCTTACACTCTGTCTCCTTCAGCTCTGCATTCACGACAAACCCTCCTTTAATGGCACCCGCATTCCCTTAAGTAAGGGCCTATTTCCATTACAAAGAGGGATTTTTAAATTTTTTTTTTATTTTTTTTAAAGCAGAAAATGCTTTTCATATAGGCAGCATTACAGTGACCACTAAAGTGGGCTCGAATCAGTTTAATACAGCACTTACAGCTGCATTTTGCAGCAGCATCACTGCACAGCTATCAGGCTGTTTGTATTCAGAGGTGGGGTGAGGGAAGAAACCTACAGCAGGAGCTTGTTGAACAAGTCAGGTAACTTGCTCTTCCTCGGAGGTACGTTTCGGTTATTAGTGCTGGCTGCGGGTGGGGGCAGAAGGGGTGAGGGGGAGAGCAGGGAACGGGCTTGAACCAACTTTGTGGTCTCACCACAGGCCTGGGAGCCAGGAACTTCCAAATTACCACCTTGGCCTCGCACCTTGGGATGCCCAGTGCCTGTCACCCACTCGTCCCATCTGCAAACTGCGATCTCAGCTCCTACAGCTCTCCAGATTTCTCTGAAGGCTGCTAACGGGTTCAACCTTGAACCAAAAGTAGGAGGACGAGAGGGTGGAACAGCTAAACTACTTGTTTCCTCCCTTTTTGGGCCCAAAACTAAAAATAATAATTAAAATAATCATGCTGCAGGCTTAATTTGACTTAGAGTGACCTCAAGGCTTCTGCTGGGTAAATTATCCCACCTATAACAGTGTGCACAGAGCACTGTATTGGCCAAAGATCAGAAACAGTGCTAATTGCTTTGCCACTCCCCTCTGTGTGCCCTTCGTCCTTTTTCCACTTTGGCTAAAATAATAGGTTACTGTGATCCTTGACACAAGGATTCCCTGCTCCAGCTCTACGCACAATTAGACATCAATTCTTTAACGATTCACTTCCAGCTTGCTTCTCAAGAAATCTGGCGCTTCTGCTGCCAGAATGCAGGAACAAAGCTTTCTGCATAAACTCTTCCCTTAATCTTGATGATCCCAGTATCAATCATTGTGTTCCCCTTCACTATTGACATGTGTCTCAGGGTTCAACCATTATGGAAACCACGTTCTGAAGCAGCCTTAGATAAAGTACCATTCTGCATTTGGACAAAAAGGTCTATCCATCCCCCAAACCCCAACCCCATCCCCAGTGACAGCAGCTGGTCATCACAGACCTCTGTAAGACCAACGTGTGCGTTGAAGGATCTTCCCCAGAGTTTCTTTCTCAGCTCCTGGAGCTGCCCACTGGCATGCATAATGGCCAGTAGAAGACCTCTGCCCAGCTCATCCCGTTGCCTGTAACCCCTTGCAGCACTGAGTTTCTTTCCAGCAGGACTAATGGGATTAAGGAAAACATGCAGCAAAAACCAATGGCTTTTTTTTTTTTTTTTTTTTAAGCAGGACTTCCGAGTTAACAGTTTTCATGGTCCTTGACACAGGAAGGGATCAACTGTCTCCAGTGACCCAATATCCCTCCTAGGCCCATGACTCTGACCACGCCACAGCATAACCTTTGCTATGACATTATAGCCCTGTGTTACAGCAACAACATCTACCAAATGAGCTTTTTGTTGATAAGAGAGAACGAATATTGGGTTGTAAAGTGCAGGTGAGTTTCTGGGATGTCACTCGTACCAAATAAGGCCAGCTGGAAAGGAGAAGGGCAAAAGTACAACACATGGGCACCCCAAGCAGGCATGCCTTGTTAATCAAGACAGCTCTCTGTATTTCACAGCTTCATCCCATTTGGGACAAGAGAAAGGGAATTTAGCTCACCCACTTGCAGGCATTCTTACTGTAAAGAAAGTATAGCCTTGGAAAGCCAGTATGGAATAACCATCCCAGGCTATTTCCGTGTTTAGACAAGCCTTAACTTTCCCACTAGTTACTTGCATTCCAGTCAAAGTCAAGGAGAAAGGAAAAAAAAAAAAAAGAAGAAAAAAAAAATAATCAAGTGATGTGCTTTTCACTCCGAATGGTTTATACAAAACAGACTTTACAAGCGAAGTGTGTAAAATACTCCAGTGCCAAGTCACCCCACTGCACAGTACTGGAATGACAGTAATCCACTTAAAGGTGAAACTCCCCTGAAGCTTAATGAGTACAAAAAAAAGTAAAGACCTCTTGTTCTTAAAACTCAAAGTTTTGGCAGAACTTGCTTCCCTCCCCACCATTTTTATTTTATTTTTTTTTAATTTATATACACGAGTTTTTCTGTTTTGCTCACACGGGTTAACCATTTCCTAGAGATGAAATTCAGCCCTCTAACAGATACTCAAATTTACATAGTTGCTGATTTTTAGACTATGATTTAGCACTTCACTCTTCCTAAAAAAGAATCTGGAAGTTTCCTCTACCTTTGCTTCCTTCAGCAGCCAGACATCTTTTGTTTCTCAAGAGGATTAGCGTCCTACTACCCTATTTAACCCTTACTGGGTGGGCTCGTCCGGATCAATGGGCAGATATGAGAGTCGATCTGCATCACGGCCCATCTGAACTCCAGCATGAGTGCCAGGCTTCCTCGTGTCCCTCCCTGTCCCCACGCCCTGCAGAAAGCCAGCTCAGTGGCTCGGCACCTTCCATTCAGCAGCATTTGGTGTTGGCATCGTATTGAATAGCTCTTTACACATATGCATCACCGGAGGAGGGTGATTCAGCACGGGCACGCGGGCGCGGGGGTGTTCAGACAGGCATTAAAAGATATGGTATGAGGATTTCGTACCAAACAACAGCGAGTAGCGTGGCTGTACAGCTCCACCGCTGATACCACAGAAGACAAAAAAAAAAAAAAAAAAAAAGAAGAAAGAAAAAAATCACTTCTGCAATTAACGTCTACTTTCTCTGGAAGTTGCCCTGACTTTTAGGCACCACACATCAATAAGTATTTGACAAGCCAGAAAGAAAAGCCCTGTAATGTCCAGCTGATGAAGATTTAACACAGATAAACACCAACTGCCGCAAGAAATCTCAAAACCGCACTTCCTTGGCAAAGGGAGGAGAAATCAGATTATAAACGTCTCGAGTATGATTTAAGGTGTGTACCTCTTCTACGTGGTTGACATTTTTTTTCCAGTTAGGAATGAATGTTTCTTTACAAACACAGAAACAGTCATCAGTTATTTAAGGAAATGAAAATAGCATATAAATGACAGAGTACACCACAGGCTACACCTGATTGAGCTGACAAATGGAAATTTTTTGCAGTTTGTTTGGCAACCATATTTACGTATTTTGTTAAGTGCTGGCAAGTTAAGGCCAAAAGGGTCATACTTTTTCAGAGCTTTGGTTTAGATCAGGAAGAGGCATGAAAAATTTCCACATTAGAAAGTTCTTGCTGCCAATCATATTACTTTACAGCTAGTTTACAAGAACTTTTAAATTAATTAATCAGAATTTTGACATCTCATCCCAGTAACAGGCTGGAAGCGTCAGCTGGAAGACATGATCTCATTTAAAGCAGCCCCAAAATACTACTTCTGATTCACAGAGATCAACCAACAGGCATAGCACTTGCTGTCCCCTGACAAGAGAGCAGGGCGGGTAGTTGAACCACTATTTCTTTGGGGGCTGCATCCATATAATTTCTCCCCAGTTGTGTCTCTTAGATACATTTCACTTCATCGTCACCCACCCAAAACCTGTCAAGTTCAATCCAGTGTCTGGGTTTCATTCTGCCTGATCGAAGTCTTGAGCAGCTACTAAAAATGTCACAAAGAGTTTGCATCAACCTTCCCCTTTCCCCACACCCTACATTTCAAAGTCTTTAGGCAGCAACAGAAAACAATTAAAGGAAATTCAGAGCTAAGGCTGAAACATACCATATGTTTTCAAGCAGAAGGGCACAAAACATCAAGTAAACCACTGCCGAGATTACATACTCCCACTATCAGGCATTGAAAGACTACAGAACAATGTCATCTCTCGCTATTAATAACCATACTTCCTTTCTAGCACACAACCCTCTTTTCTTAATTGTCTAACAGAGGTATTTCCATAAAAGCCACATTCCTCTTTCCCATAAGACAGTAGAAAGAATACCAAAAGTGATTTATAGTTTCACATACATTCCTATCAGGTCTTGCATCACTCCTGACATTTTGCTAATTTATAGATTTATGCTCTCAGAACTCTGGTCAGATTTTTTTTTTTTTTTTTTTTGTGGTTTGCATTATAGTCTATGAGAGAATTGGTTTGAGGGTAAACTACTCTCTGACTTACCGAGTGAGCTCGGGAAAGCCACTAAAACTCTCTCTGCTCACACTCTGCTATCTTCAGGTATAGAACCGAAACAAAGGTAAAGAGCTCTTCGCAAAAAGTATTCTGAGATTTAGTGTTTTAAAAACATTTTTATGTAAGCTTTTAAAATGCTTCATAAATTTATAGAGAGCAACAACTCATAACTTTTTTTTTTTTAAATTGGAATTTTCATCCCCCAGTTTGTGTGGCCATCATTTTCCCAAATTTGAAGGACCATCTGCTTCAGGGTTTGGAGTAACAGCAACTGAAACTTCTGAATTTGATAACACAAACACACACGCTAATTTCCCACTGTATTTTTCATAGTACTGACAAAATCTCACTCAAATTAACCAAGTAAGAAATTTAACATGTTGTTTGATGGTTACATTTGAAATACCCTGCTGCATCACTTCCCAAGTGAAAAGGTATTTTCTCAGACTAATATAAATTCGTTTATGTCCAGGAAACTTGTTTGAGCATTTCAGCTGGACCACTGATCAAAGAAATGAGTTTCCCCTCCCAAGTAATTGTACTTGTCAGAACAAAACTAGACAGTTAAAGTCACCTGTTTGGTAACAGTCAGGTGGAAGTCCTCATCTGGCTGAAGCACTTCTAAAAATCTGAAGATGTTAGTGCCCTTACTTAAACCAAAGCAGAAAACATAGCACTATACATTAAAATGCTTTTCAGTATTTAATGAAACTATATAATTTGCCAGAGCAGACAGGTTTCAAGCTAGTTATAATAAAATAGATATATTTTATTTAAAATAAAATGTATAATAATCAAAAAAGACAAAACCACAGAAAACGTGGTCCCTCAAACTGCCTGTTAAGCCTCATCACTTAAAGTTATGCTGTCCTTCCTGGCAGTTACCATTACTTCATTAGGAAAAAAAAAAAAATAGAATGTTTTGGGTTGGAAGGGACCTTTAAAGGTCACCTAGTCCAACACCCCTGCAATGAACAGGGTCATCTTCAACTAGATCAGGTTGCTCAGAGCCCCATCCAACCTGACCTTGAATCTTTACAGGGATGGGGTATCTACCAGCTCTCTGGGCAACCTATGCCAGTGTTTCACCACCCTCACTGTACAATAAATTCCTTGCTTGTATCTAGTCTGAATATACCTTCTTTTAGTTGAGAGACCATTACCCCTTGTCCTCTTTCAACAGCCCCTGCTAAAAAGCCTGGTGCATTCTTATGAGCCCCCTTTAATTACTGAAAGGCCACAATAAGGTCTCTCCTGAGCCTTTTATTCTCCAGGCTGCATAAGCCCAACTCCTCAGCTTGCCTTCACAGAAGAGGGGTTCCAGCCCTCTGATCATCTTTGTGGCCCTCCAGTGGACCCGCTCCAACAGGTTCACATCTTTCCTGCACTGAGGGCTGGACAAGTGGCCAACAGCTCAATGTCCAGACGGAGATAGGTGACAAGTGGTGTTCCTCAAGGGTCCGTGCTGGGACCAGTACTGTTTAATATTGTCATCACTGACATGGACAGTGGGATTGGACTCCAGGTGGGGTCTCACAAGGGCAGAGGGGCAGAATCACCTCCCTCAGCATGCTGGGAATGCTGCTTTTGATGCAGCCCAGGATGTGGTTGGGTTTCTAGGCTGCAAGCACACATTGTCAGCTCACATTGTCATGGTTTGGGCCGAGTTGGCCAATGACAAAACAACAGATGCTCTTCCCCGCCTCTTGCTCCAAGGAGAGGAAGAAGAGAGATAAAGAGAGTTAGGAGTTTGGAAAAAACTAAACTACTGTAATGAAATTGTAATAATAAATAAATATTTTTAAAAAAAGAAATAATGAAGTAGATGAAATATATACAAAACCATATCAAGCTCCCAGGGAGATGTCACTGCAGGCACTGGGAAAGACTGGTTTCAGCAAGGAATGGGAACTGGATTCCGGAACACTCTGATGATGATGAAAGGTAAACAAACTGACAGGCAGGTCTTCCTCGGGCATCAGTCATCAAAGAAAGAGAGCCATTGAAGTTGAAGCCTTGAAGCCGAGCCAACCTGACCACTTTGATCCCTCAGCTTTTACGCTTACCAGGGCAGACGGATGGAACACCTTATTGATCAGTTCAGGTCACCTGACCTGTCCACTGCTCCCCACAGCTGCAACCCCTCCACTGGGTAAACCACCAGGTCAGCGGATCCCAGTTGCCACGGCAACCAGTGTAAGCAACAGCCTTCCTCACTGAACAGAGAGTTGGCTCTGCTCCACCCCAAACCAGGACACACGTCCAAGCTTTTCAGCCATCAGTACACCCCAAAGGCCTTCTCCTCAGGGCTGCTCTCAATCCCTTCATCCCCCAGCCTGTACTGATACAGGGGGTTGCCCTGATCTATGTGTAGGACCCTGCAATTGGCTTTGTTGAACATCAGGAGGTTCACAAGAGCCCGCTTCTTGAGTTTGTCCAGGTCCCTCTGGATGGCACCCCACCTCTCAGGCATGTCAACCACACCATTCAACTGGGTGTCATCTGCAAGCTTGCTGAGGGTGCTCTCAATCCCACTGTCTATGTCAGTAATAACAATATTAAACAGTACTGGTCCCAGTACAGACCCCTGAAGAACACCACTCATCACTGATCTCCATCTGGACATTTTGCTGTTGACCGCTATCCTCTGGATGTGATCATCCAGTCAATTCTTCACCCACTGAATAGTCCATCCATCAGATCCATATGTCTCCAACTTCATCTTGTTAAGTTAGTCTAATTCTCTCTTCTCTGCAGTTTCTAGCTGTTAATAAATCTTGTCTGAATAGAGTGTCTCAAGTTATTTGTCTTCCACATTTTAAATTAAGTATGAAATATATGACTTTGTATCCTTTATGTGGAGATGTGTATTTAACATTAATTTCACATTAATATTGACAATCTTCACAGGAAACACTAATTGCTGTTGTAAAACAAAAATTTCCACTCATGTAAGGATTATGGCAAGTAATGAAAAGTCTCGTAAAAGCCTTGTCATTCCCCAACAACTTGCTGAGCATATTCATCCAGAAACAGGCCATGATGCCTCTTTAACTTTGATTACACATTGAAATTATCAGCTTTTCAGAAAAAGACATGTATCGTCTTGTGCCTTGCCTTATGAAAAGCAATTCCAGACTAATCAGCTTCCAGGTGAAAGACATCAAATAGGACTTACGCAACTTCACTCTTCAGAGCAGTGCTGAGTACGCACTCATCCTGTACCTCTGCATTTACCATCTACAGTGAAACCAAAATCCCAAGACCCAGGTCAGCTACAAGAGAGGGCAGTGGAGGCAGGGCTCAAGGTAGAGCCCACAGCTGCCATGTTAGGCATGATGCGTTACGGTAGTCTTCAAAGAGATGACTTAAACCTTCAGAAGAAAAAGGCAACGATCCACATCACTCAGTATTATTCCCTCATCACTGCAAGAAAGAATAAGTCAAGCAAGCAAACAGAGCATGTGAAATGGTTATCAGCTCATTAGTCAGCTCTTAACCTAAATTTATGAGGCTATTTCTTATGACCGTTTTTTTGACGCTCAGTTGCTGCATAGCCAGCAATTCCATCCAGGTTTAAGCCTTTATTTTTTCGTGTCTGGTATCAAAGCAAAGCAAACAACAGTAGGGGTTTTTCTTGTAACTCACTTCATGTATTTATGTATTTGCCCTTCTTCATTTTTTATGAGGAATAGAAAGGAGAAGTTCTCACACTCATTTTCTCATACCAGACTATTAATTAGTTATTATTAATATTACTAATGCAGCTACTAATAATTCTTAATATTAATAATTAGCTAAAAAGCTACTATTAATATTACTAACATAGCCCATACTAGTCAAATTCACAGAGTAGGAGTTTAACATTTAAAAATTCAAATCATGAAAAAAAATATACAAAATTCAAGAAGACACAAAGCATGGACCAATATAGAGGCCATAGTTAACATAAGGAGGTGAGAAGCACAAGAAAATAAATAGTCAGAATTTTTAGCAGGAAGAAATTAACTTTGCAAGTAGAGCTGCTTTGAAAAAATGATTCTTCTTTTAAATTAAAAAAAAAAAACTTTCATATTTATATTACCATCAGATTTTTAAATCCAAGTGGAAAACACAACTGATTTGATTCTAAGTAATCTAGACAAGGAATTTTGTAACCAAGTCCTATATAAAACATACAACTGAAATAATCTTTACTTTGCAAGTGTGTGGATTGCACCTGAAAATGTCTTTTAAAACTGTCCTATAATAAAGTTAAAATGTAATCTGCATTCCATTACCCTGCAACACACACAAAAAAATGCCCAAACAACCCTGTCAAGAAAACTTTCCCACAGAAAAGGAAATTTTGGCCAGCTCTACTTGATGACAAGAGATAAGGAACTACCAGGGCGGTTCCATGGTTTGCAAAGTGTTAGGCACAAAGGCTCAGAAAAATATTTTTTAATGGCAACATTTTTATCTTCTCCACCCGTCTTTATCTCCCCTTTCATTTTGGTATAGCTTCCTCTCATATTTCTCCCTTCTTTCCTTTATTACTCCCTACTTTTTGGTTAGGAGGTACAAGCCGTCGATCTTCATTAACAAAGTGGCTCTCTTCCACTGTTTGAGGTGGTTGTCTTGGTGCAAACGGAATGCATTACTTTCTGATACATTAAATAATTAAATTATAGAATGCAGTGGTGTTAGATTGCATGAAAGAGAGGGAATGATATTCGAGTAGGACTTGTCAGAAGGGCATGTTGGGCCTTGCTGAACCAGGAAGGTAAATTTGAAAAATTCTGCCTGGAAAACTATCAATATGCTCTTCACCCCAAAAGGAACCCTAATTCCCCATTAGAACAAAAAAAAAAATCCCACTCTACAGTATTTCAGGTGCACCAGTTCAAACCTGGGACTGCCTGGAAAGATGCAGTTTTATTCTCTTGTGTGAAAGGGAAAGAAAAGTTCACCAAAAAACCCTCTGCCGTAGCTGAAGAACTTCATGAAGACATTTGGTGCTCATATTCACCCAGCACTCACACTGAGACAGTGAGAGTTTGCAACATCTCTACTCATTTGAAATGAGGGACCAACGTTAAAAAAAAAATAAAAAAAAAAATAAAAAAAAGCTGTAATGGCATTTCATTTACAATTCTAAAAACCCAACAGTTTTCTACTTTGCCCTGTGGTTTGACCACAGCCCTCACACCTCTGACGTGATGAAACACTTCCCAACCACTGAGCACAATGTTGCACTTCCATCTCGCTCACAGGAGCTGCAAGGAAAGACAGATGGTCTTAGAAGACCAAATTGGTACATTGCAAGGCAAGGTTTCCATTAGCTACCACTCTCCAAAGGAGATATTGACTCCAACTCTGAAATTGCTTCACCTTCTTATCTCAGCTGGAAACTTAAACTAAAATTTTGCCCTGCTACAGAGCATGCAGTTATTCCTCCTGAGCAATGTATTACTCTGACACATACGTTGAGCTTGCATATGCTATACAAAACTCATTCGTCTTCCTACTGTCTCATGATGTCTTATGACTTCTATTCCAGTTTATGATTCTCTGTGTTCAGCCAACTGAGTTGGAGACGTGAGGTTTCTGGAGAACGACGGTGCTGCAGCCAGAGATGCGCCTCTGAAAATGCTCTGCAGAGCCTTGTTGGAAAATATGTTGTCAGACCACAAAGTCCTCCCTCTTATGCGATTATATCCAAACCATCTCACATGCTGGGATTCAAGCTGAAAAATCCATATTTATTGAGTAGCAGCTTTTCCTTGGGTTTGCTTTTGCTAAGCATTCATTTTATTTCCTCCGCCCCCCCGACAACTCCGAGCAAAATCATTTTGCAGGATCTGAACCCAGCAAGAGTTATCAATTTGAGTCATTTTCTTTAAATACCATCTCTATTTCACATAAGCATGGACCCGAAAAATGTGGATTTTTATATCAGACTGTACTTTCACTACTGTGCATAATGGAGCCCCAGCTTCCACAATCCTCTGACCTTTTGGCTTTCCTTACCATGTCCCCCCAGAAATGCCAGAGGGCTTCAGGAACTGCTAGTCTGTACTGGTTTGCTTGCCTGCTCTGCTGTAGTAGGGGAAATATATGCATGGCTCTTTACACAAACTGTGTATTTCGGACAGTTTGAAAGACAAGCAGAAATTACATTTTTATTTTCAAAAAAACTATTTTAGTGCAAAGGTTTTAAATGGCATTTTAATAAAATGGCCCAAATTAAAGCAGACAAACCAACAGCCATGTTCCAGCTAAGTCCCTTTGGAAAAACCTACGGGAACATCGCCGTCTCCAAGACCTGCTGTGAGCTGTTAAAAGAATCAACCTGCCGCAAGTGGCATCTTTCTGTGACTACTGCTGGAATTAGTCCTTTACACCCTGCAGATGGCATGCCTCATTGCTCAAGAAACCACCTCAAGAGCTGCACGGACATTCCTTCGGTCACCTCTCTTTGACCACTGCTTCCCTGCAATAGCTCCGTTACTCGCCTTACCCCCTGTGAAGCTGTTCAGTTTTCCAAACTGGAACAGAAATGGGTAGATAAACATGGATAAAATGATGGTTACATCTCATCCAAACCATGGGAGGGCATGTGCTGCAGAAGAGAAATGGAGCAGCAAGCTGCTAGGTGGAGGTCACGTTATGGCCAGGTCCAACTCTCCTTCCGAAATGGTTTTAAACAAAACCTCCCACAGAAGCTGCAACCCAGCCATCATGCACCATGTCAAACTGAGGGAAAGTTTAATCATTTTTTTTTAATACTTGCCTGGTAACAAATCAGCATTTTTTGTTAAGTGAATGCTGAGTTTCACTTCAGTATTTAATCATCAAAACACATATTTATTTATCCATTCCACCATGATTATACCCAAACCACTGCGATCCACGCCCTAAAAATCACTAGACAGCAGTATAATCAAACTAAAGCTGAAAGCTAATGCTTATTTATCAGTTGTCTAAACTGTGCTTGGAATTTAGGCAATCCTTCTAACATAAAGTTCCTATTAGGCTTTATGATAACAAAGGTGTCATAAAAGTAAATATGACATCAAAAGATAAATATGACATCAATAAATAATGCATTTCCTTCACTTAAAAAAATAACAGCACCTCAACCTAACTCAATACAGAAAGAGTATAGCACACAATATTCCATGTAAAACAGAATGTTTCATTATTTATATAGACTTTCGCTTCCTATTTTACTCAAAAAAAATTGTTTTCATCATAACCATGAAGTCAAAGACAAAATATAATGAAACCCTTCTGGAGATTAAACCAAAGATGCCTGTTTAACACTATATTTCTGCACTGCTGAAAAACACCCTGCCAAATATTTGAAGTGAACACAGCGCTTAAAAAACACACATACATGGCAGTCAAATATATTAACTCAACTCCCTAGAGAACAAAACCAAACCTGAAGAAATTCCTGGAAGGGCAGAAAACAAAGGGAAAAAAAAAAAAAAAAAAAAAAAGAGACAGAAAAAGGAACAAGATGTCTTTTAAAGTATTTGTTTCCTGCTGATAATCAGACTGCCACAAAACTGTCAAGAAAAACAGGTTCTTTGTTTCCTTTTAATCAGAAAAGCCAGCAGAGAAATGGATGGTAGTTGCCCAATGATGAATGTATAAAATGCTTTGGAAATGGACTTGAGGACACCAGTCTAGAGGACCACGAAGAAGCCGTAGAAATAACATAATCAAAAGATGTTCAGATTACAGGATTTGCAAGACCTAAATTCAAGTTGCAGCATCTGTTTATCCTTTGGGGTGGGGGGGGCAGGGAAGACATCTCTGGAAGTTAAAATTTCCATCTGGTTTTAAAAAAAAAGTCCCCCTCCCAACTGTAATTTCTAAATCTCATAAAGGCTTGGTGGGGAGCAATTAATGCAAGACTGAAAGACACTGAAAACAGCAGAAGCAAGAGCCATAGAAGTATATATATGAAACCACACAAAACACTGTCTAGAAGCAAATTTGTGAGAAAAGCAACCGACAAGCAATGAAAACATTCCCAGAATGTGGCAAGCAAGCCTACCAGCTAATTCCTTAACAAGCTGTTCCCATCTCTAAATCCTATGGTTCATCAGCCACAATATCCCGAGCCTGTCAGGTATCAATGCTTGCTTTCCTATAAATGCAGGAAACCCATCATTTTGGGTTTGAGTTTTACACGCTGGGATGAAAGCTGGGCTCTTCAAAGCTGGTGTAACTGAGCACATTCCTCTCAAGTCTGAGAAAACACATTTTCCTTCCCACTACTTCCATTGCAAGCGCCATCTTCTGAAATCCTCCAATTATGGGGTCAATCAGTATCTTGTGATAATGAAGTATTTATGGAAAACCTTTTCCATGGGTTAACGCAACCCTATCAGCTCTCTGAATTGCTATCTTCAAGTGGTATTTTAACAACAATACCACTGGATGATCTTGGTTTACGAGAATCATTCACCTTTCCTCCCCTTTCTTTTACTTTTGAAGGCTCGTAGGAACTAGAAACAATTAATAGTACACTTCAAGTAAGCTATAAACTACACACCTAATGAATACTCCAGATTTTTGCATTTGGTAACAAGCAGGAAAAAGCATATAGAAACAGGAGTTCTTACAGTTATGATTCAAAACAACTCTTAAGTCACCACAAAAATGAAATCTAGCCTATGGTTTTATGGTTTGGATCAAATGGCTACTTCAGAGGCCATTTAGGCACTCAAACTGCTGATAGAATAACTGTGCTGTCCTCCCCAGAATGATTTTGGTTTCATTTGAATTCTTTTTTGGATGCCTCACGGGAAAAGAATGTGCAGCACTCATTCTCAAGCCTAATGCCCTGAGCTTTTCTGGGACAAAAGGCAACTAATACTTTCTACATTCATTTGATGTGGAAAAGCACGTTCTCAGCTTGTACAGTTATATATGGTGAGTTAATCCAATCTTATGACCTCTAGCCAAGCTAACTACACTTCTTCTCTAATGAGATACAAAGCTGATCAGCAAAAGCAGATGTTTTGTTGGCTCATCCCATTAAAACATATAAATAAAAGTATCTAGAGATGTTTTGCATTCCACTCCTATTAAGAAATCAGGTAACTTTCCCTACTGTTGACATCGCGTGTTTACCATAAAGTGAGATCTTCCATTTGTTACAGGAATCATGCATATATCCCCATTCACCTTGGGTCTTTTAAGATGAAAACAGTAGTTCTTGTGACAGCACTAAACAGCCTAGATACCCTAGTGACATGAAAAGCCAACACGGCTTTCATAGGAAAAAAAAAAAAAATGAAAAAAATTATTTTAATTCATTTACACACAGAAGAGTTTATGGTTCTAAAGGGCGACAAAATTTATCCTACAGTCTCTGGCCTCCAAATTTCCCAAACAGCATACAGGAAATCTTTTAAATTTCCTGTGGAAATGATTACATGTATCTCCCCCCTTACCCTTCCCCACCCCATCCCTCTCCCAACAACGTGATTTACAGACAAAACATTGGCAAATCCCTCAACTGAACCCTGAAGAGAGACTTTGCATCATCAGAGTTATTTTAATGCAACAGCAGCTTTGCTGTGCGTGGGGAGAAGCAGATTCCAAAAATACTCCAGTTACACAGAACACTTCCTAGTCTGCCCATGCCCTAATAAAGGGACATCTGAAGTGGCTCGTAAATATAAAATAGGATGGCGGCCTTTAAATAAAGACAAGAAATGCTATATACTTTTGTGGACAGGAGCCCTCAGTGCTTGATAGATCCAGGGATGATGATGCTTCAAGCATTGATAAGCTGATTCAAGTTACTGATCCAAGTCGCAGAACAGGTAACCTTTGCGGTCTGATTGAATGTATCAATGCTACAACTTTAAACAAAAATGGAAATGGAGTTAAACTTTTGAAAACTTCATAGGTTTTGGTAGCAAGACCACGGAACAATAATAGGCAAGAGAACTCTCACTAAAAACCAAACAGAACTTGGGTATCATACCCCAGATATTAGATTTGATGTCATTACTTACCAAGCCAGCTATTGGAGTTGACAGATGATTGATCTTCTTAATGATGCCAGGTTTGATCTTGTTAATCAAACTGAAAAGAAGTCACATAATTTTTCTGTTATATAATCAAATTTATTTAAGCATGAAAATCAATATTTACTAAGAAATACTTCACATATAACTTAACTTATACCACTTGGACTGAGTAAATTTGCACCTACTAACGCCCCCCAAATTTATTTTTTTAAAATCAGTTTTCTAAGAAGTGACAAGCAACAACAGTCTGTAGAAGCAAAAAGGGGACAAGTCACACACACACAAAAAAGAGATTTCCAAGAATGGAAAAGCGAGAAAGAAGAAAAGAAAATGCCTGGGTTGGGATAGGCAGAAATGGATCCATGTTCAACATCACCACCCCTGTAGCAGGAGCAGATTCAAATTTCCCATTTAAAGATTTTCTTCACATAAAAGTTCTGATGCAGAAGATGTACATCAGAATATTAATTTTCAGAGCTCAGTGTGAAAGAACTGGTATTCCTGCAAGTATAAGAAACCAACTCAGTTTTCATAATGTGGTCAAGCCCAGTATGATGTGTGCAACAATCATTTATTGGCACATATAGTTTACATGCACAAGTCGTTTTCAGTCTCTGGCAGAAGAGGTTGCACCTCATATCACCCTTACTTGACATAAAATTCATAATTAAACTGAGAAGATAGGACAGAGTAATTTATCACTGTCGAATACACAAGCCCAAAGGCACACTTCGTCCTGCGGTGAGGATGAGGCACAGGATTCCCTGCACCTTCATAACCAGGTTTTCAGCCACAGAGGTAGGAAAATACTGTGGTTCACCAAATTACACTCTAGACCACAGGATCAACAGAGAACGGGGACCTCAAGACACCCTGCAGACTTCATCTGCCTATATACCTTTGAGGATTTGGGATGTGCTCCCTCTTCTTGTTGCTGCTTGTCTGGCCAGACCTTTTACCCCAACAAAGCATCAGCAAGCTTTTGTGATCTACCCACGGCAATGCAGAGTCAGGGCCTGCAGTTTGAAAGCCTATGTGGGAAAAGGCTTTTTTTTTTGTTTGGTTTTGGTGGGGGGAGGGTTGTTGGGTTTTGTTGTTTTTTTGCTCAAGCAGCAAATTTATTTGGAAAATAAACATAAACAGAATTTACCTATGCTCGCTGGAATGGAGGATAGATTTCTAAGTGCCTGCAAAAAAAGGGAATAATGGCTGCAGGTGTTGTGATTTTTCAACTGCATTAACTTATTTAGTAAACTAAATACATTTGATGACTTTTCCAAAAAAAAAAAATTTAAAAAAAAGTGCTTTGTGGAGGTGGAATTAAATAAGGTTTGGCTTTCCCCAAACTGCTATAGTTTAAATCAAATATACTGTTTCCAGAGATATAGTATATCTGTGGACAGACACTGAATTAGCCATGTCACAGGTGAACCAAGGAAATGAGAAATGTCATGTCTATTTTGTCTCAATTATTCAAGATCTTGCACTCAATTGACTTTGGTGGAAATCGGACAACTGAAAACCTTCCCCATCTTGCTTTTTTTCCCGTTTCCATAGAATTTCTATGTAAATAATTTCTCCTTGTACTGCAAGTATGTCAAATTTAAAATTATGACACAGGAGGACAGCTATATGATTTAATGCAACATAATGAGGCAGCTTTTGCTTTGGAGAAAGTTGTGTGCTTCCTAAGGCAAGCTGCTCAGCTGAAGAAATTAGAGGATGTTTTTCTTGCATATGGCTATTAATTACAGATAGATTGAACTGATTTGCATTTGGCAGATGGAAGCTCATACTCCTTTGCCAAATAAGCATCAACAATGAAGATATCAGAGGATTAGAATATATCAGTTCACTGCCAATTCTTAAAGACACTATTTAAAAGTTACAGCTGAATACAATACAGACATCCCACTAAATACATACCTGAAGAAATACCTTCTTGTTCAAAGTATAAACTATTTTGATTACCACATTGTATAGTTAACATTTGATTACATAAGAAATAAAAATACATCTCCAGATGACTCAAAATGAATCAACTCCTCCATATCCCAAAGATAATTGCAGAAGCAAGTAGTAAGATAGACTGGATGGGCAAAGGGCCCAAGAAGAAGAATAAAGGCAAGGACAGAAAACACAGTAACAGTCAGAGAAGGGAAAATGCAGGAACATTGCTTTTTTGCATTTGCTTTGGTTATTTTTTGATATGTAGTTAAAAAAAAAAAATTAGAACTGAACCTTTATAAATATTTTCTGAAAGTTAGCTTGGCTGAACTGATTTAAGAGTGGCCCTGAGATTTGAGATATTCTTTTAAGTGTTCCAGGTAATTCTCTAATGAGATTTCTTTCGCCCTGGCATTCTAATGACATTTACACCTGCCATTCTTTAAAACACTAAGGGATTAGCACTGCTTCTAGTCCTGGAAACCTGTTCCAGTAAGTACAAAACCAATTACAGATACGCAGAAGAGACCTGACGAGTGGACATTTTACACCTCTGACTCAGTCTAGCAACGAAACCAGACAAGTCTCATTATTGCCAAGCCTGTAATATATAAGCATGAGGAAGCCTTTTAGAGAAAGTGCTCCAAAGAAAGCTGAGGTCAGAGTTTGCTGTTGAAGGCAACAACTAAGTCAGTCCAGAAAGTACTGAAACCTGTACTGCATGTCAAACATAACAACCTATTTCTATGTTATGCTGAGACCCCATCCACTTACTTTTATTATCCTAAAGTGATCGGGGGGGTTGGGGAGGTATGTTCTGGTTAGGGTTTTTGTTTGTTTTGGTTTGGGTTTTTGTGGGTTTTGGGGTTTTTATTGTAAAAAAAGTATGTTTTTATAAAGTATACAAAATGACATCCAATAGATTCTACATTATGGAGATACTGAAACCATAAGAATAGTATTAGTAAGTAATAGCACATGAAATCAGATTCCTGCCTGTCGCCTTTAATTTACAAGTTCACAAAGTCCACTTCTGAAATGTAGTACTTTTAAAAATAAAACTCTCTGAGTGTTAAGTTCTCTGATTGGAATAGGTAGCTTTCAGAATTTAGAGAACAACCAGCACACACAGTTCACAACACTTTCTTACAAGGGGGTGGGGACAGAGGACAAAAAAACAAAACCAAAACACCACCAGTGGGTATAGGGGTAACCAAGTACTTTGATCCCAGCCGTGGCCACATCACCTTGCACAAGCTGAATAGAAAGCCTAGTGACACCGTGAGCATTATAACCGATAAAACAAATCAAGCAGCCAGAGGATCAGCACAATCCCATCAGTAACACGTGAAGCGTGTGAGACAACACATGGAACACGTAGATCTAGAAAGACTATGTCTAAAAGCTGCTCTTCCTTTCCATGGCAAATAACAGGTACAAAAAAAAAAAAAATTACTTATTATAAAATATGCTTGGTCCTTAAAAAAAAATAAATAAAAAATTTCAGAAGCCAGCAAGGAAAGAGGCCAAATTATGTTGACCTGAAGGATTTTTATATAGATTAGTCAATACTCACTCGCACAACAGGACTCCATTTTCTAGAGCTGCTCGGAAGTCTTTGGTTCCAAAGCTTTTCCCCGTAACTGTCTATAAAAATAAGAATTGAGAGTTAACTGAACACTCACAATATATCAAGACTAGCAAGAGTGTCTAAGTAGTACCAAAAAAAAAAATAGAAAACCACAACAAAAAGCCAACAAACCAATGAAAACTTTTCAATTCAACACTTTGTTCATACTATTATTTTCTTATATTGATTTCAAAAGAAATAAGCATTCAAAAACTTGTTCTTTATGCCTCAAAAGACGTCAGATCCAACATCTTCAAGTAGTTTTCTCTAGTGTAAAACAATCTCCAGCTAAATTCTGTGGAAATACTTATTATTTTCTAAAGCAATACCAGCCACACTGAAAAGCATAAAATAAATTTCAAACAGAAGCGCAGAAGAGACAAAAAGTCTTTTATCTCCTACTTCGTATTTCAGCGTGTATACTCATGATATCTAGCACAAAGTATTTTAATAAGGTTGGGTTTTTTCCCCTGCCACTTGCACCTAAGGCAGTGTGACTAAAGAACCACTCCAGCAAGTCTGTACTACCACGTGCACATCAATTCCCAGTACTTGGCAAGCTGTAGGACTATACTAATGGGGCTACTTTTCATATACAGAGTGAAAAGCAGCGAACAAGAACAATGTCTTATAAAGGATTTAAGATACCCAATGCCAAAAGCATTGCCTACAGGTTTTCAGCAAAATTGTTTTCTACAAAAAAAAAGAAAAGGATTTGCTCCTGGCATTAACTCCCTCCATCTCGAACGTAGATCATCAACGCAGCAGCCTGCTCAAGTCTAAACTCACATTGATTCTTCTTACTAGATGACCTCTTTTGCCCATGTCCCTTGAAGAGACCAAATTTGGCAGATATCTTCTAAACACCCAGATCAGTAACCCACACGCAAGTCAGAAAAGGAGCTAATATTCCTACAACAGTCCAAAAGAGGGTTTTATCCCAGTTGGGTGTAGAAATCAAACGCTAGGAAGGGTATTTATTTGAGCTTAGAGGACACCATGTTTGAGCTTAGAGGTCACCAGCTAATTACAAAGCTCCCTTTGGGGATCCTGACCATCCCCAATACTTCACAGGACTTCAGGCACACAATTAAACATGCTGTGGAACCTGTGTGCATCCAGACTAAAGCTACTGGTTACCACAGTAATTAAGGAAATTTGTAGTGAAACAAATGAGCTGTGCCTGGTACAAAAGCAAGGGAGAGGATGCAGTTCTTTAAGGACCTGTTACATTATTATTTTTTTTCCTAAATTGCAAAAGGAATTAGTGTAACACCAGAAATGCTAAATTTTAAGGAATTAGTTTTTATGCAAGTTAATATTTTTATTAAAAAGCCGTAACTTCTATCTCCCTGCTTAGAACAAATTCTAATACTACAAAAATCTTCTTTAGGCTATAAGTTTTTTGCCCTATGGTTTAACAAATAAGGAGAAAGAATTATGACAAACCAACTCAAGATAAGAAAAATTTGAACATGCAGGTAAAGGGAGGGCGAAGGGAAACAATGCCAAAATTTTAAAAGCAAAGGATGACAGTGATTCCCCCAGGAGGACTTCATTTTATACAATATTTCTTTAACAGACTGTTCTTACAGTCTTAGCAATATAATTCTCAAGGATAATTTCAAAACACAGCATCTGAAAGTTACCCTTATCTCAAATAATACGCTTTTGCTTCCAAATCTGTATAGAAAGCTGTTATATTTAGCGATAATGATTATGAGGAAACTAGCCAATGTAACATAACATCACTGAAAGTTTAAATATAAATATTTGTGTTCCCTAGGTAATAGGGAATATGGGTTATAAACTAAGACCTTCATTCTGCAAGCTAAAAACGTGAAGCCTGCATGTTATACAGCAGAACTGTACTGTAACAGGGGCTGTAGGATGCAGCTTTATGGTTATGTTTCAAAACGTCAGTCAATTCTTAAGAGAGTCCAAAAGTTATAATCATTCTGGAGTTGTTGCTGACATCTACAGGACTATACAGTCCAAATGTTTAGTTTTATATAGGCAGTTTACTGGAAAGTCATGCATGCAATAGATGGCGAGATGTTTCCTTCACCTAGAGCTGGGCCTATCCCAAACATGCAAAGTCTTATATATCTACAAAGAACCTTCACACTGAAAACCCTTAAAAAAAAAAATAATCCTAGAACTGCAGCATGTAGCTAAGGAAATCACTCCTCAAAAATTATCTCAAGAATAATTTAAACTATAATTAAACTTCAGCGTAGCCCCTCTAGAACACAAGAGTGCCACGCTGCAGTCCATAATCACATTTTTATAATGCATCTTGTGGTCTTTTCTACAAAAAAAACAAAACAAAACAAAAAAAAAAAAAACACCAACACCTCAGTCTCCAAAATGGGGTGTGAAACATTTTTGACCGGTACAAAATCTTCAGGCATGTGACCTCAGGTAACTAGAAGCCACTCTTGAACAACAAGACTCCACCTTGAGTACAAGCTTGTAAATGCTACTATCAGACTCGCAGACCTCTTAAAACTATATTAGAGGGCAGTCCATGGCAGTGTTTTTACTAAGTTATTTGTGCAGCCACTGTGGTAATCAACACTGATTTGATATACAGGATGGAGCTGTCAGACCGATCTGGTGACCCACAGATTTTGACGATACCGTGGTTTGTTGACATTAAAATAAAAGCATCGGTCCTGCCAAGTTAGGTTTCATTAATATTGACTGTGAAAGGATAACTAATAATTAAGTAATTAAGAGGTATTCTCAAGGAACAACCTAACACTGATGGCTTGAAACCGAAACATCTTCCAAGTTGCACAATACCTTGACTTTGTTGATGTCACAAAACTAAGCGCTCCATTTTAAACTCAGCTTTTGTACAGAGGGAGGACTTCTCTCGGCATGGACTTTTGTCTGGCTTATACCCACTGCAAGGCATCAAGCACAGCTCTGACTATTATAGCCTACATAGGGACTCGGTGTCATTAAAAAAAAAAAAAAAAAAAGGAAAGCCGTGGACTAGCTCAGAGTTCTCCGACTTTTAAGAGCTCGAGTAAGACAAAATTAATCCCCTCCTGAGATATTACATCTTCAAACAATGTCTACAAAGTGTGAGTCGCTGTTTATTCATTAAAACTGGTTATACTGGGTGTGGTTACTCTTATGTAAGAGGCACAATTGATTTTGGACAATTTTTCAACCACTTAGGCTGTGTGAGCTACCAAGTAATAAAGAAGATATCTTGCAGAAGTGTTTTTTATCCATGCTTGAACAACATCTCTTTTCAAATTATGTTTCTTTTCTCTCCTTTATTCAGCCAAACATTTTGCTTCATTCTCTGCTTTTTTGATAGAAAGAGAGCAATGACATAATTAAAGGCTATATCATAAAATCACATTTAATTGATGCTGTAAAACAGTTTGATTTTATTTTTGTAAGTCAGCGTCCCCAAATACTTTGGTAACTTGCAATTGCCAGGTCCAAGCAATTTACTTCAAACAGTATGCAAATCAAGTCTTTACTTAAATTTAGGTATTTTAAAAATGCTTACCCACACGCACACACACAGAGGGCTACTTTAATTTCAGGTTTGCTGTGATTTCTGTAGGAGGCAGCAAATCAAGAAGAAATAACCAGAGATCAAGCTTTCTGAAGATGGCACGACATCAAAATCGTGATGGACCGAACAAAAAGCACACAGCACAGAAGAATACCCTGATTATACGCCTCGGTACCAAAATTAACATAGAGTACATTTCTTTGGCTTGTCCTACGAGAGACCAAATTATGATAGCTGATCATAATAGGCCTTCTTTGCCTTACAAGCTATTCAAAATTGAAAGACTTTTCAGTGTTAGTAAAAAATACTAAGGGAGTTCATGTCAAGTTGCTTCACACTGGTTTGAATGGCTTTAGCAGAAAGGCAGCTCCACCGCAGGATGGCAGACGTTTTCAAGGGGGTTGGTTTCCCACACATAGCACCACATGCAAATCAAAGTGGCAGGTTTCTCAATTTAACTTTGCTGCGGTGGAAACACCAAATCTAGACTCTCCCCATCCCATGCAAGACTGACACCACCGATACAGACACGCTGGCTAACCAATTCTCCATCACAAAAATCGTTCACTCCTCACAAACGAGGAGGTGGCACTGCATCATGACCCGCCTGTCACCTAAACGATGCCTTGCTGCAGAGGAACCAGGTACTCACCATCCAACCAGCTCCATGGTTCACACTGGCCAGCCCTGCTCTCTCCATCTCGTTCAGAGCTCCTCTACCACCGCCCCATGTAGACTGCACTACTTCAAAACATGCAAGGATCCCATGCATTGATTCGAGAGAAATTCTAATCTCCACGCACCAGCATGAAGCACGCAGCTCCCTGACGTAGGGTCACAGGTTAGGGGTGGAAGATTCAAGAAAGATACTGAGCCATGCATGATGGCAACAGCCTTAAGGCAGGCTCATGCAAAGATCTCGTGGGACAAGCAATTAATCAAATGGCAACCTCAAGGATACTAACCGATTTATGACTGTCAGGTCCCCTGCAGCAAGAAAAGCCAAGCTTATCATGCTGCAGAGAGGACCAACTGCTTGTATGCTGCAGAGAACCAAGGCAACAATACAAATCCGATGCTGTGGTACCATTCCCACGTACAGAATTTTGGCTACGCCTGCCAGTTTCTGTCACAGTGCCTTCCTCAGCAAATCACCTCAGGTACACATCAGCGTCTGAATGCTCCCTTGCTAATGGCCTTTCTTTCTCCCACCCTACAGTTACCATCTGGATCAGATGACAGGGCAAATGGCTCCATCCTTACATAATCCCAGCATTACATGGCTCTGTTTACAGCATTCATTTGGCTCTAACCACCCTTATCCAATATATCACTCCAGAACAGCACTGTTACTGTAAGACACATGAGGAGATATATAGGGTACACCCACAGCCAACAAGCAAGTGTCCAAGCAGCTCCCAATGCTTTGGCATCTGTACAGTTTGGCAGGGCCTAGTAGTAGATTCATGACACATTTTATCCATTATTTCAAGCCCGCTGCATTTTATATACAGTTGTCACTAACATGCTGTACCTCAGCCTGATGGATGTTACCTTTTAGGATGCGTCAAAAGCAGTAGTCTCTTGTGTTTCAGTAGGAACTGGTGGTTCTTCTGGACTGTGACCACGAGTGGCTCATTCATGGGACACTCCAGATGCACCACCTAAAGTCCTGCAAGAGGTCCTGCCTCCCCCCTTCACAGCTATTTGTAGTCCTTTTTAAATGCCATGCAGGATACGAGCCTGTCCTGGGAGGGTGTAGGCGGCAGCTGTCAACAAAAATGATGCCATCATGCTTTGAAGTAATGAGCCTGTGGTGTTTGCCCTTTGCAGACTTCCCAGTTTTCTCCTCCCTGGTTCTTCCCCTCTGAATTTCTTTTGCTTTTTTTATAAAACAAACAAACAAACAAACAAAAAAGCTCCCAAAACAATCAACCAAAAAAAAAAATCCTAACATTACCGCAATTTGCTCCAGTAGTCAATTGATTTATCCAAATCCTTCTCAAAGGGCAGACGGTAGGAACCGTATTCAGAGGATTAGGTGTAGACAATCTTGAACAAAAAATGGCAAAATGAGCCATTTGGGTAGAAAGCCTCTGGTGTTGCAGTGAACAGCCCGGCCACAGCAGTTCCTAGCTTCCTCAAGGTCAAGTGGTAGAAAAAAGCAGCTCATTTTCTAAGCAAGCAGGATCCGTCTCCCTGAATTTTGAGCCCTGGGAACAGGTACGGGAAGAGGTACAGAAAGAGTAGGCATTCCTATCTTCCACCCATGAAAAAACACTGCTGGCATCTCACCTCTGGCTGCAGGAGTGATGTCAGGCCTAAAGCAGCCAAGGTCATAGAGGGAACAACGCTGCTGTCTTCCCTGCTGATTACAGTTTAATTAATGGTCCTTAACTCCCGAGAGGTCAACAAGTGCTCAAGAAGCTGGTACCCACAGTGGCTTTCCTGTTCAGCTGTCCAGCAATGAACTTCTAACGCTGCCCTGCCTAAAAAAATGCACAGGAGTCAAGAGCAAGCTCTGGATTTCTACAGAAAGAAGTTAGAGTCCTCACAATTCATTGCTAAGCTCCATGCCAGGCACAATTCCACCACGGAGAAGAGCTGGTGTGGCTGGAAATAGTAAGAAAAAATACCTGCCAAGAAATCTGCTGTATAATCGAACTGCACAGAAAAAAGTAAGAAGGCTGAAGGAGATGAATATTTTTGCCATTGATCACTTATGCTGGCCCACGTGACTGTCCCCCTTTTGTATCCGTAAGGCTTCTGTTCTTCAGTTGGAATAATTCCCGTTCTATTGCTCAACACAAAGCCACACTCTCCTGTTTAACCCCATACCCCAAATCCCTGGGCATCGTATCATTTCAGAGGATGTGGAAATTTTTCAATCTTCAGCCAAAACTGCCTTTGATAACAAACCAGAACAGACATTTATAAAAGGAAGTGACTGATTATTGAAAGAGTCTTACTGTTATTTTCTATCATCAACATAATGATGGGGTCTTATTGTGGTATGCCTTCTGGACAGACATGCCAAGACGCCTGAAATAACATACATTTTTTACAAAAGATGAAGAAAAACAATGAATAAGGGGCAAGCAAGGAGGCACATGATTACTGCTGTGGAAAGTACGAGAAGCATAAATCTCTGCTTGTCAGCCACTTACACTTTTTCAGCTCTTCTGTCAAATCGCATATAAAAACACAAACTGACGGATGGAAGTGAAGTTTTTCTTCCAATATTTAAGGGAACGCCTGACTACGAGGAACAATACTGCAGAAAGAGCAAGGCCAAACATCAATCAATGGCTCAATCAATTCAGTCAAGCTTTTTTTTCCCCTCCACAAACAAGGTCATCCTGCAAAACAGCGAGATAAATAAGAAAGCTGTTGTTTATACTGATGACTGTACCGACAGCTGTCAAACTAGGAAAACCAACATGCATTAGTTTATGTGATAAAAATGGTCTCACTGTGTAAGCAGAGATGGGCAGCATAAACTAGGTGGAGGCAGATGTTCCAATGGCACTTGCAAATGCAAAGTGAAATTTGAATGACTAGGAATCTCTGAAAAAAACCAAATATTTGACATTTTATTCTAATAATATAGGTATGTCTTATTTATTTGGAAACTATTAATTCCATGAACAGTTTAAATGAGCAGAAGTTCTAAAGCTGCCATCCTAATTGATGCATGGTGATTTCAAATTTAACCAAGTATTTACTTTCTCGTGGTTATTCACAACTAACTGCAGTTAAACAGAAGTATTTATGGACCTTCCGAAAACAATATGAGCAACATGATCATTTTAAGATTTGCCAGCTGAGTTCAGTACTTGTTCAGTGACTGGTGGTAAAAATAGGGTGGCAGTGAGTACCTTAACCGTAAGTGCTCCTAATTAAGCCGAGAAATGTTCAAACATTCAGTTCGCCCCTGAAACAACCAAAACCCAACCTCTGAATTCCTTAAATACACAAAAAAACCATGGTTGATTGACAGTTGTCTTTTTCAAGTAATGCACAGTGTAACAGGGATGTACTAGAGCTGGGTCTTTATTTCTGCTGTATGGGAAAAAAGTTGGAAAAAAAAAAGTTAAACATACCTAGGGAACGAGGAATATGACGGAATGATGCTAGAAAAGTGATTGACTGAGATAAGAGAAGCAGCAGTGAGCAGAGACTCCAGTTTCACTAACTAGATATCTTTTAATGATCCTGTTTCATCATGTATGCAACCTCATGCTAGCCAACTTTTGGACTTGTCCGTTGTGAAAGCCAGTCACTCCGCATACCATTTCTTGAACTTTTTTTTCTGAAACATCTTCAGTGTTCCATTGATTGTTACCTGGCCTCAGGTTGTTAATGCCTTTCCAAGCAGGGGAATAAGCAATCAAGAGATAAACAAATCCATGAAAAGCTGCGTCTCAGTGGGAGTCCTACACAGCGTCAACCTGGGGCAAACAAAAAGCTTGCCCTGGACAGAAAATCAGTATGTTCTCAACACCTCCCTTTGGATGTTGAAATAAAAAGACTATAAAAACATCTGCTACAACACAGCTTAGGAAAGAGGAGTTGCAAGAAGACTTAGACACACCACTGACAGAAGGTCTTGGAGAGCTGGCTGCACAGTCACAGAAGAAAACCATGATCTTTCTGCCTTCCAGAAATGGCACCAGAGTCTCCTTTCCCTCTCTTCTTCATGCCCATGTGAAAGGTTTGCATTTAGAAAAATCTCCTGCAATCACCCAGATAACTTTGTGTTTTAATATAGTAATAAAAGAGGAAAAAGAAAAAACCCAAACCAAACCCCGAACATTCCCTACGTAACTCCCTCACACATCTCACCACCTCTCCCCAGCCCCAAAACGACCATGGCAATCGAGCCAGGATTTCCAAGCACCAG
>JAOTQQ010000001.1:162801287-162840581 GCA_026546715.1 Gallinago undulata
GGGCTGGAGCCACGGCACGCCAGAGATGAGAGAGGGATCACGTTTGGACTTTGTGCAGATTCTTGAGAGGCTTAACATACCCAAAGATCCAGTGATTCAGCGCCCTGACAGCCAGGCGGTACGTGGCTGATGGGATGGCCAGCCGTGGTGCACCCTCACAAAGAACTTCAAGTTCAGGCAATACTAATAAAAAACCCCGCCCGAAAACCTCTATGTAAAATCCGTTTTTGATAAAGGAGGAAAACAAAGTTTGACAGCTGCAGCACTTCGGTTTCAGACGAACAAGAAAAAAAAAAATAATTGTTTTTACAAGCTTCAATTAAAACAGAGACATTACTTGAAATATGAACAGATAAAGTGTTAGTGCTACTAAAATAACATTTGTTTAGGACAAATGTAAAGAAAAGAACACAGCAAATACAAACGTGGACTTTTTTGCTGTAGAGGTACTAAAACTACATTTCTCTAACAGTTTAATTTATTATTTTATATATAAATACGTGTGGCTCTCCAGCAGGCAGCCCCAGTGCCACGAGCAGACCGGGGAGATCTAACTGCAAGGTCCTGCAACTGTGTTGAGGACACGCACACAAGAAGGAAATGCTTTAGATACAATCGCTTTCGCGTGTTGAGCGAGGGCATTCATGCAGGGAAATCATTGCTTGTTGTTTCTGGAGATCTGTCAATCTTTGCAGATTTTTCAAACGTTACTGGAAATACTACTTTGAGCAGAATACATACCGAGATGTGGTTCGAGTTAGCCAAAAATATTCACCAGTCCCCCCCCTTCCTCTCTCACGCGTGCACCCACGAGAGCGCACGTTGGGTTTAGGGAACCAGCAGCCATCTCTCGCCACATCTTCCCTCCCACCCCCACATCCCTTTCCTGCCGCCTCCTACACCCACAGGTTTCCAACCCACTTCACCAGGTTTTACTTAGCTCATTAACACGGCAGCAGACGGACAGCGAGCCAAGAAATTGTGCGGAAACCATCATTTAAACAGGGTCAAAAGACACCAGAAAGTGTCACGTATGAAGTCTGGAAAAAAAAATAGTCGTGACCCCACTTCCCATAAACCATGGCACTTGGCATTAAATGCAGCGCTTAAACGACAGCTTTTAGAAAATTCAGTATTATCTAGCAAACAGCTATGTAGAAATAAAGCATCAGATGGAAGTCACTGAAATTAACGCTGATTAAGCATTACAGCTTCACCATTAGAAGTATCATGCTTAGAAGGATTAAGAGAGCTCCACTGATACGATCTGTTCAAATAAAAATAAAAGCAAGATTGTAAATCTCTTGAATTCTACTATGTTTATTAGTTGGTGGTTTTTTTTTTTCCAACTACAATTAAGTTTTAAGAAGTGAGAGGGAGCGAGCCACAGGAGAAGCTGTATAGAACTGCAACATCAAGAAAAAAATGGTAATGTGGGGGTTTTGTGGGAGTTATTCTAGGAATTTTTAAAATCCAAAGTTTAAAGGAATATAAAACACACACAAATAATTAGGTTGAGGTATTTGAAGTACCCTGTGCCTGTAGAGAGTTACTAAGCTGGGAGTGAGGCTTCTGAAGGCTCCCATTTCCCAAGGCTCATAGCGATATACTGCATTACAGGTAATGAGCTCCTATATTAGAGCGCTGGATGGCAGAGGACATCAGTGCCACTGCCACGCAGCACCATCTAATGAGAGACGCCAGGTACGGCATATGACCAGAGGCTTTGTGCTTATGTGTAGTCCCTCTCCTTGGCAGGAGATGAAAGAAACCGCCTCTGGCAAAGAAATTAAATAATTGCAGTCAGAGGAGGAAGGATGGCTACGGAGGAAATTGAAGTCCAAGGGAGCTGCAGAAGGATGGCGTGCATCTGAAAAGATGACAGGAGCACAACCAGAGGAGGCAGAACATCAGTCTGGCCAAAAGAATAAGGCAGTTTGGGCTCAGTAAGTTTTGCTGACCAACTCTTGTCTCTGATTAGGTTTATGAGCAGTTCTAAATGATGAATACTCTCCTTTCAAAGGATTTAAATATAAAGGAATATTTGATGAGCACAAACTGGGGAAGTGAAGACTGAGGGGAGACCTTGTTAATGCCTATAAGTATCTAAAGGGTGGTTTGAAGGAGGAGGGAGACAGACTCTTTTCAGTGGTTGTCAGTGAGAGGACGAGGGGTAACGGGCGTAAGTTGGAACATAGGAGGTTCCACTCAGATATGAGGAAAAACTACTTCACAGTGAGGGTGACAGAGCCCTGGAACAGGCTGCCCAGGGAGGTCGTGGAGTCCCCTTTGGAGATTTTCAAGACCCGCCTGGATGCAGTCCTGAGTAACATGCTCTAACATGCTCTAGGCAATCCTGCTTCAGCAGGGGAGTTGGACGGAGTTGGACTAGGTGATCTTCACAGTCCCTTCCAACTCTAATAATTCAGTGAAATTCAGTGAAATAGCAAGTTACTGAAGTGTCTTTACACTTTGAGACGTCCAAAACAAACTCTTGTGCTCGATCACACACCTTTTCAGGGGGCCCTATTCCAGCTACACCTCCTTCAAGACCCTTTTATTCATCTCACAGCAGACACAGTTCCACCTTGAACAGCAGCTTATGCTACTCACCCATTATTCATAATTATATATATTGCCCCCCACCAAGATGTAACTCCTTCACCGTTTGAGACGTATTTGACTTTTTACAAAAATAGTACGTCACTGCTAACAGAAATCAGGGATCAGGCTACCATTGACCTCAATCAGGACTTCACTCTATTTAAAGACTAAAGATGACATGAAGAGGGTCTTCTTTATGCATGACACTGTGGTGCCATCTGTCTTTCCTATCCGAATGGTTCAGTCTAGTTATTTGAGTATTTATTAAGCCAAATATACCACTAGCAAACTCTTATTCTCCATGGAACTCTTCTCCCTGGTTTAACAAAACCACAGCTAGAAGTAGTATTAGCAGCTGTCAAAGTCATAGGTGGCCCCACGCAGGGATAACTGCTGCACTTCAATTAAAGAATTAAGGTGAAGAGCACGGAGGAGAGATTGTGGTCCAGAAGGGAAGCCACAAGTGACAACTGCTCCTCTTCCAAACTCTTCCAACGCTTCCCCCTTACTGTCTTTCTTCTTCAACACTGTCACTCACCGCTCCTTTTCTGATGCAGGCTGAGCATCGATGCAACCCAAGCATGAGTTACTCAGCCACCTTTGGCGTGAACACTTCCTCCAGCCATTTTATTGCACCTCTGCAAATGCAGCTTTATTTATTTAAATGTTTAAGAAGCCAAACTCGTTTGACAGAGTGCTTGCCTCCTCCCCTGGGTGTGTTTAGAGGAGCCCTAGATAAGGCTGACTGTCATAGCAGCTACAACAGAGTTGCTATGTACACTGCCCAGAGGTAGGATTTAATTACTAGTCAAAAGCAGCCAAACCCCCCCTTATTACAGAAGACAATCATAATTTGGTTCTATTTATTATGACATCCTTGGAGAAACGTTCGTGACTCTTAGTAAACAATTCCATACCCTGCAAGGGAGAGGCAGAAATTTACCCCGCAGTTTCCATATTCAACCCACAAAGCATTTAAAATGCGAATGCTCAACACCCTTTATATTTTATTTATTATATATATCATTAAAAAATTCCATGTTGCTGAAAACATTCATTTATTTTTCTCTGGAAGAAAGACAACAGCATATTAAATAATTTATCTACACATGGCTGTAGATAAATGTATTTGCCCATGTATCAGCCATGGGCAAATAGACGTTTCTTAAAGGGAGACACTGACCTTAAGTCCTATCTAAAAAAAAAAAACAAAACCCAGAGAGGTTCCAACCTGTAGTGGGACACTTCACATGTATTCATATAACCCTTCCTAATGATACAGCCACACAAATTGTGATGAAAAGAACCACACAAAATGCACACAAGAAAAGGACTGAGATGCAAGCAAACAAATAGTACCAGAAAATGTTCTGTCCAGAGCTATAAAAAATAGTCTTGGAAGACTACTCTGATCCATTCATCTAGTAGGATTATGCTTGTACCTTGTAATGACAGAAAAGATGCACTTTATGTGTGTGTGTGTGTGTATATAAAAAAATAACTCCAAGGATTATAAACAGATGTGTGTACTTTGGGCATTTTTCATCTCTTGCTTAACTTTCTTTTGCCTTTTAAAATAATAATACTTTAAATTGAGTAATATTATCAGTAACTCATATGGCTTCTCATCGGCAGAGAATATCAGTCCTGGAAGACAGAGATTTTCTTCCACCATAGGCAAGATGCCTCAAGCATTTCAGGTTCAAGCCACAATGGTTTCCATGACCAGCTGCCTTCCAGGGCACGCAGACTTCAGGAATGTCTGAAGTTTTGCCTAGCAACTGAAACAAAGCATAGACTACCCCCAATTTAAACATTTTCCTCCATACATATTGCATGAAGTTATGCCAATTTCTGCTGCTGGATCTGGTACACAATTACCATTTCACAGGAAAATTTTGAGCATTTTACTTACAGTTTGGTAGAGCAGCTAAAGAGGTTTTCCCTACCATTTACAAAAATAAAACTGGGAAGTGCTTTTAACATTAGGTCACCACTTTATCAAAGCCGAACGATGTCTTTGGGGTTTTTTTAATTCAAAATTCCAGAGAGAAAGGAATGGTACTTTGTACCATCAATGTTATTTCCGATGCAAGATTAAATTTTGTCTGGAGGCATCACAAAATGATGCGTTTTATTGGACTCCTGTCCTCCTAAATCTTTTCTGCTAGAACAGAAAGTTGGATGTAACTTCTGCTTGAAGCATTCAAACACCACTTGCACAACGTTTACAGCCTAACAAAGGAATTATCCCATTGAGTTAAACTAGTTGTCACTTCATCCAGCATCCTCAGTCTGACAGTGACCTGTACCAGGTATGTCAACACGTTCACAGGGTGGGGAGGGAGGAAACCAGTACTTTAATATTTAGAGAAGAGGAGTTCCAGTCTTCTCTGTAATTAAAATGGTAGAAAACACAGATAGGGAGAGCAACACATCTTTTCACAAACACTTCTCTTGCATCAGAAATCATTACAGAAAGGAGAAATATCACCCACCACTTCCTCCCACCCCCATATACCAATTTTTTAATACTTAATTGCTTAAGTTTTTCTTTGTTTGTGATATACAATAAGACAAGGAAACGTGTATCCAGAAAAAACTGGACACAAGTCTAACTCGTATTAAATCCAAAGTGTTAAATCTATACAATGCCTTTTTTAACTAAGGTGTGTAACCATGAATATGCTATTACAAACTCGTATGTCTTCTGTCAGACCATGTTCTCCAAGACTGGAGTCTCAGTTCGAGAGCCTACATAGATATCAGTGCGAATTCACACAGAATCTGGGTGTCACTGCAGAACTGATTTCACATTATCTCCTGACATATTCTGACCTCTGCTGTTATAAAGTGGAATTTATTTTTGACAATCATTTTCTTTAAAACACTACCTCTTCGGCTGAATTTGAATTTTCAATACCCCTGCAGGTATCCAGGGTAAATAAATTATAGGAAAATCACTTTTATTTTACACTACGAAACACAAAAATAAAACTCCCCAGGCTTTTCTTTCCCCCTCATGTTCCCATCATCATGTCATTTATTACAAGCTGCATATTTGACTGTTACATAAATACACATACCCTGGGTTTTTTTGCATCTGGACTCCACATATGGTACCAAACTGTCCCAACATCTTTCTCTGAGAATACACTGAGTTGGGCTTTTTATGTCAGATACCTGCAAAACCACAGAGCAAAGCAATATTCAGACTATCACTGATTTGGAACTATTCAAACAACTAGTTTTAGGCAGGACTTTTTTTTTTTCTTAGTTTAAGTTGCATTTTCACTACAAAAAGATTCTGCAGTAGACAAACAAGCTCTCTTAATTATGTACAAGTCTAGGACTCTATATTGAATTTTGATAGTACTGGTCAGTGAAGAAATCATATTCTAAGTAACCCATACTTCAACATCAGTGAAAGCGTAAATCTGAGTGAATTACGACTATATTGGTTGGTAAGATTTTGAAAACAGCAAAACGCCACTTAAGTGATAGGTACCCTCAGGGTGAAAAAAGAAGAAACAAACGATGCTCTACTTCTAAACCTGTCTTTCCCTCCTGGATAAGAAGTCTCCTCTCAGACCTTGATCGTGAAGATTAAGGCATGAACCTTTACTGCGCTTATCACAAATGCTCAAAGAACATTTGCTCTTCCTTTCCCACCATAACGCCTGATACACTTCAAAATAAAATTGCATCTACAGCTTGCATTATTTCTGACTTGCTGATTTCCCATGGCTTAGGAGATGATACAGTATTTGATCAAATATTTATAAACAGTATCTCCCAGTCAGATAACACTTTTGACTAAGGAATAGAAAGAGAGTGGCATCGCGCCCAATGACTGTTTTAGCACCAAATGCTCTTTTGATCCTCATGTCTAATGAGGAAAGAGACCCTGATCTCAAATCAGAACGTTCACCCTTATGCCAATAGCCTGCCTCTTTGAGAGAGACAAATAGAAAATTGTCTTGTTCAGTTCTTTGGCAATATTTCATTCTAAAAAAAAAAAAAACAAGCCTGTTTTCACCAACAACTGTGTTCTTTACCAGAAATACTAAAATTAACAGTTTTCTTTTTATTGCTCTGTATGCAATGACTTTGTTTTCACCTTCATGCATGTAGTTAAGAGATTTATTTTTTTTACTCATTGAAGATTTTGCTTCTGCTGGGAGAAACATATGGAACTTTCCCATAACACCTTTACTGGAATAAAAGTAGGAAATGTAACAGTCAAATATGAATAAATCAGTGAATCTTAAAGGATCCTCAACTATACATTAAAACTCAGCACGGCACCCTATTCCATCGCACAGATATCCAGGTGACAGTTTGTTAGCTTACACACATACACGCACCATTGCGATAGCCATCCCCACATGTTTTCTTTTGCTTTCACTTGCAACCACCATCTGCTGGTAACTAAAACCGAAAGGGCCCCCAAAAATGTTCCTGCAGAAGAAATACATACTCCAGAAATGAATACCTAGTTATTACTGTCAAGCAAGGACGCTAAACAATGGGTTATGCAAAATACCACAAGTGTCCTGTAGGCTTTAACATTACAATTAATATTTCAAAATATGGGACTCCTTTAAATAAGGCATATCAAGACAGCTAGCTCAGTTTCCCATTCAAAAATTTTATTAATAAAGACAGCAGTTTTACATGATATAAGGAGGGAGCCTCAGTTCTGCTGTCTGTGTGGAGAGACTACTCAGCACTAACTTGCAATAGGGCTCAAAAGTTTATTTATTGGCTTAAAGGCTACTAGAGAATCTGGCAGGTGTTCAATGAGATCAATAAAGTGCTATGGCTAAATAGCAGTATGATTAAAGAGGAATTCTTTGAGAAACCAATTTACACAAAGAGCAGTGAAAAAAATTAACTCTATTGGCATAATAAAAAGAGTTAGGCAAGTTAAAGAGGAAAAAAAAAAACTAAAGACAAAGCATGAAAGAAATTCTGTGGCCGTGCTAGAAGAAAGAGAAAGAACAGATTGGGTATGATGAAGATGAATAAACAGTTAATGACAAGATGGCTACGACATTCAGTTAAAGAGCTGTCAGATTCTTCGGAGAAGTATAGGACTGGGAAAACAACCACTGAGCGCAGAAGAAAAGTAGTGAAGATGGCAAAGTCTGGGAGTATTTGCTTAATTATATTCTTCTGTGTTCTAGAGCATGCTCTAAGCCATTAGCAATTATCTTCAACTCAAAGGGCTGGAAAGGTCATATTGACTGAAAAATTAAAAATAAAGATCCCCTTTAGAGGTGCAATGACACAAGAAGAAAACCAGAATAAGAGTTAGAAAAACACTTAGTCTAATCTCCCCAACTTTAGTTTCTGGAAGGGTATTAAGTATTGCTGACTCGCCACCACCACCACTCCATAGCTGTTTGGAAGGGAGACAACGTTTAGTTTGAAAGAGTCACACATAAATAGCATTTCTTTTTCCTGCTTTGGCAAAGTAACTGGTCTGATACACAAGAAGAAAAGCAATAAGTGGGCTACTGATGGACTTAAGTTATGCAACTGGTGAAAAACCTTGCTATTTTATTTAAAGACAGACAGACTGTTGAAATACAGTCCAGGTAAAGAGATCAAAAAGCCATTATGTGACAGTAGGAAGAAGCTTATACGTGTAGAGAGCAGGTTTCTAAGGTGCAACATCAGACTGGGATAAGGTACTAAACTGGACACAAGAGAAGTTATTTCAACTTCCAGGACTCTTTAGTGTGTTCTTCAACAGAATCAGGTGATGGACTGCAATCACATAATTTATAAACCCAAATCGGGACATTCCATGGGCATTATAGCAGGAGATGAGAATTTGCCATTCCAGTCCCACACTGGGGCACTGGTCTAAAGTTCAGCGAGAGAAAATTCAGCAGAGCTTAGCTACAAAATCTTATTCTTAAAACAGGGCAACCAAACACAGAAATAGGGTGTTCCTGTACATCTCCAAACAATATTAACTTTGTTGGGTGGGGGTTTTTTGGGTTGTTGGGTTTTTTTTGACAATAGTGTTGAGATCAGTTTGTAGTCAGCGATCCCCAAGCCCTTTTATGCAGTGCCAGTGCCTTTAGTGGTTATTTACCAGATTGTACTGGTGCAGTAATTGTCCTACTCTTAATTTCATATGTGCTATCACACTTCAAGACGGAAAAGATGCTTAAGATTGTGAGGATTAGTTATTATAAAGAAGAGAAGAGACCGAGAGGAAATGCTTCTTTTCCCAAGTTTACCAAAGCCAAAGTTGTACTAATTGGTTTCATTTGCAGAAAAGAAAATTCTCATATATCAGGGAAGAAAAATTAACTGTAAGAGTTATGTACCATAGACCAGTTTGCCAGTTTTTAAAAGGTTAAAAAAAATATACATATGAGGAATGGTCTGGATATAAGAATATCCGGTCTTACAAGAGAGTATTCATGAACTATGTGACCTCTGAGCTCCTTCCAGCCGCATATGCAATTTCCACATGAAAGAGCTTATTACTCAGTCTCATCATCTGAATACCAAACCAAGAGAAAATTCTTAGTTAAGCATGTATGCATGTGCAGGATTTAGGGCATAAGACAGAACAAAGTGAGTTTCGGCAGGAGTTTTGGTGGTGTTTTGGAAATGAGGTATTTTACAGCAACTGCTCAAAACACGTGGTAGCCTAGACACAAAAAATATGTCTACACGTACCTCAGTTTATTTTAGGATGCATACTCTAAGTGTCAAATCAGAAATTCAAACCTACAATCCCTACTATGACCTGACATTATTAAAACAAGAAAAAAGAAAAGCTGTATACCCACAGTGGGGGAATAGACACAAGTACTGACCCCCTTGAGTAACGATAATTGCTCAGATCAAGGTAATCACCAACTCTGAAGACAGTTTAAGAGGCACTTACACTATCATATATAAACCAAACACCAGACTCTGTAACTCTATGGTAAAAGTTGCATAGGCAACTATGATTTATTAGAAATTAAAGGCTGAGGTACGAGTTGCATCTGATTTACGCACAATAATGAATTCTGTTCCCCAAATAAATTTCTCTGTATGGCCTGTTAGTTCTCTTCACTTGCTGGGGATGGGGAGAAAGGAACTGACTGCTGTTTATGCACAGGGTTATTTATAGCCTGTAGTTTAGAGAAGCTCTTGGTGGTCCAACTTTGCTCCTCCAGTGGTCTGCTGCTCTGGAACCACTGGAGATACCTGCAGAGAGACGGGAGAGGCTCAAGGTGGTGGTGCTGAGGATGCCTATGCACCGTTGGAACTTTCTACATCTCCACCGAGATTATGTGACTGTTTCAGACAACAAAAAGCTAAATAAAACTCTGGTTTCCCTTTCTGTGGTGGAGGGTTGTCTTGACCTGATAAAATTAACTGGCCTACAAGTTGGAACAGGTTGCCCAGAGAGGTGGTAGATGTCCCATCCCTGGAAACATTCAAGGTAAGGCTGGATGGGGCTCTGAGCAACCTCATCTAGTGGAAGATGCCCTGTCCATTGCAGGGGGGTTGAACTAGATGACCTTTAAAGGTCCCTACCAACCCAAACTATTCTATGATTTTAAGCTCTGAAGGAGAAAGTGCTCTCCCTGGGCACCTCCAATGACAGTTATGTAGGATTGAGGCAGGTACCAGCAGAGAGGATTGCTACAGCTACTGCAGTGTTCTCTTTGAAGAGTATCCAGAAACCACATAAGAAAAATAACTGAAACATATTTTTTGGAAGGGAACACTCAAAGTGAAAACAGGTCTGGACTTCATTACATAGATTTTGGTCACAGGTGCTACATGAATCCACCTGCTCAAGGCATCATTTCAGAAACACACATTAAAAAAAAAATTTAAAAATTTCAAGTTTTTGCCAACTCAAGGAAGAAGATGCAAAACCCTACACAACCTCACTGCCAAAGGAAGGAGCAGAAGGAAAAGGAAAAATAGAAACCCCTTGAAGATCTGCTGTTCATGTTTGCATTGAAGAAACAGGGGCGGAGAGATGAGAACCACCACCTTTATTGTCTGCCTCATCCCCTGCCAGCAAGTCCAGCACAGAACTCGCATAACCCTGACTCAGGTTGGCAGTGGGGACATGACTTCTGCCACACGTTGGTCTCCTGCCTTTGCTTAGCACTGGAGAAGGTGCGAGTCTGGATAACTACAGTTCCACCTCTGCTTCCAGCAGCTCTGCACACCGTTATTGCTGAATTTCGGGAGATTTCAAAGGAACCCGCTTAGATGAGACAACCCCAAGGCTTGGTGACCAAGAATTTCATAGTAACAGTGGTTGGCTCAAGAACATCAAAAAAACCCACAAATATGACAGTCAAAAGTTGGCAGATCAGTGGTCGCCTTCCCAGGTTTTCTCTGGACAGAGCTTTGTCAAAGCCTCAGACACATCAACACGTACCAAATTCATCCAGGTAAGAGTCTGCCAAAAGATCTGTCTGTGAAAAGTGACTGTCACTCCTTGTGTGAGATTTATCAACAGAGACCAAAGGAGAGATTTTGGGTCAATAAAGCAAACCTAAGTGAATGCTCCATCTTTCAATGGGTATTAAGAATCAAATACAATTAATGTCTAAAAAAAACAACTGAAAAATTGTTAATATTTTTTTTCTCCACATAGACACAAATAAGTCTACAATAGAACTTCCTAAAACACCTTTTACAACAAAAAAAATAACCACAACAAAGAAAACCTAGAAGAAAATAATTCTGAAACTCATATTCAGTATTATTTGAAAATATCTTATGCCAGAATTGCCCTTATAAGCTCTGCAATAGGAAGCTGTGAATCCCTGCCAAATACCTTATGAGTCCTTGGGAAGTCACAGTATGCTGCAATAGAAGAAATTGTTATTTTAATCAAATCTGAAAAATTTTAACAAAGAGAAACTGGACTAAGCAATAAACATTTTGCTGGCTAATGAAAGATTTTTTTATGAGAAAGTTTCTGATAGTGACATTTCCGCTAAAAAGAAAAAAAAAATACTACAGCAGAAAATTCTTTGTAGATCTTTATAATAAAGCAACTTTGCAAATGTTGTAAAGAATGTTGTGCCACTCAAAAACACATTGCAGCATTCCGATTAACAGAAAATAACTGACACAAGCCATCAACTCATCTCCTTTCTGTGTCTTGATCCTATTATTTTTTTTTCTTCACATAAAGGAAACATTTGTGAAATTCATGGCATCTGAATGCCGAATACACATTTTTCCAGTATGACATAGTGAGGGCTATTTTAAGATGCTGGAATGTCATTAATTTGTGCCCCTTAGCTCAGCAATTTGTAAATGATTAGCTCGAGAGCACCAAAACAAAGTAAAGCCTGTCTAAGCCCATTTCATCCAACTACTAGCTTTTAATTTAAACACGATTCCAAGTTCTAATGCCAAAACCCAGCATATGCTTTTTATCGTAAAATTGAAAAGCAAGCCCTATGTATGATACATACCTACAAGAAAACAAGAACAACTATTTTGGTTTTTGGTTTTGTTTTTTTGGGTTTTTTTTTTTTTAGGCCTAAAGCTTGGCCCTTTCAATTCCCTCAGATTTCAAACAAGTAACCCACATTTCTGCTGGTTATGAAGCCCCTGAAGAGCAAGAGACACTACTGTCAAACCTTTCTCCTGTAGTGTCAATAAGAGCAGAGGAAAAGAAGAATAGAATAGGATTAAGGATAATGCTATTTAAATATCTGTTTTTCTGGTCTGCTCAACAGCAGCCTCACACCTTAAAGAGGGAAGAGATTTGAACTATCAGATTCCTGTTCCTGTGGAGAAACAGCCCTTGGCTGTTGTGCCCCATCACAGGGGGCTGCACGAAGGGTTAAGGGACTATGGTTGCTCTGCTCTCTGGAAAAGCCTTAAACTCTCAAGAAGTCACAACACTCCCCAAACAAGGCTAAGAATGAAATTATACAGGGAAAAGCAGGGAGCCCCAGAAAGTTTTATCAAAGTTTGGCTCCAGGAGGGAAGGTCCCCGTGGCAGCAAACCGCTTAGAATGGGGCAGCCCACACTACTTTGTGTTTGTTTGTTTTTTTTAAATCTATGAAACAGAACACACCCACCACTTCTTTTTTCATCCCTAGCAATTCATTCAAAGTCAAAGCTTCGGTCTGAAGCTTAAGGCCTTTTATTTTACTTAGTTCTGGGCTAGCCTTAAAGGAGCAGTGAGAGAGGTTTTAAAACTGGCAACCTCATTTACCGGGAAATACAAGTTACTTGCTCTTGGGCACCTACAGAGCACACTTGTTTCAAGTTCTTCAAGTTTGAGGAAAAAAAAAAAATCTGGACTTCAAAAATTCCCTGCTGCAATTAATGGCTTGCTCTGACTTGACTTTAAATGTGTTTATTCCCTATGAAGGAACAGTAAAAAAAAAAGTTCAGCATCACCTGATATGTTAAAGTAACAGCTTTAAAAAGGTAGGTTAGTGTTCAACCAGCCTCTGCTTCGAGCCACAGGACCTTCACACTAGGCTTGAAGAAGAAAGGAAAAATAAACAGCGACCCCATTGACACAACTCTGAGACCTGGGTGACAAGAGAGGCTGAAGATTCACAAGTGGTGGTGAATGGTCCTGCCTGCATGGCCCCACTCCTGGCCAGCCCCTCTCCTGTGGCCGTCTCTGTCCTCACAGCAGAAGGTGACAGAGGGCCCCTGTGGCCTCCTCTGCACCCAAACCAAAGGTTTTGGTCAGATAATTTTAATTCACAGGTATATGAGAATTAGGATTTTAGTAATGCTACAAGTCTTCCTTATTCAAAAGGACACAGAAGCCAAAAGACCACATTGGGGAAGAGAAATTTTGAGGAAGAATGATCTAGAATTCTTCACAGTTATACAACAAAAAATAAAATTTAAGCATTCCTACATTAAAAAAAAAAATCTAAAAGAACTCATTTTTATTTTGAACAGTTATCTGGAATCTTTATAAGGCCTTATCCACCTAAAAGAAATTTTAATGAGGGAAGGTATCACACTGAAGCACCAAAACCCAAGCTAGATCATTTTCATTACCACAGAAAAGACATTTTACATTTCTTTTGCCTGGCAACTGTTTTTATTGCCAGCTGGAAATACTTTCTCCTGCTTTTGTGCTTAAAGAGGAAAAAAAAAAAAAACCCAGTTCAAATCTGCAGGCAGGATGCTGTAGCAGCTCTGAGTGGAGATGTTCCTGTTCACCTCAGCTGGGCAATTTCCTAACTCCGATGGGTGCCACCAAAGCAATCAGACTGTTCAACATCCTATGCAAATTACTAGAGATGAATGCTCAGATCCACCAGCACACATACAAATGGAAATTAGCAAAAAAAAGCAGCAATATGGTAATTCAGCATGATGCCGAATTTTATACAAACATCTCCAAAGGAAATCAAGAGGAGATAGGAAGCAAGACAAACTTCGGGACTGTAGCACGAGTTACAGCAGAAGGTCCACAGGAAGCCTACTCCCATAGACTGTTTCTGGCTTTGGGGTGGGTTTTTTTCTTATCTGGAACTAAGAACATTTACCTGCTCCTAAAAAAAAAAACAACCAAAAACCCAACAACCAACACACAACCAAACAAAGCAAAACAAAAAAACCCACAAAACCTCCTCCAGCCATGAGTACATCTTAAAGCTGTTGTGGCAGACATACAATGCTAACCACCTTGAACCTTCTCCCTCACAAACTTAATCTCCGTGTAGCTAAACAAATATTAATAATTGAAAAGCACACAAAGTGATTTTACTAAGGGGGTAATTAACAACTTCATTGCAGTTTAGCAGCTGATTTTCAGTTGGCGTTAAACCAACAGGAGCTTAAAAGAAGCTATTACACATGGATTCTGAATAACCTTGTGAGTTACTAGCTGGCAGTTTGACGCAGCCCTCTGACTTCAAAGGCCCCTTTTATAAAAAAAAAAAAGAAAGAAAAAAAACAGGACAAAAGGCAGAGAGGCTTCTATCATCATTTATGGTAAATAAGATAGACAAATATACTACATACTAGAAAGCTGATGTAAGGAAAAGACCGAACTTTGCATGAGCTTCATCAACTTTTTAGGAGGCCTGAATTACGCAGGAAGTTTTTGATTAGAAGCTGATAGTAATTTGGAAAAGGCAACAGCAAACAGCCCAGTAGCACAGAGAATCCAGATAAAAAAAAAAAAAAAAAAGTTTTGCTACTTTGCTATCAGCAGATGCTTGGGAGGACACATCACCAGGTCGCAGCAGAGCACGTGCCCAAGCGTTTCCTGACAACTTCACTGAACAAATCCCACCCTGGGCACACACAGCTCAAACTCTCCTCTGTTTTCTACTGCTCGGCCTTAACGATTCTTACTCCCCCACACACAGCCAGACAGATCCCCGGAGTCGGCGTTAGAGGAATTGCATGTTAAGGTCTAATCCCCTAAATATACACAGCGCTAATAATTAGGCCACATAGAAAACATAAAGATCTCCCCTTTACCAGAATTCACTGATGAAAAACCAGCAATGACATACAGCTTAAAATTAACATAGTGTGAAATGAAAAGCACAAGCCTTTAAGTGGAAAGCTGCCTAATGTAATTTTCACAATTACCATTTAATTTAAGAAGCAGATCAAAGAAGTGCATCATTTACATTTTCAGACATTAAGTTTTAGAGATCAAAGACCTCTAGTATTTCCAGACTGCATGTATGTGAGTAACTTGGTTGGAGTAATGAATCTATGCAGAGGGAGAACATCAGCTGCTCGTTTGCTCCGTGCAGCAGCTTCCCCATCGTCTGAGACGGTGGCAAGTGGCATCTGCAATAAGTATCATCAACAAGCATTCATTGACATGATACATAAATAGAAGCAAGGGGCTTTGGGGTCTAAAATAGCATGATACCAAGTTTCTGCCTGCTGGAGAACTCTCTCCCTGGAACTAGCCACTGCTGTAGATATTTTTCACAACTCCAGTCTGAGAGCTATGATTTATAAGTGCTTATGCAGTGTTCCAAAGGTCATTAAAGACTTCACTTCATTGTCATGTTTAACCAAAACTGTGTTTTCATGACAGTGCTGTAGCCTAATTACACCAAAAAGCTAAATAAAGAGAAGTGCACTATGTAAATATTCCAAAACATGTCAGTTTAATCCCATGTAGAAATGAACTATCAGCAGTAAAAGTGCTGTTTTAATGACCACTGAGGGTTGCTGCAACAGACCCTGGTCAAATTCTGTGTAAAGTAGAAAGTGTCCTGGCACTTACATCCAGGAAACAATCAAACTTTTAGTTCATATTGAAGACTCATGATTACTTCTGAGAGCCTCCCAAAAAACACAGCTTAGAATTCAAGATTAAAACCAGATTTTTCTCGGCAGAAAACAAGAGAGCATCACGGCCATAAAACCTACACACACACAAAGGAAAAAAGATGATCATTTAAACTGAACCAGTAAACAGGAGCTGCTCATGGAAGTTGAGAAGATGGCCAAAATTCCTCTTACTAAATTGAGGAATGTGATAACATCACATGTGGTAATGCGCAATGATATTTGATACCTGATTGCTGGTGTTAAAATAACTTTCTGTCCCCAGAGTCTTCCTTATTGTAAACTAAGATCCTCAATACATCATGCTGCCTGTCAGACTGGTCCCAACCACAGGGTGGATTTTTATCTGCATCTCCCTTATGTTACCTATTTCCCTTCCAAATCACGGGATTAAAACTATTTTAAAAGTAGATGGGAGGGGATACATATTGCTAACATTTAGACAAAGACTTAAATTCTTCTATCTTGGGATTACACATCTAATACAGGAAAGAAAGGGGCACATGAAATCCTCACACGTACCTCTAAACATGAGAAGATTTAAAGCAGCTTTGTCAAGAGAAGCTTCTCTGACAGACCCTTCTCGTGGAAAGGACGTTCCATTCTATAACTAAGACCTTGAAGCTCTTAGAAAGATGAACAGCTGTTACACTTATACAATAGTTGAGGAACCTAGGTATTATTTGTACTCTGGGAAACAGTGTTCTGACACACAAAGGGATTTCCATAGAAGCAAGTTTCATACTTGAAATCTTCTTCCACAAAACAGAAAGGTGAGCAAGATCCAGTCTTTAGATGAGGAGCACTATGAGCTGTGTCCGGCTGCCATTAACTTGCAGCATCCCAATCTCCAGGGATGCTTAGGTTGCATAATGCTGTGGGACGCCTGGGTGCTCCTGCCAGACCTCAAGTGCTTCACGTGGATTTGTGTGTGACAGCAGCCACACTGCTTCCAATTCCCAGCCTACAGCAGGTAGGCAGACACAGCCAAAGCACTTAAAGGTCCTCATCTGCATCTCTGTCAAAAAATTAAACCCGCCGTGTGGAATCCATGCAATGGTATATGCATCAGTAGATGAAAACATTGGTGAAATTGGTGCATGCCATGCATACCTCCACTAGCAGTCTGCAGAAGACTGCCTCTTCCCAAAGGGCACTATATATACCCTGCCTCAAGAAGAAACAAGGGCACGACACTTCTTTACTTGAGTAAAGCAGGTGCTGAGGTTGGGAAGAGGAGGATCTGGAGATGCAGATCTTTTCTCCATGTCCTCACCCCACGAGCAATATCTGCTACAGTGAGCCTGCATCAGGTTCATCATTTCCCAGAACAAAGGTAAGATGTGGCCAAGCTAGAGCGACAGCACAGCTGGGTTAAGAGAAAATACCCTAAGGAAATAATAATAATAAAAAAAAAAGACTGAGGTGAGGAAGGATGGCATACCTTTAAAAACAGCCGAGAGACACCAATATCCTTTCCATATTCCACTCCCCCGCATCTGAGAAGTAGCGTGACATTAGAGATGTCTTCTACTGCCTGAGAGACACCCTCCTCTATCCTACCCCCTTGGCTGATCGCGGAGGAAAGAGGAAAACAATCAGATGAGTCACCGCTGGAAATCTGCAGGGCTGGATCGCATCTAACCCATCCACGCACACCAGACACAGGAAACCAAATTACTGCCAGCCTCCCGACCACGGCTGCTTAAACGCCGGAAAACGCTGCCTCCAACCTTGCATGTTGTTACCGTGACCAGCAGATACGGTTCTGGCAAGAGACCTGCCCACATGCCAAGACCGATACTCGCTGCTGAAATGCCCACGTTAAGTATTTTGTGCTCTGACAGAATTAACCACTATATTGAAAACTAGATGCGATTTAATAGCATTGTTTTTCTTAACTATAGTATACCCAAGTAAGTTTAGGAAGAGAACGTTGACCTTCTTGCTGTAATTTTCAAGGGGAGACAGTTCTCATAAGGAAAGATGAAAGATTCCACTGGAAGATGGAATGCCCTGAGATTTTAGTTGCCACATTGAAAAAAAAAAAAAATTAGAAATTCTTAACTGCAGAGGTAAGAAAGGGAAGAAAACAAGAAAGGAACCACAAGTACACACATATGTGCATTTTTTCAGCCACATCTAACAGTAGGCTTCCATGCCCCATGGTAGGTAAATTCAGATGAGATACTGATTTTACAAATACCTAAGTGAAAAAATTAAAATCAGCGTAATAGCACATTCACACATTTAGGACAGTCTGAGACTGTATTTCCCCAATCTTTTAAATGGCCAAAATGCAAAACAAATGCAAAAAAACCCCAACAACACAGATTTAAAGAGTCAGTACGTTCTATAAAATTTCATAATTTAAATACTTACGAGGTAAAAAATTCATTCCAGTAAGAAGGAAAAAGTAGTTATTTACAAATAACCTTAGGTGCACGTTTCTCCTCTTCTTTTTCCAAGCCTCTCTCCTCTGTCATTCCTTCACAGCATGCAGCTCCCAACCCCATACACCGACACCCGACATGCAGAACTTCCTGGAGTCTTTAACGATGCTCTCAAATGAGATTACAGCCCGTGTCTGCAAGACCTACCCCAACGTCACAGAGGACTTTTGGATTTTATCAGACGCATGAAAGCTAGGTCGTTAGTGAGCATCCCAGTCTGTGCATTTTAATGGGATTTGTCTATGAAAAAAAATTCATCGACACGTAAGACTTGTAGCTGTGAAGCAATGCCCTCCTGAATAATCATCCAGTGGATGTTTATTATATCAGGGTTGGTTCCCCCCGCCCCCTCCAAAGCATCAGGCAAACGTATGTGAAAGATATCCATCTGTACCCAGAGCTCATGCCTTTGTCCTCACTCCACTTTCAATTAGTCCAAATAAGAGCAAACTCCACGCAACCTTGTTATGAAACGCTGAGATCTCACAATGAGGAGGCCCACCTGACATTTTAAAAAGAACTTATAGAAACGTGAGACCTCTGTAATTAGTTAAGACAGCCAACGTCACTTTGTTACAACCCCTTCTACTTGCAAAAGAACCTGCAACCAAATGTCTGACCCATTTTTGCTCAGGATTACATTTTTCAGGTGTATCAAAAAGGCGCGTTTTGTCAGTGGCACCATTTAGGCAAATGGGACATGGTGACACAAGAAGGAAGAGAGGTTTTTGCTGGAATGGAAACGCAGTAATGCCTAGTTTCATCTAACCTGAAATAGCATCCCAAGGCAGTGCAGCAGCTGTTGCTACAGAACACCCCCACCCGCGTGGTGTCAGATCTGGATCTTCATTTTTCTTCCTCTTATCCACAGCCACTTGAACATCTGGTTTCGTTTGCTTCCGTTCTTTATCACATCGTGCTGACACGGTCGTTTGACCGCATAGAAAGTCTCAGATCAAACTCCTCAACCTAGATTTTTAAAATTCCTTCCTGAAGGAAAAAAAAAAATAATAACTAAGTTACAAACAGCAGGGGCAATAAAGTACTTCTAGGAAAGAATTTGCAACTAACAGTGGAGATTCGATCTGGGATTAGATTGTACCCCTGAAGGACAGGTGGTGATCGCTGCAGAACTGCTGGACCACATGGCCCACCACCCCTGAAGGACCATCTCCCAACCAACAAAACTTCAGCAAGACGCAAGCGTTGCTCTTGCCGTAGCAGAAGTCAGCGTATAAGCATATCAAATACTTTCAAATGCTCTGGCCCTGGAACTCGTGGCAGAGTTTCTATTTAAACCAGCTCCAACTGTATTTATGAGCCTTATGAAATTCATCCTGAAGAAGTTTAGTTATGGCTGGAAGCCAGTCTCCCTAATTCAGGTGTCTAGGCGACCCCGGGCGCCTAGCAAACGGCTCCCGAGTCACATAAGGAATAGAGCTGGGAAACGAGCAGAAGCAGGTGACTTGAGAAGCCTCCAGGGAAAGAGATGGCTTGTCTAAATTCAGGTGTCTGCCTCTTCATCCCACTAGCTCAGCTGCAACCCGGCAGCGAGCTGCCACCAAAAAGCCAACTCCGCCAATACCACCTCTTCCCTAGCACAAGCCACCGGTGCCCACCTCGCCTCCCAGGAGCCAAATATCGCAAACCAGGTTGCATTTCCATCATCAGATGAACTCCCCGAGCCAAATCACTGGAGGGTCAGACACACACCACTCCCACTGCAAAAAGAGGCAGCAGAAGCACATGCCAAACACAGGAGTTTCAATGACACCTTGCTGTGGTAACATCCTGGCACTAACACAAAACCACATCATTGTGGGATCTACCTAGGAGGACAGCTTGGCCCAACCAACACCGTTCACCGTCTACGCTAGTTGAATTGATCCCAAGCCAGATATTCCTTTAAAGCTGTGTTACATGACAATGACTTTGACTTTTTTTGGCCAACGTAGTTAACAACTATTTCCCAAAGTTAGTAGATCAGGTTTCTTTTCCAATAGTAATGACTGAAAGCTGAATCACGTCCAGAAGTGAAAGTTAGGACTTTCACATGAGCTGGTGCAAAAAAAATGTGCCAACACACCCAGCGCTGGCAAAAAAATAAAAATAAAATAATAAAGCCAGTCTTATAATCCTCGTGCCCTTCCAAGATAATCCCAGATGTTTTGTACCACAAATGCAAAACACTGTTGAAATTCTGTTTCTCTATTCAGCATAACACAAATGAAAGTTTTACAGCCAAATATCTAACTGGAAGCAAGCACGCTGTGAGTCAGATCCATACATCTTTCTCCTCATTGGAAAAATAAAAATTTAGCACTATTCATAAACGCTAAATTTACAACTGCTTGCAGAAGCTCACAGCATGAGGAACTAAAGAACCTATTTTAAAGTAGCTTATGCACTACATTCCTTTAAAGTTAGATTTTCACTTGGATTGACGGTGTTCAGATATGTGAAAAACAGCAAAACCAAAACACTCCTCCTAAGGTAATTTGGATAATAAGTTAGGTGTGTCAAGCACACCTTACACCAGCAGATACATTTCCAGAACACTGGGCCTGAAAGCACGTGCTGTTTTTCATTAACTTGCAGAAGTTGGAAAGCCCATATAAAAAATGATAGTTAAGAGTTATGTTAGTCTCATTAAGCAGAAAAGGTTGGGTTTTTTCTTTTGTTTTTATAAAAATAAAAACCTTCCTCCAAAAGTGGATAAAGGAACTTGAAAGAGGAGTGGTAGGTACAAGAAACAGCTGGAATGTATCTGGTTCTTACAACACAATAAAACCCAAGTGTTTTCCAAAGCTCAGCAAGGTCACCGTCTAATGTAATACACCCCAAATGCTCATTAAAAACTTAAAAATTTTGACCAAAAAAAGAGGTGTTTGACAAATAAAAGGTGCTTAAAGGGAGACCACAGTAACAAGGCAGGGGGTGGAATACTAAACGTGGAAATCATCATCTCACCTCCTCCCCAGACTATAGGTGGGGAAAAAAATATGCATGACCTCACAAAAAAAAATGAAGAAAGAATCCGGACACTGTTCAAAACACAAACAAACAAAAAGACAGGAGGAAAAGAACAAAAGTAACACCATGACTGGTAATCACAAAATGCAGAACAGAAAAAACAGCAGTCCAGTCAGAGTTGCCTATAGATCCCCTTAAGCTGCAATGCATTTCCCCAGTATAGACGACGTATCCATTTCTAGAGTCAGCAAGTTAATTCTTCCCCTTAAAGTGTCTGCAGACGCTGCTTTCACACGAAATCTTAGCACAATGCTCAAAACTACAAAGATAAACCATCCACAAAGGAAACTACACTGTGAACTCAGCTCAAAGCTATGCACGCCCATCGCACAGGACTGCGTGAAGACAGACCTCAAGCAGCTCTGAGAAACCCAAATACACACTTAACTTGAAAATATATAAATCCACCTTGCAGAAATCAGGAAACAGAGTCTACTCTCAAGCAAAAATCAGTCCCATTTTTCTCTCAAGCACATCACCAAATGCACCACAGACACCTTCGCTGAGGTCCAGAAGGAAGGGGACAAGGTAACAGAGAGAATAATGCTCAGCCAGATAAAACAGTATTACTGTCATCCTCTCCCTCTAAACCATTATTGCTAGCCCTGTTACACGACATTTTGCCACAGCACTTTCACAGTCTGCAGCCAGCAGAGAACGTTATTTCTAGGATTGACATTCCCCGCAGTATTTACTTAACAGCATGTATATTTATGTATCAATTCATATTTATACATTAATTGGATATACTTAGTATTACTCCATACAAGGGCTCACTGCCAAGAATCTACACGCAATAATGAAATATTGATGCATCCACCTAAAGGAGAGTTAAATACATCCCTTATGTAGACGTGAGCCAGGAGTTTGGCAGCCGTGCTATAAGAAGTTCTCCAGAAACCAGCCCACCCAGGTTTTATGACTTGACAGAATTACCCAGTATTAGACATAGTTTAAGCAACACAATATATAGATTTTGCCTTTTCATTCGCACATTTTTCATTCTGACACCATCCAGGATGTTGACCGGCTCTCTACCCGCTACCCGAGGACACCTTACCCAGAACATAGAAAAAAAAAAACAAAAAACTTTTCGATAATGAGTACTTCAGCTGAAATAGAGGTACCTACGAGAAGAGGATCTGAACAGTAAGAGGAGACTTCTGTCTCTACAGTTATTCCTCCCATCTGCCATACCAGACTGTACGCATTAGATTCATGCTTGGGGGAAAACCAAAACAAAATAATCACCGAGGTAAGATCTCCATGCAAATACAAGGAAAATGTCACTGCTAGACACCTCTCGCTGCCTTTGCAGAAGCCATAAAAATATACAGTGGAAACGCAGACATTGAACAATTTCAACAAATAAAAACATTTGGTGGCCACATGTCAGAGACCATTGGCTGCATTTGATTGCTCTGCCGTTGCTCCAAACCAGAAGACTTTAGCAAGTAGTCCTGGCTCTCAAGTTTTATCCTCAAACCGACTCTTTCTACCAAGCTACTCTGCAAATCTGCTTTTTCAATCTTCTGAGCAGGCAGGGGATGGGAGGGTGTGTGTTTGGGTTTGGTTGGTTTTTTGTTGTGTTTTTTTCCTGGAAAAAAACCCACAAAATAAAAAGCCCCCAAATAGTTTTCCAACATCCAAAAATCTAACAGATACTTTCAACTCACAAAGGAAGATAGCTTTGAATTCTGAAAGCACACTGTAATGCAATCATGAACGAAGTTGTTAGCACACCCAACAGCATGCAGATAAATTAGGTTACTTCACTACCTATTTAATGGCCACAGCAGATATGAGCAGCAAGAGGTATCTTCAGTTGCTGTCCAGACGGCAGGTGAAGAGACACTCTCTTCCTTTAACACTGCCTTATCAAAAAGGTTATAAACCTCATCTTGCTACAGGAATCCTAATGGTGAAACACCTCCCTCCATCAACTCCATGGAGACCTTACAGTAGCCTTCCAATATCTGAAGGGAGCCTACAGGAGAGCCAAGAGGGACTGTTTATGAGGAAGTGTAGTGACAGGACAAAGGGTAACGGTTTTATATTGGCAGTGGGGAGACTTCGATTAGATATTAGAAAGAAATTCTTTACTGTGAGGGTGGTGAGACACTGGAACAGGTTGCCCAGGGAAATCATGGATGCCCCATCCCTGGAAGTGTTCAAGGCCAGGCTGGATGGGGCTTTGAGCAACCTGCTCTAGTGGGAGGTGTCCCTGCCCATGGCAGAGGGGTTGGAACTCCATGATCTTTAAGGTCCCTCAAACCATTCTATGATCAACACTGGGTAGTGTTCACACTAGAAAGGACTTCTGATCCACTACAGTGTCCCTGCATGAGAAACAGTCCCAGGACCACAGGTTCCTGCTCATGACTCTGAGACTGATGCTCTCAACAATGGTATCATATGAAACCAGTAGCTCTCAGAACATCTGACTTTAACAACTCTGGATCAGTTCTTAGCGGAAGAAATTCAGCTCCCAAGAGGCCCTGTAACAGCTTGCGATATTAAGAGTTATTTGGCCTAACACCTATTTTTCACTTCAGTGGATTTGTCAAGGTTGCTCCATATGCTTTCCTACAGCTCTGCTGCTTCCCTCCAACAATTGATTCAGGCACACGCTCACTGCCCACCCTCCCTCAGACGGGATCTGTACATTTGACTACTTTGGGGGAAAATAAATAAATAAATAAAAATCAAGCGTTATTTGCCTCAGGGCACTCTAACTAAAGATTTACAGACCTTGTGGGTTAGGTTTCAAGTTGCTTTAGCAAACAATTCCAAACCGTAGATATTTACCTGAAGATTAAGGTTCCTTTATGACACAGAACAGGAATCAAAAGCAGTGATTTTTATTTTTTTTATTTTTTTAAAAGAAAACAGCACATACTCTTCTTTCCTCTTGAACTCTCAGAGGGGCATCATCCCTAAAATAGTGAAGGGTGTTTCGGGGGAGAGGGACCACGTCTTCCCTTCGCTCTCAGGGATGAGCGTGGTGGTGGGCTGCAGAGCGGAAGAGGCAGACTGCCCTCCCACATCTTGAGGCAGGAAAACAGACTCGGCAGTCTGGGATATTTAATAGCCAGGGGAAGAATGCTTTGGTTTGGAGGAACAGTTTTTGGCTTGCTTAAGTTATAATATGGAACAGATCGCAGTAAAATAATTTTAACCCAGCTATTTCTAGCTTTGGCAAACACAGCTCTTACCTTGGAGAAACTATTTCTGAGTTGTGTTGTTTCAGTGTTTTATTCTGGTCTCGGTGCACACCGTCTGCCCCAGCTGATGTGCTAAGTAAAGGCTGAGCTGCACGCGAGTATGACCAGCACCAGTTGTTACAGGCAGAGCTCGGAAGACTCCGGACATCCCAGATGAAAGAACCCACCACCACTAACCAACCACTGCTGGGTTCTGGATAAGCAACACCTGAGAAGAGCTTGAGTTTTGCACAGAAAATGACAAAGATGTCCTCGGCAGCCAGCTCTCCCGGAGTGACTAACCACCACCAGTGGGAGTAACCAATACCAAGACAAGCAACATTATCTCCTCTCCCAGTTCACCACAACACACGAAACACAAGAGTTTGGGGACTACACTTTAAGAGGTCTTTGTGCTTGTAAAGACTACAGACCTGCCTTGTCTGCATTATCATAAACTACGCCTCAACATGAATCTGAATTAAGGAACAAAGTCTTTCATTAACTAACACCAGATATCAGATGCAATCTTTTGTTGTTATTGCTGTTAATCAAGTTGCTGAGTTTTTTGGGTTTTGTTTTTTTTTTTTTTTCGGTATAGCATAAGAACTATATTTGAAACATATTTGAGCTCCTACTAGCCAGTGACTGCCGTACAACATGGATACTCCAACTGGGAACACGCAGAAGCGGGACCCGACCGGGACACAATTTTCTCTTACCAAAAGCTTCCAGACCAAATGGGGTGAAAACTTTTGATGTTTTGGGGTGGTTCCCCCCTCCAGATCTGACCTCATTCCCATTACAGAAAGCCCTCACCCTCAAGGTTTGAGCTCAGGTCTTCTGATTTTATTTTTTTTTTTTAAGTCTCAGAGTCAAAAAAGCTCTGTATTGACATACAGAAAAAATGTTTACACAGAATTCATTAGCAAAGGGAAATAGTAACAGTTTACAAAGAGATTTTTGCTTGTTCTTTTAAATATATAGTAGCTAGTGTTTGTATGCTTTCATCTTGCTTTAATGTTAGGGGGGAAGCTGGCACGTAAAACCTTACCAAAACATAAGAACTTCAAGTTCATAAATATTTGGAAATCTGCCTCATCTTCAAAACTAATTGTTTAATGATTAGGACTCACCAAGTTCCACTCTCAATCACATACACACCACCGCATTTGACCAAGACTCACAAAACCTTGAGACCATGTCTCATTGCTCTAAAAATACCTCTACTCATCTCATACAACGGAAATGGTTGGTTGTGGCTTTTCAGTCCATCTGGATTTAAAGAGTAGAGAAACACAGCAGACCCTCTGAAAGGCAACCCACATTTTGTAGGGAAATAAATATTTACATTTTCCTTCAACATTATGGAATTCTTAACGTCCTGTTTATCAATACCTTCAGGTTTTTAAGTTACTCGATTTACAATAGAACGTTTACTCCAAGGGGTAAGTTTAGAAGTTATTTTCAAACGAGAACAGCTTTCACGTATCAGAAACAAAGTATAGCCACACAAACGAGATGGGGAAGGGGAGGGGGGAAGCTGAACATATGTTTTTTCCACTACAGAAAAAGCTTTACGCTTCCATCCCGTTGCTAACCCTCCCATGTGCTACTGGCAGGGAGAGGGGGAACCCTTTGTTGGAGTGGTACAACCAGCCAGTATCAAATGAGAGCTAACAATAATCAGAACAAATCCCCAAATCCTTAAATAGGCTTCTCAAAGACAACATTACATCACCTTAGCGATTGAAACTATTTAAAGTAAGCTTTGCCAATTGAAAGAAAGCAAGGTAAGGAACATGTACGCTGGAGAGGAATGCTTTAATTACCTAAACTCACAGCTAGCTCTGACAAAATTGACACTTGAGAAAGCCAGGACTGCTGTAATTAGATACATTCGCGGATGGCTCTTACAGAATTGACACTTGTGGAAGTCAGCTGTGATACCCTCGCCCACGGTGCTCTCGGTTCAAAATTCTCAATGGATTTTAAGCACTAGATGTCATCATTTTACAGAGGAGACAAAGAAACCCGCACTCGGGTCTTGACAAGGTTGAGAAGATGGGGGGGGGGATAAAAAGTAACAGACAGCCTTCTCCAATCATTCACTCTTCTGAAAGTTACTGGGGCAACATTTCTGACAACGGAAGCTCTATCTCAAGTGAACGGGTGCGAAGAAATAAGCTTAATACATTAAAACAGATATGAATCAGCACGCTAAAGCTCCTCTTCAGAAGCACATGACGGCTCTAAGCGAGGCTGCTCAGTATTTCTAACATTTCTCCTAACACCTTCCATCCCATCAGCTACCCTGACTGTACTCACACATACTCTCAGGTACAACCACGAACAACTCCTTTCCCCGCGCACTAACACACACCGTGACTTTGTGCAGCAACGACACCGAAACAGGAGATATTTACATCCAGCCCTGCGCTCAGCCAGACACTCATGTTTAAAACCAGGAGGGAAAGAAAATGACTGTAATTTCAGGTCGCTCTGTCCTGAAACTCTTTCGAGACAGGAAGACGAGGAGCGCCTTTAATTCAGGCTGTCTCAGAGCCAGCGCTAGGAGAAGTAATTTACAAGACGGCGAGAAATTACGAGCCTTAATGACAGGAGGGCAGCCCCCGCCAGCCTGTAATTGGGATTTCTGGGGATGGGGGGCCGTCGGCGATACTGCAGAGAGGGCTCCCTTTCCGCGATACCTTCTAAAAATAGCAGCCCGCAGCTGCTGACAAAGAAACCAAAGTTTGGGAGCCGCGTCCCCGGCGCTCCCGCCCGGCAACCGGCGGCGGCGGTGGGGGGGCGGCGAGACTCCCCACCCACTTGGCTGGGGAGGGGGGGGAGAAGGGTGGGGGTGGCAAAGGGGTGACACAGACAGACAGCGAGGGATGCCTCACCTCTACCCATCGCCGAGCTTCGGCGAAGGCCGCCTGGCAGTCGCACTCCGCGTCCTCTCTCCCCTCCATGGCCGGCAGTGAGTGAGGGATGGAGACGGGGCGGGAGGGGTTGGGGGGGTCAAGCGGCCGGTCCTACGGCGGGGTGGGGGCGCGGAGAGAAGCCGCTGTCATTCAGCTGCCTCCTTTTAACGCTCCCCGCGCCGTCTCCTCCCTCCCTCCCTACCTCCCTTCTCCGCCTCCTCCCCCTGCCGGGAGGGAGCTTGCCGGCGCTCCGCGACCGCAAGAATTCGGAGGCTGTAAAGCAACACACACACACACACACACACACACCCTTTTCCCCGGACGCCCGGGGGGGGCTGCACCCCCCTCACCCCCACGCCCCTGCGGCGACGGTGGCGGCGGCGGCGGCTCCGTCCCGCCGGGCCCCTCGTCCTCCCGGTGGAGGCCGCCCCCGGCGGCTCCCCGCCCCGCCGCATACCAGGAATAGCTGGGGACAATCGCACCTTTGAGGGCCGGCCACCTCCGTCCCGGCCCCCCGCCACCTGTCGCCCCCGCACGGCCGGAGCCCCGGAGCTCCCGCGGGTCGTGGCTTGCGGCCATGGGCAGCGGCGGCAGCAGGGGGAAGGGAAGGAAGGAAAGAAGGAAGGAATGGACTCCCTGCTCTTCTGCAGCCTTGTCCCGCTTGGGGATGAGGTGAGGAGCCTTTGGGAAGCTTTGGAAAGGAGCTTTGGAGAGAGGGACCTGGGGAGCCCTGGTGGACAAGGAGTTGACTGTGAGGCAGCAATGTGCCCTTGCAGCCAAGAAGGCCAGTGGTATTTAAATTGGAAGAGGGGAGATATAGATTAGACAACAGAAAGAAATTCTTTCCTGTGAGGATGGTGAGGCACTGGAACAGGTTGCCCAGGGAAATCATGGATGCCCCATTCCTGGAAGTGTTCAAGGCCAGGCTGGATGGGGCTTTGAGCAACCTGCTCTAGTGGGAGGTGTCCCTGCCCATGGCAGGGGGGTTGGAACTCAACAATCTTTAAGGTGCCTTCCAACTCAAACAAGTCTATGATTCTGTGATTCTGTCGGGGTGCATTAAAAAAGAACATGGCTGGCAGGTCAAGGGAGGCCATCCTTCCCTTCTCTACTCTGGTGAGGCTACCTCTTGAGAACTATATTCTGGGCTCATCTAGTTCAAGAAAGACAACTGCTGGAGAGAGTCCAACAGAGGGCTATGATGGCGATCAAGGGACTGAAGTATCTCTCATATGAGGAAAGGCTGAGAGACCTGGCTCTGTTCAGCCTGGACAAAACTGAGAGGGGATCTCATGCTTATAAATACCTACAGGGTGTGTACCAAGAGGATGGGGCCAGACGCTTTTCAAGTGGAGCCCAGCAACAGGACAAGAAGCAACGGGCACAAACTGGAACACAGGAAATTCCGTCTCAACGTGCGGAAAAACTTGTTTACTTTAAAGGTAACAGAACACTGGAATGGGCTGCCCAGAGTGGTGGTGGAGTCTCCCCTGGAAAACCCAAAACCTTCCTGGATGCATTCCTGCGCAGCCTGCTCTAGGAGAACCTGCTTCGGCAGGGGGGTTGGAAGGGATGATCTCCAGAGGTCCCTTCCAATGCCTACCATTCTGTGATATGGAAAACAAGAGAGGTCCACGCTTTGTCTTGAACTCTTTCTTTTACACAAAATGACCCTAGCAGAGATGCCTGGGACAGAGCTGGAGCCACAAGGCATGGCCTCCACACTTTCCTCCTGCTCCCAGCATCATCTGCAGCAATCCTGGGTTTGCTCATAGTACCCCCAGAAGGTCCTATTGCTTTATTTCACTCATCTCTTGCCCTCCCTGACAAGCTGCAACGGTTTCTTTGTGACTTGTCCCCACTGTCCTACAGGTCCTGAAGCTCTGTCTCAGACTGACTACTCCTGAGCCTGGGTGGCTGGTTTCCCTACAGTAGCCACCAACACTGTGATCAGTTGGGATTATGCTACGGCACGTCCACGTTTCTTCCACCCTTCCCTGTCTTCTCCGTAAGCAAAACAGAGTTGCTGCAGGCATCTTCTTCTTGTAGGGCTGAACATACAACATCATTTTTTCAAGGACCGCTGAGAAAAGATAACTTAAAAATTGTACTGCAGGCAAATTAGCTTCTCCTGAGGTGTCTCTTGGGAGCATGTCTTTTTTTCTGCTCTGTAAACATCCTTCTTAAAATAGGAGAGAAGATTTTAGGAGATCTGTTCGACATCCCAAGAAGCTATTAGCATCAGTGCCTGTAGTACATGGAGATGAGTGTTACTGGTGGTACACACAGGCAGGAAACCCCAGTGACTCCGGCTGAAATAAGTTCCACAGGAGATGTTTGGCATTCATTAGAGTTCCAGATGCATAGAAATGATGGAGTTAGCTCCTCACAGTGGTGTGATTTGAGACAACTATGCCGTAGAGGCAGTGATGAACGAAACAATAATCAAAGCTGTAATTTAGAAGTTTTTTTCCTGCTCCAAGCCAGATCAGCCCCAAGACAAATGAAGAATCTGCCTATTTCTTGAGTGGGAAGCCTGAGCATCAGAAAACAACCTTCTCATCACACTATTTAACATTTTTGACTACAAAGGCTAAAAAAAAAAGTCTTAATGTATGTGCTGCTGCTGCTGGCTGACATCAGTTTGTAGTAGCTGTCATTACTAAATGTTTCTCTGGTGAAGCACTACCGCCTTTCCCAGATTTTTAATGTCTGCCTTCACTTTGTATAAAAATATGATGCTTGTCCCTAAGTAGGAGGAAGTAACTGTGAGTACTATAAAAGTCTTAATTTGATAATAAAGTTCTATGAAACAGGTTTCAAAAGAGGCCATGTTTAAAATACAAGTTTTCAAGTTTTTGCTTATTCCTGGTTGTTTTATTTCACTTAATGGCAAATCAAATCACTTTTCTTGTGAATCAAGTATTTAATGTTTTAGATCAAATAATTCAAGTAATTTGAGTAATCAAGTAATTGACTAAATCCTCCTTTTAGTAAGCTGCACAGATCACAGCAGCTTTCAAGTTGAAGTTATTCACTGAGTAAAAAAAGTTCCAAGATGCAAATTTCTTCCTCCAAGTGCATTTTAAATTGACTATCATGGATAATTTCTCTATGAAAGCTCAAACAACCAAAATGGTTAAATAATCCTTTGCACTAACAAGGTAAGTCACCAGACTCCTCAGTCAGAAAAATAGTCCATATACCAAATAGATACGGCTGCTAATTTTTGGTGTCAAAAGTAGCAAACATAATATTGTTCTACTCAGCAACTGTGTGCGCTCCCAGGGATAAGTCAAGCAACAGTTTACGTCATATTCTTCTCAGAGAGAGTTCTACAAATATTTGATACAATAATATTTTCTACCAAGGCAGGCTTCCTCCCTTAAGGAAAGACAGTGTTTATTTTTTAAATGTAGGCTGTTAAGTGTGCTCATATTCTAAAGCTTACATTTCAGTGACAGAAAACGCTTCTTCCTCCTTCTCTCCTTAACTGAATCATGCAGCTGCGACAAAGGAAAGGGCCTTGTACTGGTTATTAAATTCTTACAGTTTCTCAATAAAACGCTTGTAATAACATGGGAAAACTAACACAAATAGACCTAGAAGAGCTTGAGCAATCCTGAGTGCTTAATAGCACGCCAGCTCCACTCAGCTAAAATTAAGAGCAGGGCCGAGCGCGTATCATCTCTTCACTCCTACACGCACCATTTCTGTAAGATGATGGTGTAGGGCTGTCCCAGGCTGCAGGAGATGAAAAGGGACATCCCGGCAGTCACTAGGTCTGCCTGCCTGTGGCCAGACCCTGCTCCGCACCACCGAGGCGGCGAGGCTCTGGCAGGGCTGGATAGGGCAAGTTTGGAAATAACAGCGTTATTTTCCCACGGAGCTTGAGCTAATCAGCACAGACTGTACAGATCAAGGCAACCTCGGCATGGGCCTTGCAGAGCCAAAAGCCCCGTGTGGTCTGCAGGGCTCATCAGCCCCTGGCCAGGGCTTTGCTGAGCTACGCAAGTCGGCCAAGTTGTTCGTACCTCACTCCTTGTGTCCCAAGATACACGGGTTCTGTCGAGGCCAAAGATATTACAGCACCTTCTAGATCCCTTTATTCCCTGTGCTCCTCAAGATGGTCACCAGTGCCTGTGCCAGAACGTGGTTTTGTAAGTACTGGAAGGTCGTTAAATGGTACATTTTAGGTGAGATAGTACTTCTGCAGTGCAGTCTTTCAAAGTTTCCATCTAGCCAGGGGATCGTGCAGTGAGCAGACCCAGTTCAGCTTAGAAGCTGGTGCACTGCTCTCCTTTCGTCATCTCAAACTTCTGAGAACCTTTCAAAAAGCAACGCTCACTAAAAAGCACCATCTTATATATTAACGAACACTGCAAGTAAAACAAAATAGAAGGAAGCCTTACTCTGCAGGACAACTGATTTGAAAACTATGTGAAAAATCGCTGAGCAAAACTATCATATTGCCAAAATACTAAGAATTCTTCCAAGTTTTCACTTGAGATTCAAGATGTATTTTTCCAGTGGGTCCATGAAAAATCCCACAAGTTTACTATTCTTACCTTGATTTCCTTCGTCATGAATTCACTTAAGTGCTAGTACTCAAAGGCCTGATTCTGAAGCAATTTTGTAATAAATAATGGCAGAAAAGCAGAGCCCCTCCAATTATTACCTAAACCCACCAAAATCTTCTGAAGGGATATTACGGTGTGAATATTTCCCTAAAGCAGATGACTATATTTCCCTGATGTAGCTTAACAGCTTTGAAGTGAATGTTGTCACCTTCTCTTTCTTCACCTTCCTCCCTACTCTAAAAGTTATATACATAACTATAGCTTACTTTAAATGTAGTCCTCCAAGTGTCCTTTAGCATAAGATATACAATACCCCAACTAAGTTGTGACAACTTAGATTCGATTTTTCTGATATTAGCGGGAAGATGATGTAGCTGTCTTGGTTACTAAAGCCTTTGGGTTTTATTTAAAGACAAGTTTCAGGGCTTTACTAATGAGCGTGGCAACAGAAAGCAAGTCTTAATGATACTGCATTTTACCGGGGTGAAAAAGTGCTCAAAAATAGCTCATGAGTAGTGTTCTTCCCCCTCACTTTTCAAACCAGCTCACTTATAGAAAACAGACTCTTGTTGTTAGGGGACTCTCCCGGTGACATGTTTTAGACAGACACTCCGACTTATTCTTTAGAGTGCAAAAGATGTTCTTAAGTGATAAGACAGACTCCCAGGCCTCTTTCTTTTCTATAAAGAAGGAAAACTCTGCCAGATTGCTTCTGGCATAACCCCATTCGTTTTTCCTGCAATGACAATTGACAGAGAACGAAAGCACCCTCTGGGACATGGAGGGTTCAGTTTCCTTTGGCAGCGATCTCGATTGGAAACAAACCTGAATTATTTCACTTCAAAGCAACGAATAAGGAATATTTTTCTGGAATGTCAAAAGATGGATGTTAACCAAAACCAAGCTTCAGAAGAATCCTAAAGCATAAGATTGCCTAGTCAAAAAAACCCAAACAAAACAAAATCCACACAACACCCCAAAATAACCAAGTTGTTACTAATTCAAGTGTAGAAACTGGTCAACAGTACCTTAAGTTCCAGTGGTGAGGTGGGAGGGATGGCACAGGGGAAGGAAGAGTATCACATAGCATTCAGTAATGCCACCTGACAAATTTACAATAGATACTCCTAAAGAGGTAAAATATATATATATATGACCATCACGGCTATCTTAAAATATATAGTCTGTTCCTGTTAGACAAAGCTTCATTACAGTGATTGTTACTTCTGTCATTTATTTCAGTTAGGGGAGGTGAATGTGAATACTTCACATTGCTGTATTCACCTGTGTGTGCCCTCCACAGTCCTACCATTTGAACTACTATTAATTACTAGTGTGGCTTTTCCGAGGCAAAAATCCATGTTGTTTTTCCACATATACAAATAGCAAACACTGGTTTAACTAAAGCTTTTTGAAAATTTATTAACATTATTAGGCTTGAGAAACAAAACCATTTTTTATTCAAAACGTTAAGATTGTTTTAAAATGTTAGTGCTCACCAACAGAAAGAAGAAACAGTCTTTTTTCTGCCTTTTTTCTTCCATATGTTTATTTATAAATAATGCACTGAAAAAAATGCATTTGTCTTTTCAGTCACCTGCAGAAGTTCTAATAATATTCTTGTATGATTATAATTAAGAGATGGAGATAGCCTCATATCTCATGTTTTTTACTCATTAACATATCACATACTCAAAATATTATCTGTGAATGATACAAATGATAATCCTGCTCTGAACTAGCTCATCGTTACTATGATGAAATATGACAGACAGTAATTCCCAAAACTTTTAAGGGGGTGGAAAGAGAAAAACCCACCACAAGAAGTCTTGCACAAAAGGCATGCGTGTATATAAATACCCAATGTTGCTCCAGGAACAAGCAGCAAGATATAGCAAGGACAAATGCAAAGTTTATTCGACGTATGCTACAATTAATCAACATGTTAGGGAAGTATCAAAATTTGTACTATTAACATATGGCAACAGTTTTATTGTTACAATACATTGCAATAGATTAGCCCCACTGGAAAAGGCTTTTAAGCTGCAGACAGCGCAATTGCATTAAATCTTAATTCTTCTGGGTCACGTTCCATGAATTTCTTGCAAACTTCTATTGCATCCTAGGGAAAAAAGCAAAAAACCAAACAAACAAAAAAACCAAAACACACTTTAAATCATACTTATTAAAAAAAACTCCTCACAACTGAAATATGAAGACACGCTTTATACAAAATATGCTCAAAATCACTTTTCTATAAAAGATTACCAAGAAGTGTGACAAATCTATGTGAACTGTATTTCTGATCTGAGTTACCACTATTCAAGATTATTTACAGTGCTCATATGGGCAGCATAAAAGAGAGCAAGATTTGTATGCAGAACCTTAGCAACAAAGACTGAATATTCTTTTGTTCAACAGTTGTGTTCCTTGTCTGACTTCCTAAATTCATCTCTGAAGTTTGCCTTTACTAGTGCTGCTGTATTCAGAAATTCTTCCTTTGTCTCAAGATGAATCTAAGCTGCGTGGGGTAAGTGAAAGATTGTAAGTAATTCCTTCATCTAGCTTTAGGGTGCAATCTGGAGAACACATGTTATCAGGAAGACAGAAAGAAAGCCACATAAGAAAAAAAGGAAAGCTTTATCCAACTTCTCCCCCTGCCCAAACAAGAAGAAATTGTATGCAGCCTTTACAGACATTAGTCTATGCTACTGAACTATAAAAGGTTTTGTTTGATTGGTTTCTTACTTTCTCTGTTTTTTTCCTTTTGTAAAGCTAATCCAGACTGGATACCATAAAAGTCAGATCTAGGCATTGCCTTCTCTCATCATTCTGTGGGGATGAAAGTTTATCCTCCCGATTCAGTGTACTCCTTTCCAATTCATTTCTCATCTAAACATCTCCTGACACAAAGAAGTACCCAAAAGAAGCCATGAAACTGGAGAAGATTGATTATTAGCAAGTGCCAGAAAGGAAATCAATTCATGTCTACCATGGCACCTATCAACCTATAATTAAAAGGAAAGAGAACGAAAAAGTATCCTGAGTTTTCCATCTGAAGACTTCATCTCATGTACAATTTGAAAGGAGACGGGGTATATGGAAAATCTCAGCACAGAAGAAAAAGTCAGTCTGATCTTCTGTTAGGGTCAACCCTTCTGACATTTCTTGTTACGACAGTCTGTCATGCAGTGTTCTGAAATACCTGTTTTAAAACTGAGTAAACCTAATTTTGTCTCGCCATCCCACTCGCTCTATTCCTCGTCCAGTCATAAATATAGCAAGACTTCTGTATACATATTTATTAAAATATTTTTTATAAATTTTGTGTAAATACAGCAATAATTTTGTACAATAACATTTAAGAAGGATTTTTATTCCTACCTCTAAAAATGAATCGTCACTAGTTTCCCCATGGTTTATTGGAAATGGCTTGCGCCCATCTGTTGAAACACAAAGGAAGATTGAACAATGCATTTATAAAATTAGGAAAGTTTCATTTTTCCAGTTAAAACTATTTGAACAGATTTTTTGCTCTTCCCTTACAAAAATGCTACCCCACTTTTCATAAAAGAATTTTGCATGCAGCTAGCTATTCCCAGGTCTTTCCTCTGCTGGTGATTGCTTCAACAGATATCATGACGCTTAATCAGTTACATTTAAAAAAAATACCAACAACCCACAATCAAACCAATGAAATACTTTTTAGTATTTTATTTGAAAATTTTAAGGCTGTAAGTTGTGATTGCTTTACTCCTGGTACAGTACTTCAGTTTTTCAAGTACAGAAGAACTATTTCAACTACGCTTAATGGATTTAGCCAGGCAGCTGTACATCTGTGGTCTGTGACAGCTGCAATTGGGGACTCCACAACAGAAGAGAGTACCAAACCCACCAGTTTGAAGAGTCTGGCATAACTGAAATGTCACTCTCATTTAGGAAAAAAAAAAAAGAAAAAGAAACAAACCTAATAGCTTCAAATACTAAATACTTTCACAACATTTAAAAATGGTTGCTATAGTTAATTATTTCTTCTCCCATTTGCAATATAATGCTATTATTCTCAGCTTTTTAAAAATAATTTTATTCATATAAATATGTTTCAGGTTACTTGTGAAGAACCAACAGTATGAGAACATATGTCAGCATATCCTAAGTATTCGCTAGACCAAAATCCCTTTTGGCTCTGTCCTCCCTTTTAAAGGCTTTTTCCTTGCCCAAAGATTCCATCCAAGTTGACAATAGTTCCAAAGTACATTTTCCATAGCTAAAAATAGATTCCATGTTAGAAAACTTTTGGATTTACACAGACAAGAGATTGTTCATTATTGTAACAAGCATGATTGAAGATACAACAATGCAAACCCCTCAGAACGTGCCAGGGAAACAGCACTGAATGCCCTGTACTGTTGCAAGCTAAATTTGACTCAATTTTTTTTACTTTTTTTTTTTTACATACATCTTGGCAGAACAACATTTTAATTTTATGTGCCTATAAATAACGTGTTTTCTATGGCAAAAACATCATAAGCATTTAATATTCATGTGCTTCTTTAGCATTTTCTGCCTGCCAAAGCCCACGTGCTGGCCATAGTGACTGAAGCCAGTGAATTAATTGAAAAACCTTCTCCTGTTTTCCTACGTAAGTATTTTTTGCTTTCTTCCACCAGTAGCGAAGGAAGTTATTTTAAGAACAAAGGAAACAGTTGTATTAGCATCCCACTATACAGTGGAGCTAAATGCCTCTCTTTTTTAATTATTTTTTTTTAATATTTAAGCAAAAAATTCAAGTGTTTTTACCTTGCACCATATTTATGGAAAATAGCTAAACATGGTAATCACAGTCTGTAGTGTGCTTTTTAAGGACAATGAAAAGGTAATATGGAAATAGCAGCACACAACTAGAAGAAGAGTGAGCCATCCATCATACCTTGAAATTTAGTCATAAAATATTCATATTGCATCCTACAGTTGTTGCCTCACTATTTGATCTAGGTCACTGATAGACATAGAGCATATAAATACAGAAATGTGTGTCTATTGTTCATGAGTTGCCACTGATAATACCCCTTAGATCACCTTTATATTAACATAAGCACTTCTATATACCACTTATGCCCCAGGTTATGATTAGTTGCCTCCTGTTAAGGGCATTGCTTAATTACATGTTGATTTTCATAAGATGAAAATGTTCTCATCATAAAATACTGAAAAAAAAATGTGTTAGGAAAGACCAGTGACTTGCAGTTTTTAAATGCTGATTGACTTGCTAGTTTTCTGAAGTGCCTCCAGCAAAACCTAGTTGCCCAGCAACATGTTTAAAATTGGAGTCATTAGAGAATATCTGAGCCCTGGTGCTACACAATCCGAAGAGGGGGAAAAAAGCCAACTAATTCAGGAAACAGAGACTACTGTTTTACAGTTAACTGCCCAGTGACCACAAAAAGATAGAAAAAAAATAACCAGACTATAACAAATGAGTTATATTAGCATCTGCTAGTATTCTGACTACATAATTTGTTTGAACTGTATCATGCTGTTTAATAATATAGCTAACACTTCTAAGGTGGTATTTATTCATTTATTATTTCATTTATTCATTTATTAATTCCACAAGCAATTCAGGAACATAAATTTAACAGTACGTTCCTCTCTAAAACTTGAGTGTTTACCAATTCTTTCTCACTTCCTGTCCTTGTAAATCATAAAGGAATTCTAGAGGCAGTCTAGCATTCCATACCGTTTTATCTTAATAGGAGGGAGTTGAGTGAAGGAGAATCCAAAAAAACAATGTGAAGAAGGCTGTGATTGACAGAATCCCCTGACCCCGGAAACTATGATGCAGTTGAAAAGAATCTAAGCCCTACATTTAATCAATTAATCTCTCTCAAACTTTGACAGTTAACAACATTACTGCTTGTATTTCTTTCAAACAAATGGAGAGAGAGGATAAAAAGTGTTCTTACCCAATTCGTAGAGATGACCACCTACATTAACTAATGCAATAAAGTGAAGGTCTACTTTTTCATCTATACTTGGTGCCTGCAAGACAAAACAAAACAAAAATAAATTGTTCACTAAAATTCTTATCACAATATGATTAATGAGAACGTATCTTCATAGTATGCAAAACACCTGGCCAAAAGAAGTCACAAATGAGAAACATATTCTGGATCTATACAGAATGGCAGAAGTCATGCTGCAGAACATTTTGGAATATAAAGAAGCTTTCTGCAAAGGCACAGATCAGTATAGATCCTTTCAGTAAAGTATCTGGAAGTATTTCCAATTACAGCTCCGCACAAAAGCTTTATTTTTCATTACTGAATTAGAAGTAGTACCGGCTCAAATATATTAACATCAAAAATAGATATTCATATAAATAGCAACTTCTTCACTAACCCATCTCCAATAACAAAGAGATGAAGGGCTGAATGCTGAACCTGTAGTATTTTAGAACTGAAAATATTTACTTGGTCATAATAATTTTTCCTCTTAAGCCACATATAGTACAGTTAACCCATTCCCTCTTCACCAGCAGTTGAAAGAAACAGATACTCCCAAGGTACAATTCACACATCTTAGGTGAGGAGGAAGGAAAATACCCAGTCACATGCCTAGAGCTCTCTTTGTCTCAGAGACTTCCGAAACCTCAAAGTGGCATCATTACTGCATACCAAGAAGGGACTGAAGTGCAGTGACAACTTCAAGTGACATGACACAAAAAAAAAAAAAAAATGGTTGTAGTTGGTAAAGATTTATCTAGCCCAATACTTTGTTGCCAAATACAGCAAACAAAAGCTTTTTCAGACGGAAACAGGACATGCAGAGCACGGCACTCCACCAGCACACGTTCCTGACATCTACTAAGCAGTGGGCTTTCAACTTCTGAGCCAAAAGGTACATCACCACTGTTGTCTTCAGTAGCAACTGATAGTCTTACTTACTCATCAATCCCACCACTCCACACCTGAGCCCTGATCCATAATTTAAGATACCATTTGAAGAAATGGGGAAAAAGCACCTCAATTTTTCTTATCCAACTTCTGTGAAAATGTATTTCATACATTTTTTCCCTATCTTGTAATTCCTCTTAGCCTTATGCAAATTTCTTGAAGTGACCCAAAAATCTAAGGCTTTGCCAGAAAAAGATTAGAAAGTAGACAAAGATTAGAAAGTACAATG
>JAOTQQ010000001.1:162840681-162862616 GCA_026546715.1 Gallinago undulata
CTCAATTTTTCTTATCCAACTTCTGTGAAAATGTATTTCATACATTTTTTCCCTATCTTGTAATTCCTCTTAGCCTTTCTTGAAGTGACCCAAAAATCTAAGGCTTTGCCAGAAAAAGATTAGAAAGTAGACAAAGATTAGAAAGTACAATGAATTGTAGAATCTTACAGTTGCATCATGTTTTCAAGACTGGGTTAAAAGTTTCTTCCTGATGATCATGAAAAAAAACCCAAACAACTTTAAAAGATTATCTAAATTGAACAAATGTACCAAACAACTAGAACAATAAGAGAGAAGGACAAGAAGTCACCGGAAGTCCTTCAATACATCAAGAATGCCAAAGAACACAGCGTTAGAGATGAACTGCAACAAGCTACAGAAATTCTATGAAGTAAGCTCAAAAACGAAAAAGAGAAAAACAAAGAGCCACACAACCATCCCTCACTCTCATTTGAGATTAATCTCTGTGACCAGTTAAAGTGCAAAAGAAATAAACACCCTGTTTCATCTCTGTTTCAGAGGGCCTAGAATGGAAAAAGAGCACTCCTGCTGCTGAAGATGAGGCAGCTATCAAAGCGACAAGAGGACCTTTGCACCAGAACTCCAAGGAGTCTTTTTTGCCCTATGGCAAAAGGAATTGCCTTTGAGAATTTTACTTTACAGAAGCCCAAACATAGCCAGGGTTTAGAAATAAAAAACAAGCAGCCTCTAGAGTTTGGCTGCCCCAACTGTAAACTTCCAAGGAGAATAGGTTTCCTGACCAACGGGAATAACAACAAGGGGCCATCGATCAACCAAGAGCTTAGAGGCACCGAAACCATGCTGATACAACAGCAAGCAGGCAGGCACAGCTGAGAGTCGTTGCCAAATCTACATTGCCATCTAACCCCCACATAGAGATATGACTTCACAGCTGTTCCCTTACCAGTTAAGCCTACTAACTGGAAATCTGGGCTTAAGGAATTTCAGGGTTAAGGGAAAGACTACTGCCAGTTAGTCTCACTTCAGGACGGAAATGGCTTGGCATTTAAAAGCTTGCATTTGAGCATATGCTACCTGGGCTCATATTGACATTTACTAGAAGAGCTCGGAGGAACACTATTTCAGAGGATTTAGAGATGTTCAAAAATTTGATTTTGATCACATCTAGAAGAAAATACAGTTGTCCCTTTGCCCATTTTGAGGGTTGTGTCCTTTGCCAGCCTCTAATAAATATCTTTTCAATAGAGGGAACATTTGACATGCTTAGAATGCTGAGCCTATATACAGCTAGAAGATGGATAGGGATGCCATCAAAAAAAGCATGATAAATTTTTCATAGAGTTTTCTTGAACACAGTGCTGCTCCTATAGAATCCTGCAGAGTTTGTGTACATGCCTAGTCTAAATAATGTGCTTCCATTAAATGCTATTCCCACAACTTGTGAGAAATGTTGTTTTTACGTTTTTAGTTTCCCAACCTCATAGAAAGAGGGAAAATGCCACATCATTATTAAAGTTTCTACCACATGTTCTAATGTAGACAGTCTCCTTCCTTTGTGACTACTTTTCATCAAATGTAGATACTAGTAAATTTACTACCAAGTAGATCTGTTACATTTCTTGAAAAATTAGGATTTCAATCAATTTTGACAGACAATTATTTGCATAATTATAAACACAAGAGAAACAATAGGGACTGAACAGTCAAGATGATCTAAAGCTTTATATTATAAAAACGTGTTGCTTATGACTTAGGCAAAGAAGTAACTGGATTAAGCGTTGCCAATGTGATGAATCCAATTCAAAATTCCCCCCACTCTTCCTGAGAGACAAAAAAACCTATCCATTGCATATGTGTGCATGCATGTGCACACACAGACACTAACACAAAAAGAAGCATAGCCAGACCAATTTCTACCTCACTGGGAAGCTCTACAAATTCTAATGCTGAGAACCAGAAGATTTTAAATTTCAAAGGAATGGAAAGAAGACGGAATGTCAGCTTCAGGGAGATGTCTTTTGTGGTCTCCTTGAAAAACTACACCTTTGGCCAAATTTTCAGCTTCTAATAAACAGTCTGTGTGAATTCTTAAAAGCACAAGAGAACATAAATTTAAGAAGTCTGACTGCGTGTTCACCACTAGGTAATATTTTCAGAACAATTACAGAGGATTTTCTCTGGATTATTATTCTTGTCAAAGGCCACAGTAACATGAACATCAGTCAAGTGTTAGGATGACCTGTTCCTTTAGATTTTTTCCACTTAGAAGCTTGCTCAATGTGCAAAAACAGACAGAAGATTTAAATAACTGTATGTATGAACCACAAGAATGGAGAAAGAAGCAGGAGTCTAAATAAGATGATTGTCTAACCAGGACTGGGAACTAACCTATGGGATTCAAGACTCATTTTTCAAGTTTTCCGAGCACACAGTGAAGAAAATTTATATTTCTTTCCCATCCAGAAAAGACAGAAAGAGGACAAATACCAGCATCTTGAGTAGCTTACAGAAGCTTATGTTATGGTTTCAACCTTAGTATAACAAATAAGCTTTGGTAGTAAGGTTTAATGGACATCACTTTTCCAATTTATCTTTCCAAAAGAAAACTAAAAAATAATGACCGGTAGACTTGAAAACTATAGAAGAGGAAAAATACATGAAGTTTAGTGCTCAAAGTTTCTGAGAACATTTTCTCAGCTGTCATTTTTTCTCAAGGTATTGCAATAGTGCTCAGTGGTAATACTACAGCGTATCTTCGTAAATACTTAGTCTCATATACAAAAATGACAGCCAAGGTTGTTATGTCCTCTAATTTTGGATACCACATTAAAAGCACCTAAATGACTGAGTCCAAGTTTTTCAGAGGATTTGTGTGCCTTCTCTGTTAACCTGGACATTCAAATTAAATAATAAACAACTGCTGACTGCTGTTAAGTGAGTTTTAATTGACTTGTCTCAGGTCAATACCCATTAGTTCATGTTATTGTAACAGCACCTCTACATTTATTCCTTTATTCTTATCAGCAGATTTTCAATCAGCAATTTTTAAAATGGCACCTCCTAAAGTTTTTACTATACAAATAATAACCTTTCCTACTCCCTTTTTGTACTGAGAAATTCCTTGATTTTACCTTTCACCTCTGCATGCTGCCCTCTTTTCATGAACTACAACAGTCCTCTTTCTTGTTATTGCACTAGCCTTCAAAAACCTCAGTAGTACATACCTGTATCACTGTTTGCCTAATTGTATCGGGCCATCTAATAAAGTATAAGATTTTGTAGGGAATTAAATAAAGCCAGTTTTTAGTCTTCATGCATTTGAAATCTTTTGATCTTCAAACGTTGCTAACAAAACCATTCATCAAATTCGATGTGCAGCTGGTGTCTTTTCCCTGAAAACTGCGTTTCTGGGACAAATACTCCAAACATGTTCCATAATTGAGAAAAAAAAATTGTCTTGCTCTCATGGACATACTGAACAAGTCCTCACTACATTGTGCTTACAATTTATTTATGAAAAATCACATTATAAAAACAGGTTCAATGCGACATGTCAGATTTCAGGCCACCTCTTTGAAATAAATCTTTGTGGTTTTTTTATTATTTCATTACACTTGCTCTTGAGAGAAGGGAGTGAAGCAAGAAGTCTCAAAAACCAGTATAGTAGAATGCTTCATATTACACATAGTGATTGGGAAAGGAAAAAACACTACTTGTGTTAAGTGAAGAAGTTGGCATCAAAAGTCTGTCAGGTCCTGCATGAAGAGCAGTAAAGACTGATATGGAAAACACAATTTCGCAGAACCTTGAGGAATAAGAAGTTTCAGATGCATCCAACTGAAAGATCATGACAAAAGTAACTGAAGTCTAAGAGAAGAAAAACCTTGGGGTAAACTGAGGGGTAAATATACAATTTCAGTCACAAGGAGTTGCAAGAAGCCAAAGAAAAACATACTTAAAAACAAAGTTTGCAGAACATAACTTTAGGTATGGTTTGGATACAATAACTTTTGAAGTAAAGGGGGAAAAGTGATGCAAATGCTATTGGGTAGATTAGGCATCTATAATTTCCATTTTTAAGCATGGGACATGCTTGGGCAAACATACTGTGCAGTCCTGTGAAAGGCATTTGAATGCTGGTTAAAATGCTGCAATTAAAACAAAGACCACTGGAATAATGATCACAAGTTTCAGCAAGATTATTTCTGGTTCATTCTCACAGAACAGTGATGTCTCCATTCATGCTCAATATACTGCCAAGATGTTAACAGTATTTGAAATGCTCTGGAGTTTCACAGTTGAACATACATAACTTAATTTAGATCAAGTTATCCCTTGTCCAGAATAATGAAAAAGAATTTCTAGAAGAAAGGTGCTGAGGGACTGTCTCAAGTGCTGAACTAAGAATGGACAAGAAGGTGCTTTGCTAAGCATTGCCTGAACGTGTTTTTCTACTATGCTGTCATGGTAGACAAGCTGTCTCAAGCTTATTACCTCTATGTCCCCAACTATAGCTAGAAAACACAACTGCCAGGTGAGGTACAGTTCCAAGCTGCAGGAAAGCAGCATCTTATTCTGAATATGAAGATGTCAAGCAAGAAGGTGAAATTCAGAGATGGGTTCAACCAATGACCAGAGTATCTGGATACAGAACATTAATACAAACACAAGTCTCCCTTTAGATCTATAAGCAAGAGGGATTATATACCTGCTCTAAACAGGAATTTATTTGATTTTTTTTTTAAATAACAGGAACTGAAGTCTAACACAGAAAGTAAACAGGGAAAAACAAAGAGCATGTTTTCCAACTTGAGAAGTGTAGAAAAGAAAAAAATTAGATTAGCTTGGCATATGAAAGGAAGAAAAATCACCGTAAAGCAAGCAGATTAAGAGATCACTACAAGGATTGAGGAAAACTCAACATTACTAATGAAGTATGTTGTTACTTACAGTTTAAAAATTTGCCATCTCTACTGTAATTTATCAGGTTTGCATAGAACATTTCAGGAGAGTATTTTTTTTTTTCTATTGTATGTTCTTAACTGACCTGGAGACCTACTCTAAAGAGTCAAGAGGTTTTTAAGTACAGAAAATGGTTTTATTAAGAAGCATAAATACAGTCTCCCGTCATTAAGACTTCCACTCTAGAGTTTTGAAGCAATCTATTTTCTGTCAATGTTTAAGTAGTAGAAATGTACTTAGAACTACAAAAAAGTTCTTATATTTAAAACACAGGATGTTTCCCCCTTCTCTTAAATTTAACTCCATAGAGTTTTAATTTAGATTTAATAAAAGCAATACTACAACATTTTCATACAACACTGAGACCAATTCAGCCTCCTGTACATGATCAGAGCAAAACTAAGAATACTAATAGCGATGGGCATTGACAGGGCAAAACTTGAAGGACAAGGTAATATTTATTATCAAGCTGAGACTACTTTAACACCCCAAATGCTGTCTGTTTTTCTGCATATTAGAATAATTTACATATAGTTTGTGTGTCCTTTACTCTTCCTGAAGAGCTATGTTATACAAAAACGTGAAGACAAGAACATTTTAGTTACCAATAACTCTCAGAATATAGTTTATTCAGTGACAAAATCTTTGCATATAGGACTTAGTCAGATAGAGACAGTCAGGATCTCAGGGGAGTTGATGAATATTATTTTAAATCTATTTTTAGTGGCTTCTGTTTTGCCAGATACAGTAGTATTGAAGGCCACTTGTTCAATTAATTTTTTGAATGTTTTCAAAGCAAACGCTTACTGCTAATGGATGAGGAGCTGTTTTTAGAAATTTTCTGAAGTAAATAAAACTCTCAACTTGCCAACAGTAATTTTCTAGTATAATCACAACAGATTATTCTGTAATGTCCATCCTTGGATAAATCATCGTTTATTTAGTATTGAAACAAACTAATGGTCAATTAATGTTTTTGTTCTAGGCAGGCACACTCAAGCTTGTTGCCCTCAATAAAAGTCTTTTGTTAACAACAAGCTTATATAGGTCAAAGTCATACAAGAACCCAGTTTCTAATTACAGAAATACGACGTAGAATTTTCCAAGTTTTGCTAAGCAAAAGTCCTCAGGTAACATGTCAGCAGTCAATGGCATAAATATTACATGGTGGGGGAGAGGAAGCATGTCTTGGGGAGAACTTAACTCTGTGCCAAACTCCATGCCTCCTCAAATCTCAAGGTATTTAACTAGCTTCAAATTATAGTATCAAGAATGTTTCATAGTTCTGAAGATTACAAGAGAGCTAAATACTTCATAATACCAAATATTATTCACATTAAGAGAATGGAGTCTAGGAAAACATCTTATCTCAAGATACTTCTCAGGATAAAAATAAGAGCTATAATGGAAATGGAAGCATTTGGACATGAATTTTTAATAGCAATAAAACATTAAGAAGGCTTTCCATATCTGGAAGGACAGATCTGAATGAAAAAGGAAGTTATTTGAACCATAGTCAGAAGTATTATTTCACCTCAGTGAAAAATCCAAACACCTCAAATAAGAATTTCTAGTAAGACAGGTGATCATTACCAAAGAATGATTTAAAAAAATAAAAAAAAAAAAATAAAAAAAATCACTTTCCTAGTTTTACTTTGAAGACCCTTCACTTGTACATACCAAGATTTTTTGTGTGTGCTCTAACAGCGTGATCACTCCTTAAAAGCAGGATGAAATAGCCCTAAACCACTCTTTCAGTTTAGTGTTTCTGGTGGTGGTCATAGGACAGTTTAGAAATAGTAGCTATTCTGTGCATGTAACTTTTTTCTAACATTTCCAAGATATATTCGTGCCTTGTGAGTGAAGAAGAAAAAAACTGTAAGTATGGTATTTGATGACAAGCTTTTCTTATTAGAATGTCTTCACCTTCAACTAGAATCTATGTCTACAAACTGGATAAAGAAACAGATGTCAAGTGAGAAAGTAAGGCAGCCCCTTGGGATTACAGGAAACATTTTACCTTTACTGAAATACTCAAGGACTTAGAATGAAAGAAAAGGAGACCAGGTTTAGGATACAAAAACATAAACCAGGTCTCAAACACAGAAGAAATAACAGCATGTAACAAAGAATTAGAAGCCCCTTGGTTTCGCACATCCAAATGAAAGATCATGAAGATGAGGTGAAAAGAAGAGGCTGGATGTGGAGCCTATGGAGAAAAAAAAAAGCCACTTCATGAAGGGCAAACTCATCTATGCTTTGAAAATGATTTGGCATGTGTGTTGAATCCAAAACACCTGGACAGCAAAGCATGGAGTGATGTACTTCTGCTGTCCAACATGGGAGAAAGAAAAAATAAGAGAAAAAAAAGGAAGAAAGAAATCCTAAGAATGGTTGAGAAAAGACCCCAACAAAAAAATGATGCCTTGAGGACCAAAGTTGCATGGCAGAAGGCCAGTCGTGTAAGAGTAAGAAAAGACTGAAGATGGACTACACTTACAACAGAATGAAGCCCAACAGATGGAAGGCGTATCAAGGGCCGCCAACGACGAAGACGGATTGATGGACTGGTAGCCTTTGCAGGACCTACATGATTACGTTTGCCCCAGGAGAGGGATGCAGAGTGACACAATGGTGAAGCCTTCGTTCTGCTGTGGCTAACCTGAGGCTGCGATGAGGATGGTGGTGAAGACAGCGAGGACGATGACGACTACATAAACATTAAAAAAGAACATACTTAGCCCACTTAAACTTGAAGTAACATACCTAAAAAGGCAACTGCAAAGATGTCCACTCTTTATTATACTGTCCTTTAACTGATCAAATCACACAGATAGTAATCAAGAGTGTGTTGAATTTGAATGAGAAGACAAAGGAAAAATGAAAATAAGTATGGTCCAAATCTGAAGTTTATCACTAGATAATCTAGAGGTTATTCACACCCAGTGAACTCCATAATATGAACACAAGTTATTCAAGAGACAGACTGTTGGAAAGTGAGGAGGGAGGGGATTAAAGTATCATGTCATGGAAGGAATAGTTGAGAACAGAGAGCGATCAGTTTTGTCTACAGCTACAAAACCGTAACCAACAGTTTCTTTGGTAATTTGGGAAAGCTAGGTTGTGCTACTCTGGGATTTAAAATGAATCAAGTAACTACTGTAACAGAACCCAGAGCTTCTTTACTGTCCCATGGCTAACATAAAAGGAAAGCAAAGGAAAAGGGAAGCTTACCGTGGTGAGGTATGCAACTTCCTAAGTTTTTCACCTATTCTTCTAAAATAGCAGGCCAGTGGCAGTATTGCCATTAACACTCAGGATCCCTTTAGTATCCGTGGAAGCAGTAGGACTATGTTAAACCATTCAAATTGTTACTATTAGAAGAAAGACCACAGAAGTATTAAAAATGACTCTCCGCTGCAACTGAAAAAGTTACAGTAAATATATTTAAGACCAGAAAGGACCATTGTGATGATTTAGTTTTGATCTTCTGTCCCACACAGGCCACAGGACCAAGAAAGTTCAAGTTTTGTTTGGATCAGAACGTACTCACAAAACAAAAACAAACATTCAAGATTAACAATTCTTTTGCTACTGAAATAAATCAGAACAAATCAAAATTTCAATCAATCCTGTCTATAGCTCCAGAGACAGTAAGTAACATCCATACAGTTTACTAAATACATTAGTGCTAAATGAAAAGGCACCTTTCAAGTCCTGCTTACTGATGATATGAACATGGAACAATGGATTACATTTGTTCATCTGGCCATGATGTCGAAACAGGGGCTCACCTTCAGCTTATCATCCACCACAACTTTCTCCTCTCACCACATATAAATCCCAGTGTTATCTTCATTCTTTAGAGAATCCCTCACCTTCTGTCAGGAAATAAACTGTCTTTTGTCCTAATGAACAGCTTTTATTTGGCCTCAAAAATACTCCTTTCTGTTTGAAGCTAACCTAAAGGGCAATCCAGATTGTCCTGTGTTGATGTCTTGTACTTTACTATCTCTTGATGTTTTTACAGTGTCTGTAGGTTTTGGGGTGTGTTTTCATGTTCCCTTCCACATCACTGATAGAAGCTGTTTAACAGTACAGGTCTTAAAACCGATCCCTGCAGAGCACCCCCCTAGCAAACATACTTACTCATCGATGATACCCCACTTATGTGCACTGAGACCTGCCATCTGCTTGTGAATCCATGGAAGTTATGCAAGCAGAATAGAAAACTGCAGCTCTTTAAGGTACGTCCCACATTACACATTCAATGGAATGCTTCTAGAAGACTTCAAAGACCAAGCATTAGATAGCTTCTCTGAAAAAAAAAACTATTTTCACTCTTTTTAATCAATGCATACGTGTCAGTCAAAAACATTTACTTTCTGTGTATTATTTTACAAGTAATTAATCTTCTTTCCCATTCAATTTTTTTTTCCCTTTTTCAATCAAGAGTGGGACAATGAAATGGTTCTTTCTGCTCCCATATTGCTGACCTTAAAGAACAAACACAGGAATAGGAATTCTTCATGAAAAGCAAGCATCAAGTACAGTAGAAACTGTAGAGCTCAGAGATAAGCATGGAGTGTTACTCAAAAATGTAACCATATGGAGAAAGAGGAATTTAACAATGACAATACTTCTATGAGTCAGAGACCCTTACAAGTTAAATGACTATTACAGTTATCTGTACCACTGATTGTTGGGGGTTTTTTTTCAAATTCTTCATTTGCACAGATTTAAAATGAGGCATTTTACATTTAGATAATGTATCAGATGGCCTTGAAAACAATTTTTTCTCAGCTTGCCTAAGAAAATTCCAGAAGAGGACTGATAAAACATTGCTCTTAGAAGTCCTCACAGTCCACAAACCTCCCTATGAAGGGAGGAACCTGCAAGATTAGAACCTGCTGCAGGGCAGAAATTTAAGAGTTTTGCTGACTAGACAGTTCACGATAAAAGACGAGACATACTACATTATGTTTTACAATTTTGTAAGCTGCTGCTATCAAAACAGACAAGATTGTTAAGTCTTCTTGGAACTGCAATACAGTAACTGTTTACTTAGAAATAGTACAAAAAAAAAGAAACTGAAAAACTTGTTGAGAGTGGGAATTTATTGATGCATTCCACTGACTGGAAGCTGTTAAACTGTATACTTTTGCTCTGAGAAAATCTGTCTTTTAGCACTCCTAGTGTAATTACTGTGAAACAGTAAGACTTCAAACAATACCAAATTTAAGATTTGTTTAACAGTACAGGGATGACAATACTGAAAGAATTTTTTTTAAAGCCTTTTTTACCTTTGTTACCGTTTTTCCACAATTCTTCGCTTTTTCCATTTTTAATGACTGCAGTTACTTCTTTGTTCCCTAGCTAATATTGCTAAAATAATGAAAAATTGTCTGAATGTAATGACAGCAGAAAACACTAAGTTTTCAAAATTAAACTTAAAACCTAGAATGCAGTTTGAGGCAACTAATATTTTAAAATGTCTAAGTCCATATTTGTCTTCATTTTAAATTCCATTCATTGAGTCTTTTTATCTTTTATTTCCTGTACTAGTAGGTCCCCTAGTATATGATCAACCAAGGCAAAGACTTCCTCCAAACTGAAAATATACTTTTGCATTTGCAGAAGTGAAATTTCAACAGAATATATAGGAATTGTTGAAAAGCAAAATTAATACCAGATTATGCCTAACTAACAAGGCTACGAGAGCCGTAAAATTCCATGCATTGCTTTAATAAGCACAAATTAAGCTGTGTCAATTGAAGTTTTCAACTTAATATTAAAAAAATTAAACTAGAATTATTGTCAATGTGAAATTAATGTTAAATACATGTCTCCACATAAAGGATACAAAGTCATATATTTCATACTTAATTTAAAATGTGGAAGACAAATCACTTGAGACACTCTATTCAGACAAGACTTATTAACAGCTAGAAACTGCAGAGAAGAGAGAATTAGACTAACTTCACAAGATGAAAAGATCACAGGAGCATATTTCTGTGCTGAAAATTGTAGCAGGTCAAATATCTGAAGCGGTAAAACAAAAAACCCTGAAATAGAATTGAATGTTATTGTCATATAAAGCAGTAAGCACATTATGTTTATGGTTTGTAATGCAAAATATACAATATAAACAAGTTAAAAGCTTCATGGAATAGGTCCAAAAAAAACATTCAGGCAATTATCATCTGCCCCAATCTAATAACGGCTATATATAGGACTGAGTTTTGATGCCTAAAGCCATTTATGTCTAAGATCTTGAGGAAACGCCTACAAAGTTCATCACGCACCAAGAGCTGTGTTTTTGCAAATACCTATAAGTGCAGAAGTTTGATAGTGCCAAGTAGCTCATGACTGGGCTCACAACCAAACCAGTCAGGTTCTAGAAACAGGGATGTGTCTGCTCATCTTTTCTGGGGAACCCAAGCCAGCAAAGTATCTCAGTCCACATCTAATGCACTTGAAGACCCAACAGGACAAAGTGGTGTCTGGTATTGCATGACCATTTCTAAGAGAAAAATATTTATTACCCATTAACTTGGTAGTGGCTACAAAAATTAACCTGTCTGGAAGCTCAAGTTCAGGGCATCCTCTCAGTGGAAAGTTCAAGCCCATGCCACCTTCCTCTAAGGAGGCTTCCTTGTCTGTCAACTGACAAACTATGCTGGGACTGGGGCTTTCTTCTTTCCTCCATTGTGAGGCTATGTCACAACGTAGAAAGAAATGCTCATTGTACTGGGACAGAGCTCAAAACCACCTTTAACTGCACACCAACATCACTGGAAACTCTGGAAACAGGAGGAAATATAATGCTTCTAGTGCTGGTCTTCATTTCTTACGTGCAACCCTGGGATCAGAGGCCCTGCCACATGCTCTTCAGCTGCTCGGTTGAGTCAGTCCTTGAGCCTGCAATAACTGCTCCCAACAAACTAATTGTCAGTGACCTCGTTATAAAGTTCCCGTACAGTAAGCCCTATAGTGGAGACGGGGGAAGGCTGAAGTGACATTAAGTGCAACTTCTCCAGCCAAATAGGCAATATAAGAGTTATTACAGCTTTAAGGTTACATTCAGAGAGGATGGACTTATTATCTATTGTTCTTCCCCAACACCTTTTATGCTTTTTTTTTTTTTGTTAGCGTAATTGCTCATTATTGAATTGTTTTAAAGGGTCTGTATTATAGTTCAAAGTGTAACAGCGTTTTTCTTCCTTAGAAGTCATTATCCTTAGTGGGTTTTTTACATGCAAATTAAATCCATGCATCGCACTGTCTGAGAAAACCCTCTTCCTCCTTCTTCCTTCACAAGTGTTTTTAATCTTTTAACAGCATTTCAAGCTTATTTTGGTGGTGGTGGGGAAATCCTGAGAGACATTGAGTTCCTTCAAGCTTTTATAAGAAGATAAGTAGCCAGACAGGGAAGAGGAGCCCGACAAAGGAAGTATTCCACAGAGGCAGAAGCTGCTTCATGAGCTCATCTACAACAGTGCACCACAGAATTCACACAAACAAGACATATTATAAATATTTCAGCTCCAAGAAACGTCTTGTTCCTAACTAGAACTTCCTTACATGCAACAAAAGCCTGCACAATATGCAAATTGTTAAGGTTCCTAAACTCCACTCTTCACAGACCTACGTGTTTTATCAACATTATAATCATCAGCATTTAGATGTATTGAAACCAAGACTAGAGTTTTTAAACCAAATTGAGTTACACCTGCTCACCATTCAACTTCTGCACTGCTAAGTTTAATGACAGTTGCTGCACCTGGTAAAAAGAAAACTTGAACAGTATTCTCTGTGTCAGTTTAATCCACTTAAATCCATTTAAGAATGGACAGTATCCCAAGAGTATTACTTTGCTAGAGATATAGGTAAAGACAGAGCTTAAAGGCAAGAAAAACGGTGAGCTCAGAGCTCCCCCAAAAAGTTTTTCAAAATTAGTCATTATTTATTTCTCTCCGAACACCTAAATTTAAGTTCTATGGCCTATGTTAGGCAAAAGTCACGCTAGATTATCACAATGGCAACTTCTGTGATCAAAAATTAGTGGAATTACAAAAAAGAAAATTCTAAAGGTTAGGGAGCTCTGCAAAACCTAATTTAACTGGATTTTCTTTTTCCAATATTTTTCCTCCACAATATTTTTTTCTCTTAAATAAATTGAACAGCATTGTTGCATACCCAATTACCATATTTTTAGAGTGCTGCTGTGGGCAAAGTTGGTTGATGCAACATCAATTCTCTGATTAGTTTTAGCCCACTGTCTAGCTTCAGCCATACTGGTAAAATGTTGGCAGTCTTAAGGATTCTTATAAGTTCTTATAATTTTTTTCCACCTAAATAGTAAAGAATAGTTGAGTAAAGAAAAAACAAAACAGAACAAAAAACCCAAAGCCAAATCAGTTTCTCTTCTGCCTGAGGGAAAGAGGTTGAGTGTGAACTCAACCATCACCCATCACGATCAGCCTGCTAAAACGCCAGTGAACAAACATATGGCTGGAGCCTGCTGCTTGCTGGCTCTTACACGGATAGTGCAAGAACAGTGATGGAAGTGTTATGGATTGGAGAAATGCCAAAAAGAAAAAACAACACAAACCAAACCCAAACTGAACCAAAACCCAAAAAAACTTATGGTAGTTTGTTGGTAGGGATGTTGGATGCAAAATCGTAGAAGCATTTTGTTACTTTCAGTCGTTGTTTATTTCTTATATACTTGTTATTTAAATTCATGGGCTGCTTTATGGGTGCGAATATCCTCTATAGTTATGTTTCATCCTGGGAATCAGAGTTCCTTCATATAGATTTTATGGTTAAGCATAAGAATACAATTCGGAACAATACTGTATTAATACCTTATTAGTTATTTGCTCAGCAAAGTACAGAAGTCAGACTGACGCATGTCTCAAACACTGACATGTTAAATAAAAGGACGATGCAACAAGTCAAAGACTCACCAAGTATAATTTCCAAAACATTTCACATGATTCCACTAAGCTCATTTTTTACGCTTATACTGTGTAGGCTGTAAACAAGAAAAAGCTATAGCTAACAGATTTAGGCAACTTCATCGCCTTTCCAAGAGAAGCTACATGCTTGTTCTGTACTTCTAAGCTAAAAAAAGTCATCTTAGAAACAGTTATAGAATTGATTTTAAATTCTCCCTAAGATGTAAATGTTTCTTTACAAGACTATGGATTATTCAGAAGAAACACTGAGGAATACAGGTTATTTAAGAAGAAAATCCCACCATATGTTCTTGGCAGGAGTGAAAAGGAAGCTCCTTTATGTTTCTTCTCTAACAATAAATTGTAATGCCCCAGGGAACCAGAGATCTTTGAAAGTTCAAGTTTTATAGCAGCTGAGAACAGAGTACATTGACTCTACTTCGTTCTTGCCAATGTTAACGACTGTTACTGTGATCAAAGTCTAACTTAGCACATTCCAAGCAAGATTATAGTTCTCAGAGCACACTAAACAAGTTTACAGACTACAGTTTGCAGTTATGGTTTAAGTTAAGGAAGAAATCAAGCTGTGGTAGCTTTTTTAGCGGCTGCCAACTTCAATCCATGTTAAAAATATTTCTGAATCATACTTGTGAACAAAAAGTATATTTAAGTAAACATACTGATGTGCACATCAGTTTTTTGTGAACATCGGAGATCAGTTCATACTTGTGACTTTTATACTGGCAGAGTCAAACATCAATTTTGATTTTCAAAGGCTAATATTTCCACCATCAATATTTTTTGATAGAGGTCTAATGAGGTGCAGGAATGTTGTTTTCATTTGAAGTGGCAGCTCAGACGCAGCACCTCAGTCTGCTCAGTTCTGAGTCTCATTTAGCCCAACAGATAGTAGCCAAAGCTGTTAGTTGGTAAATAAATGTATGAACCATACTAAAAAAAGATTAAAAAAACACCCACAAACACGAGTTACAGAACCAGAGACAGTATTTTCTGTGCTCCCCAAAATAGCTGACATATTGTATTCCAGTTCTGTTTTCTTCTCTCTTCCATAATAACCAGTAACTGAAACACTGTAGGTTACATTTCATTTAGTTGGACATTCTCAATAGCCTCTAAGGAAGAGAAAAGATAAAACAGGAATTCATGAACTCCTAATTTTCTCCTAAGGATTTAAGCCATGAATAATATAAGAAGTTCTTATTATTCTCTAACTAACATCTAACACGGGTATTTCAAGTGGCCACTTCACTTGTGTTTATTTGCTTGATTGAAATGTTATTTTGAGCTATGCTGTAATAATATTTAAAGAAGTAAACTTCCTAAAGACCACAAATCAAGTTCTGCTAAGCAGTAATGCATAAACCATGCTAAAACTCCCCTGTCCAAAAAAAAGGCCAACCTCAAACATGAAAGTGGTTCCATATGCCGCAAGTACCGCAAGACATAATAAAAAGTTCACTCTATCATTAGAGCTTTATAACAAAAAGTGATATGGAAAGCTGTGTGTCAGCAGATAGCGATACCTTGATGTTGCCCAAACAGCCTGACAATTCCTTAACACCCCAGCTATTTGAGTATTTGCTACCCGCAGCAGCAAAAGCTGATCTAAGTCTAGTCTGTGAAGCCTTCCCCTCTCTTCCCAGGAGTGTGCTTCTAACATCTCTGTGCCAGCATTAGCTCCTACAGGAGCTATAGGATGAGCTGCTGAAGGAAGCTGTTTGGGAAGCTGATGGAAGGCAGAAGATATTGTAGGTAATCTGACAATACAGAATTATTTCAGCAGACACACACAGCTGTCTAAAAATTCAGATACTATTACCAGAGCAGTATTTGAACAGGAGTTAAGCATGTCAAAGACTTTAGAAAGGCAGAAATTGAATACAGGTGATTCTCTAGATCAATTCCTTGTCTAAAGGCCAATTAATCTTTTAAAAGGTACTTTATATGGTATAGCTTGCCGTTTTCCTTACTGTAAAATTGAGCTGTAAAGAAGCATCATTGCAAAGAAGTGGATGTGGATGTCAGTAATACGAGAGCAGAACAAAAATAACTTGCTACTTACGTTATTATATTCACAGATTTAAAAGGTCATTTATTTCAAGAATCAGTGCAGATAATATTTTCTACGTGGAATAACTTCCTTCAAGCTGTCATAGCATATCATTGTTTAATTGAGTTAAACAATTTCTCTTAGTTTATTTCTATAAGAAGTGTGTCTTAGCATCTTCCTCTTCCTACTCACTCAGAAAACTAAACAGTAACTTTTTATTATTAATGAAAATGAGTAGGCAGGATACAAAATAAGTTTCTTCCCCAATTCCAAATTCAAAAAGGTTATTTCCTCTGCAAAAGACTCTAGACCTGGAAGTCTCCCTCATGTAATGATGTTTTCCTGTTTTCAAAAAATTCTTCTGTCAGATTTTCTGATCTGTTACTTGAAAATCATTACTGTGACTGTTTTGAAAGAAAGCAACCTAAAATGGTAATTCAAAAAAGTTAGATATGAACCTAACCCTTGTGACCAGTGCTATTAATTGCTACTTTTCCTCCCTCAAAGGAAAAAAAAAGGCAAAACAAACAAACAGAAAAACTCTGCTCAGTACAAAGGAACAACATAAGGACCAGCTTAGAAGTGTGTGCAGTTCTGCAAAGAAGCAGGTTATACTTTCCATATCTTCAGACATCCTAGATATTATAAACAAATTATACGCTCAGTAAAAGACTCATGAAAAAAATAAAGAGGGCCCTGAGTAGCTGGCAACTATTCCTGTCCCAGGAATAGCTGTCTTTAAAGAACTATCACATAGAAAGGAGAATGAGTTGGATCCATGAAGCTTTATCCTAAAGACCTAGATCATTTTTTTGGCACCTTTGGGTATAAAATACCTGTCACTTGAGAAAGTGAAAGCTTGAGCAGCATAAAGTTTAACAGCAAGACTTACAAGACTCTTACATTAATTGCCCTCATTATGGTACTGGAACATGGGACCAGAATCAAGTCACCCTTGAAACCCCTGAAACCAACACCACACTTCTCCTGTGGTATTATTCCCAGATCTTACTGTTTGCTGCTAAAATAATTTTAATCAGGCCTACACTTTTTACACACAGAAGTACCCACAGGACTGCTGCATCTACTCATTTGCTTTACTGAAGTAAAGAAATGAGCCATGGAGCCACAGAATCTGAGTCTTAACACAGAACTTGAATCAAACCTTGTCCAAAACTTGGCCTGAAGGACAACCCCTATTTACAATCCTTTTAATTTGCAAACCTGAAACGAATTAGCAAAATGAAAACTGCTTGACTGTTCTTAAAATTTAATCTCTTTGAAAGAACAAAAAAGTCTCTATTATTAAAGAAAAATACTTAGTAATTTAATAAAAATTCAGTAAACTTTGTTGAAAACCTCATGTATTTTAATACAAAAAGCGGTACTGAAAATACCCAGTTCTAATCCAGTCTACAGATGTCCTGTAAAAGTTTTCAGTGCAATACCAAAAGTTATATAAAATGGCTAGGAACACAGCCTTTCTTTTTCCTCCCCCTTTTGAAACTACGCAAATTAATTGCGGCTATCAAACTTGGGAAGGGTGTTAGAACACCCAAAGCACAACACTCTGTGGCTCTCAACTCCAATCCATTTGCTTAGCAAGTCATCTTAATGCTTCATCTAAATAGATCACACATTAATGATAAATCCCAGAAGCAAACTGACCACCGTAACTATTGTCTTTCAGCAATCACAAACTGGAACGTAGGATCTAGCTGTTTACTAATATTGCAGTTATACAAATAATATCTTGTCAAATATGATTTTAAGAAAAGTCGTATTTGAAAAAAAAAAAAGAAATTAAAATAAAAATAAATTGATTACAAGTTCTTTTCAAACAGAAACAAATCCTGCCCACTGCATAAGACGAACAGATGAAATACACAGATACTAGAAAGATAGTATTGCTTTATTCTGTTACTGCTAACCTTTTATTTCTAGATGGACCTGTTTTATTTCAAGGTTCAGAATAGCCACATACACAGAACAGAAACCAAACCAGAAAATCCACTTGCATATTGTAAAAATCAAGTAGCCACTGAGATGGCTTAGCAAGACTGTCAAGGAGCGATCAACAAATAAAGGCTTTACTTAGAAGCATTAAAGGCAGATTCCTCAAAGATCTGAGAAATCAGAGACCAGAAAAAAGAATTATTATCTGAGAAGAACCTGTCTCTATTCTTTGCTATTTTTAAACCATCCACATCTCAAGATTCCAGAAAATTTTACTTTTATCACATCACGCTGATCTATGGTGGGGTGGGGTGTTTTGAACAGAGGAGGGAAAGAACATGATCTTGAGAGCAGTTACATAGTTTCTTCACCAAATCAGCAAGGCCCACTGCTGCACCTCCCACTTCTGAAAATTATTCTGTCTAACACAATTCACCTTAAGCAACATTTTCAGAAGAATCTTAGTGGAGAATAGCATGCAATACCTATCTATGGGACAGGACTACCCACAGAGCAGGCTATTCTTAGGAAGCAGTTAAGCCAAGTTAATCATCCTAAAAGAGCAGGCCTGTATGTTTTCTTAACCTTTAATTCTGGAGGAGACCTGGAGAGGACTTTTTACTCACAAAGCTACAGCACTTAGTATCATTAAGCAACTACAAAAGACACTTTGTATTCGAAGGAAAGATTTTTATGCAAGATGCCCTTGCTGTGTGTGGGCAGGGAGAGAACAAGTACCCAGTAGAGTCATAGGAAGGCAAACACGTTCCTCTGAAATGAAGTTTTAAGTTCTCAGGAAAGTACCCCTAAAAATAATCAATACGCAGGAGGAATGGGATTCTCTTCTCTCCGTGCTCCAAAGGTGCTAGAACTTATTAACTCATTCTGCAGGACAGAATGTATGACCCATCCCTGTATGACCTGCATATGCTAACTTCAGTATCTTCAAGGACATGCTGCTTATCAGCCCCTCCACTACTAACTGAAGCAACACTTACAATGTACCACTGGGAGGAAAAAGACTAGGAGATTAAGTCACTCCACCCCTCAATTACACTTCTCAGCATATTCACATTTCATATTTTGTTTTGCTGAAAAATAATTGTACTTTAAAGCAATTCCTCCTGTACAGATGAAAGGGAAGGCCTTGCTGCCAATTTAAGGTAGGACAGGATCTTTAGGCAATTAGATGTTCCAGTACGGTAACTTGTTTATTTCTTCTCTCCTTCGTTGATGGATCAGAACTATTCTGAAAAATGGTCCTAGGACACATATTCAGCCACTGTACTATTTCAACTTTGGAAACAGAAGGACAGGAAAAACTTACTTTACCAGCCTAAGGAATATCCATATTGAATTACTTCCAGATTCAGTCATGCAAAATGGAATAATAAATATTTGGCAAGGAAACTACCTATTCAATATTTGTGCTTAGACATGGTTGCTAAGACAATCTTGTAAATTTTTATCATTAAAAGAAGTCATATTTCCACACAATTACTAATCTTTTATATTGTGGTTAGATCAGGAAAAAAAGTTAATTTGTAGAAGTTCAAGAAGTTAACTGTCCCTTATGAGGAGATTCCATCATCCCTTAAATGCTTCCTGAATCTTTAAGACGACTCTCAGGAACTCTATAGCCCTTGTATTTTCTTTCCCAGTCATTCCATAATTTTTGTCAGAAGAATGCACAGACAAACCATTCCGTGGGTGGATGTCACAGTACATCAGAACAATTAAAGAAGCTTTTCTCTTTCACAAAAATCTTAGGAAAAGATCTGGCCTTCAGCAGCTTGTGGGAATAATCTCCATAGTCTCTCTCTAACTGAGTTTGCCAAGAATATCTAGAAAAGGACTCATCTGTAAAGTGTATTCTCTCACTTAGAAAAGGAAGAGAATTATAAATTTGCTCTGATGTTTCTTCTTGAAATATAGAACGTTGATTAATTTAGAGAAAAAGGTAAGAAGAAAGAGCAGTGGGTTTTAAAGAAAATATCACAAAGGAAGCTCAGTATATGAAAGAGAGGCAGTTAAAACAATTCTCAATTTTCATTTCCAGATGGAAATAAAGAGGGGGAAATGAAATTGTGAAGCAGAAAGGACTTAATTGTTTAGAAGACACTACACAAGTCCTAAGAAGAAGGAAGACATCATCCACTGTACCTCAAAAAAAGAAGTAGTGGTGGAGGAGCCACTGAAGTCGCAGCCAAAGAAAGGCGGGCTCCTTGCTTCATCAAACAAAGCAGCGGCAGTGCTAGCAATAATCTAATCACTTTTCTTTTTGTGGAATAGATACTGAAATCTGAACTGGAAAGATGGAAAACTGCCTTAGTTTGACTGAAGCAGAAAAATATTGCATGTTACATCTATGTTTATTTTAAAGTTTTTTTGTTGTTTTGGCATTGGTTTTCTTTTGTTTTGTTTTTTGTTTTTCTATCACCTAATCTGTTGGGGGATAAAACCTTATAAACACATGTATTATTAGTGAGAATATATCTGAATTGGTATTTGTCAACAAGCAGCATATACACGATGGCAAACCAAGTATTGTACTATTTCTTTTCCTGAAGTAAAACTTCTCAGACTCTCATTAAATGTTTGTTCCACTTGTAGATAAGATCGATAGCAATCATACAAATCTGTAAAATCAAAAACTCAACTTTCATTAAAAAAAAACATTACTCACTGGTTTACTCTGAAATGATATTTGAAAAGATCATCCATGTTACATAAAAGCTTAAAAAAGCCCCAACAAACAACAACAAAAATCAAAAACCAAAACCAAGCCCCAACAAGCTTCAAGTTTGGTTCCCCCCCAGCAATATCACTTGATTTTGTGCCCTGATTTTTGACCAATGACACAATACTGCAAACCAAAGAATAACCTCCATTTCACTGGAAACTTTTAATATATGATTGTTTCCATTTCAATTATATTCAACTTAAAGCAGTTATTAACAAAGATTTTTTTTTTAAAAAAATGAATACCTCAGTCTGACCTTCATGGGCACTGGATTCATGAGTGACACGGATAGCCTAAAATTAAAACATACTTCAATCAGACTTTAAATGAGAGACTTTCAGTGTTTTAAGAATTACTACTGTAAGCTTTTTGTTTTATCAAATGCCACAGGTGTAACTATTTTTGTTCAGTGCTTGCAATAAATAAGTAAAACAATAAATAAATAAATCAACTCTGCTTCCAAGGAGAGAGACCAATATTTCAGTTTCATCACAGTCAGTTCAAATCAAATACCTAACACTTTGAAACAGAACTTTAACACACAGAAAACACTAAGGGCAGATGTTTTTACTGTATATCACTTCTTGAGCAGAAAAACCACTTTAGATAGAAGCTCTGATCAGACATCTTGTGCCCAGTATTTCTACTGTTCTTCTACTGTTTCTGTTTGTTACTACTTCCCTCAGCCACATATGTAAGCCACATAGCCTTACTCCAGAGGGCTTCACAATAAACTTAAATTGAACTTGGGCTTGGCATCAAGGTTTTCCATCTTGAAAGAGGATCCTCATTACCATCAGGAGCAACAGCACCATTGTCCTATTCCACCACTGGCCAGATGTTTCTGCCACATCCTTTCAAACAGCACTAATGATCTGGTTAACTACACTATCAGCTAGCTCATCTAAATGTTTGAGGGGGGGCAGGGGGAAGGAGATTGTATTTCAGCCAAATCAGCTCTTTGTGTGCCCCAAGCTGACAGAACCAGAGGGATGACTAGAAGGCACAAATGAAAGCCGGCTGCAGAAAAACTGTCCTTACAACAAAAGCCCCAGATCACCTTAAATTGACCATTAAACTGCAACCTGAACACACCAAAAACATTATGCACACATTTCTCATCCATTTCAAAGTATTTTTAAACTAAGTGAATTAGTAAGGATGAGGAACAAAATCCATTCTGCTGACTGAGATACAGGCAGGCAGGAATGCTTTACCAAAGCAGGGTTTTCTTCGTAGCAATGTCTGATCATGCTCA
>JAOTQQ010000001.1:162862716-162893327 GCA_026546715.1 Gallinago undulata
TGCTGACTGAGATACAGGCAGGCAGGAATGCTTTACCAAAGCAGGGTTTTCTTCGTAGCAATGTCTGATCATGCTCATGTGTAAAATTGAATTCTTTAAGTGCTTCACTGGATCAAGTCCTAAGGACAGTACCTGCTCATGCAAGTAATTCTTGTACCACTTTAAATGAAAGTAAAAACATATGATACTAACTTCGTAAGTTTCTAGGTATTTGGCCCTCTCTTCTGGAGTCATAGATAGTGAATCTTCTAGGAACTTTTTCAGTGAAGAATCAGTTTCTTAAAAAAATTAAAAAGACATAATTAGAGTCACACTTTAACTCCAACTTCATTCAAAGCTTACAGAATGCTTATACCCAACGAAAGATTTCAATATATAATTACAGTGCATCTTTAAGACATTGAAGGCTGACTGCAAGAAGAGTTACTACCTGCTGCAGTTTAGTATGTTTGGAGTGCTTTTGTTTGTGGATTAGTATGAAATACTGGTTTTATAACTGTAGGTAGAAATGCTCTTTGAACAGATATAGTCTTTTAATAATAGTTATATTCAGAGAAAATAGTACAAAATGTATCCTTCCCTTCACACCTCCCCACAGTTAAAAAAAAAAACCAACAAAAAAGCCAACCAAAAAACCTCAACCAACTAACAAAAACTTACCAAAGTTCATTTTATCTCTGTTGTTTGCAATAGCATGAATTAGCCCAATTGTTCCACAAGCATTGTTAATGGTCTGCTTCATGAAATACACTGATGATTTCACATCTTGCCCCTTAGTTTTTATTCTCTCTTCTTCTTCTGTTCTGAATGTTTCATACTAGAAGAAAAGTTACAGACATTACACAAATAGTAGAAACAGATACTGGCTATATTATTCAAGCAAACATGATTTTAAAAAAGCAACAGCTAATCAATATAAAACAAAACTCAAGCTGTAATTTGAAACACTTAACAAGCACGGTTCAACAAGTATATGTATACTTACTGAACTGAACAGCTCCATATTGTTTCTTAAACCAGTATGTTTCTTAAACCAATATGTTTCTTAAACCACTAGCCAAGACTCAGTCACACTTGAAACATCATTTTGAAATTGTGGTAACATTATTTCAAAAATATTTCTTTGATCAGAGCACCTGTCACAGTCCCTCTTCAATCGAGCAAAAAGCTTTTAAGGACAGAGGTACTTCAGCATGAAGCATTCTTACAGGTTCCATTTTTACATTTCACATTTCCAGGAATATAAAAAAAAAAAGATTTCTATAATGCTCACAGCCTCAAAACAGGCCCTTCAAAATCCATATTAATAAAGTGCATGTTTATTTTCTGTAATAAAAGAAAGAACTTAGTTTGATTTAACAATCTAAAGTACTTGTTTTGTAAAGATCATAACTGAATAAAATCTGTTATACTGTGCAACAGTGTGTTGGTTTTGGGGGCCTTTTTTATTGGTTGTGGTTTGCTGGTTCTTTTGGGGAGGAGGTTGTTTTTCATTTGTGTTTAGTTGAGGTTTTTACATTTTTTTTTTTTTTATTTTAAGATTTTCATTTCAAACAGAAAAAGAATGAAAGAAAACTGCAAATGTTCCAGACAATGCTGTTCTTGTGCCTCTTTTACAAGGTACTTTTGTAGACAAAAAAATACTGAAGTAGATAGGCTTTTTATACAACAATGACAACAGTAAAGTTTGAATGCAGTATGTTACCAGGGAGCTCTTCCTGAAAACCCATGAGAAATTTCTCTAGGACTCTATGTACCACCAGTAACAAACAAAATCAAGAAATTTTTCCAGTGTCATGATTCCACACTTGCAGCTTGCCTGAACGTTTTGAATGGTTTAAGTAATAGCAAGAGCATTTAAAAAGCATTTTAAATTTGATATTATGTATCTGCAAGTTAGCAAAAATAGCCTTAACTGAGAAGAGAAATTTCACAGAGCATAACTGGACATAAGTTCATATTCAAGAAGGTAAACAATATAGCTGCCATTGACTCCCTGCCAAACAAACTAAGTTTCATGGCAAAAATAAATATACAAATGTTGAGAATACCAAAAATACACTTTTTAGCAATGGTTAGACTAGATCACCTAAAGAGGTCCCTCCTAACCCAAGCTATCCCATAATATATCTATATTCAGTGGGTCATGCCCAAAACGCCCAATGCTCATAGTATTCACTTCGTCTAGAGCCTACAGTGTAGGCTAAGAAAGTCTGGAGAATAATCCTAATATTATCTGTATGCTAACAAGAGTATTTTGCTCTAAAAGCAAGTTCAAGAAAACATATATAGGAAATAAAAAAGAAAGGAACTTCTAGGCAGAAGAACAAAGACGTGATAGAAAAGTGTACAAAGGCAGCAAAATTAATTGAGCAACACTTTCAGAAAGGTAGGCACATCCAAGAAGCATAAATAAATAACAAATTAAATAAAAGCAAATTAACACAGGCATATTGAAATGGAGACTGAGGAAGGGAAAAGTACTCCAGAAATACAAAATAATTCTCAAGAGTCTTGTAGAGTTTGCACTGATTAACAAAAGCTTCAGAACATTGGGACTTCACATGAAAGATTCAACATTCACACGCTCAGGCTACACAGTTGACAGAAACACTTGTGTTCCTGATGTTTCTGAAGGATTAATGTGTTGGAGAAAATCTCAAATATTTGACTAGTGGTCAAATTTGATTGATTGATGCAACAGAGCATATGCTGTTTCTCTGGTTCTGTTTCTCATACGCTTCTTGAGGGTGAAATCAGATACATCTTCTGGAACAAGAGGAAGGTTGTTCTTTCCCATGGGATGATGCTCCCATAGCACGATCCAAAAAGGAAGTTTGCACAGGCAGGGAGGCAAAAGAAGAAGTGATAGTCACAGAAAGAGCTCAAACCTGTAGCTCAGCAGCCAGACAGAACCCACAGCACACAAAAAACAGCATCGCAAAGGTGACAGAAAGGAAATTTCCTGAAGGCAGGTGAGAACAGTTAGAGTTTGCTTAAATTCAAAACTATCAAGGTGGCTGAAATCAAACCTGAAAAGGACTGCCTACATTGTATTCTCAGTTTCTCCAGAATATCTAAATTTCACAGGACCTAATGAGCAAGAAGACTGATCTCGTCACTCTCTATCTAAACAGGTTTCATTATAGAAGATAAGCTTTAATAGCTAACTGCTTTGTCCTTGTAAACCACATGTTCTTTTTGAGAGACATATTAAAAGGAAGATGTTTGGGCAGATTCACCTCAAACTTTTGGCTGACCTTATCGCAATCAGGTAAGATTTTTATAAATTGTAAGATCAATATAAATCACTCATTTCAACCTACGTAACGCTTGAAGGAGACATGGAAGATGTGTGCCTTCTCTGTGTAGACACAAATGACACTAAATAAGCAGACTTGAAGATTTAGCCAAATCAAGTATTTTAAAGGCTAACATAGAGGAATAAAGCAGGGAATTCTCTTTCATCTTAGAAATAGGCCTCATCTGTCCAAGAAGCAAAAGCTGCTCGGACACTGATAACTGATCTCCAAGTGGATTGAAGTTTGGTCTGCAAACAGTAAGAAAACTCAAAAAGTAGTTACATTTGATATAGTCCTACATCTTACCTCTTACATTCTTTACTATATTGGACCTTTCTGCTAGAAGTACCAAACTGAGCCATTTCACAGTGCATATTTAAAAAACAAAAAAGCCTTAAGTTGTCTGCAATAGAAAAACGTGAGATGTACTTCTCTCTGCTTCTACATTAGCTTTTCCCACTCCAACTTTAAAAGAAACCATAAATATACATTTAAGGTTATCAAAAGAAGGTTCTGAAGGAAACGTTTTATTGTTGTCTTCAATTAAGGAGTCTTTTGAGTAAGGTTTGAGTCTCATCTTGATTCTATTATGGCACCAAAGTACAAGATTCAAACTGTTCATTCCCATTTCATTTATAAAAAGAAGTGATTGGTTGATTATTAAACAAACATTTACCTTTTCTGTTATTGGGAAGAGAAGTAGCACCGCACAGACAGGTCTTGGCACCATGCTAAGCAGTTCTGGTTCCATACCATAAACATCTACAAATTGCCAGTCAGGATGTATACCTAACTGCTTGAGGAACTGGAAAAGAAGGAAATAGAATAATATTAAATGACTATGCTCTTTTAGAGACATAGAAACATATTTTTTAGAAACATAACAGAGTATTTACAATATGAAATACATTGCAACAACCTATACGTTCCAAAATGTAAGGAGAAAAACAAGATTCGGGTTTTAATAAATAAATAAATTCTAGCACTAACCATGACAAACAAAATTCCAATGTTTTATTTAGATAGTTTTATGAAATACTGATTACTAAAACATTAAAGCCTTTCAGCCATTTTCAAAGTGTTTTGTCACAAAATAGAAGAGTACTGAATATTCACTTTACCTAGAAGTCATGGTCAGAGTACATATGACTAAACCCATGATATTATTTGACTCCATGAGTACTTCAGAATACCTGACACCAGTGCACATATTGGAGAGTTTCAGCAACTCAAAAAAATAGTGATCTTTGAAGGTGGTGTTCTAGGTGAAAATTCCTTTCAAACTACGACAGAGCAACATATTTTGAAGTCGACAAAGATTAAGTGCTAGACAGTAATCATCAATCTTCAAGTAATTCTCAATTGCTTCTTTAGAACTTCAGAAAAGAACCTAATCCAAAGGCTTTTCTGGGATCCTAAACCAAAGGATCCTCTTTCCTATACTACAGCTACAGGTCACAACACAAAAGGGTATTTTTGGGTTTTTTACCTAACATTAATCCACTTAAGAACAAAAAAGACACTGTAGCACCTACTAAGTATTGACAATCTTAGCCTACAACTGGATGCTTATTTTTTAATCAGATATTCTTCTTTAACTTAGGTAAGTTATGTACCACAACAACAGTTGCACAATTACTAATGTTATATGATTTGAACCAGTTTGAAATATCTGTTACCTGAGTCTAGAAGAACCTAACTGAATTCAGAAACTATTGTTATTATAATTATGAATGGTCAGTGTATGTATAAGAGAAAGCTAATGATACAGTGTGGCATACACAAATCCAATTCTGAAACACTACTTCTACTTTTAAAAGAAATACATTTGGGCGAAAAAGTTAAAAGATACTTAAAGATGTATATTTCCAAAATGTTAGCATTTCACAACTCACTATATTTCTGCTGAAAAAAAAAATATCACATTGTATAGGAAAATCTTACCCAGTCACCTGGGGCTCTTCAGTTTAAAATAAGGACAGTCTGCTGATAAACAGCTGCAAATTTAAATGCCCGAAAAAACATGCAGCAAGTAATATTCTTCTGCCCTCTCTAATGGAAAAACAAGGAACTCCTAAAGCATTTTTTAGCCAGCCCTCAACAAAATTCAACTCTGCAGTTCCCAGTACTGTTCCCAAAACTGATACTGTAGAAGACCAGAGCAGTTTGCCCATTATCTTTATTAGAGGGGAAAGATTATTTTAAAAGCTTCATCATGCTTCCTGCCCGATGCTATTTGAGGAAATCTATTTATTGATACATTTGCAGTAAAGAGATGCTAAAGAATCACATAAGCTGGTAAGCCTAAATGAAAGGCATAGTTGGACTCTTCTTTCCGTAATCCACCCAGTGAGCAGGTTTACACATACGCACAAGAATTCAGTTAACAGTTATGCCATATTTGAGTAGATTCGTACATACATAGAATTAACCATAAGAAATACCCAAAACGAGTATTTTAATAAAACAAAACACAAAAACATACAATGAAAGACAAGTGTCTTCATCTACTATGAGATCCCTTCAAATACCAGTTTCAGCTTGCATTGGGCAAGAGGCAAGGCAGTTGTCTTTCCAGAGACAGAGCCAAAGGACTGACTCTCTATATTTAGAGATATAAAGGAGACAGTTTCTACAAAGAATGCATGGACAACAAGTATTTATAAAGAATAAGGAAGATTTTTACCAGTAACACTTCGGAATATCTTCTACGAGGGGAATTCCTTCTACAAGGAATATCTTCTACCAAATAAACCCCACACTTTACCATTTTAAATGCATTATTCTCTTTCCATTTTACACTGCAAGACATGACAACAAAACCGAGGACAAGCAAAGGCAATTTAAGTCTGAAAAAAAGTTTAAAGAGTATCTTGGAAAATTTAATATGGCTCTCTGTGTATGTACAGTAATAACCTGTACAGTTCACAGCGCTAGTTCAGTATTTGATTGCATTGCAAAATACGGAGGTTTTCTTTTCAGAAGGCCATATATATGCTTTTCCCCATTTTTTTTACACTACCTACTAACATTGAAGAACATGGATTGCCCATAAATTCAAACAGGAAATGGGATAGGAGGGGCAAAATAAAGAGTCTCTATCAAGCTCTTAAGGAAATTTTGTTCCCTTCTGTAGGGGTTTGTGGGATTGGGCAGAAGTCATAATTAAGGCTTTGCAGAACCTACCCTTTTTGACTAGTTTAAAAAACAAAGTATTTTTGAAGTACAAGAAAATCCACTCAGAAGATGGCTTATGTAATACACCAAGGTCTTTTGGTTCTGTACCACCTTTAAATCTTGCCAAGATTGGGAAGAAGGCCAAATTATTATCTTTCAATGAAAATGGGGAAAAGGTAAAGTGTTAAGTTTTTACTAGCTGATAAAACAAAAGACAGTATTTTTTGAAGTGCTATTCTAGCCCTCTGTTGTTGTGAAGATAATTACCACTTTCTGAATAGCAAAAAAAAAAGAAATTCTGAAGGGGAAGGGACTATGTGTATAGGTACATTAAAATATTATTTGTATTTCTAGTACTTTTGTAACAAAGCCAATGACTAATCTTTCCATTATTTTTACTGCTGTTATTCAGAATTGTGGGAACAGTAATGCAACTGAAAAAAACCTTGAAAATTGAATATTTTGCAAGATTGCAGGAAATAAGGGCACAAAATCCCAACAAAACAAAACCAACACACACCTAGAAAAAGGCTCCACAACCAGAGTCATCAGGGCTGGAAGGACAACATTAAGCTACTGGAAAAATAAGTTATTTAGGGTCTCCTGTCCTGTGCTACAATACTGGGGAAAAAAAAATACCAACCAACCAAAACAAACAAACCAAAACCACCCACAAACCCCAAACCAACAAAATACTTCCTATACCCAAGAATAGCTACTCAAACTCCGGAATGAAATATTCAACATAACTAAAACTCCACAGATATAGGGTGCCTTTCATTATTCACATTACCTACCATATACTTCCTAGAAATTTTACAATTTAAGAAATTAGAAGTTTCAGTATATAATCAAAGCAATGACTAGAAGTGATGGCAGGGTGGGAAGAACCCTTAAAATAAATATATAGAGCTCATTTTTAATGTGGAGACATGCAAAAAGGATTTCAATGATACAGCCAGAGAAGTAATATTTTGCAATTGTATTATGAATGGATAAAAGCAAGGCAAGACTGCATTTACCAGGGTCAGGGAGAAGAAATTTTGCAGGAATAAAACCAAGTTGTTAGGAACCATGTAAAGTTCTTTAGAGCGAGAAAAATCCATATTAGATGTGACACAGGAAGGTCAGAAATGAGATGTCACAAGCAACCACTTCAGTTTTGGCAAACTACCCAAATATCTTAGTCATAACTAATTTAAACATCTTTTTTTTTTTTCCTCCCTCAGTCTTTTTCTAGCTCTTCCCTTGGCCAGACAAAGATGCTGGTACAAAAAGTTATGCACGAGGAAGTGAAGCAACCCCTTCCCCGCTGACAAAAACATCCCTGTTTTAGGACAGCAGGTGGTTCTGTACGCTTTTTAGACATCCTCATTCATAGGGAGGGACCTCTGCTCCTTTGCATTGCAATTATTCAGTGATTACCCAAGCAATTTTATTCTACAGATATCCTAACTGCTCCATCCACTAGGTATCTAACACTGTATCTGAGGGCTAACTTTCAGCTGTGTGCCTTCTCTTAGCTTATTGATACTACATAGCCAGGTTCACATAAAATAGCAGTTTTATATTTCTCCAGATCTGCTCAAGAGACTATAAGATACTCTTTCAGTCACCGCTTATCACATTGCTGACTATTCTTAATTTATGTCTTCAAGCACATACCTCAGAAAAGAAAAAAAGATAAAGATATGTGGCTACATTACAGAAGACTTACAGGGGCTCAGGAAGAACAGTAAGAGCAGCAACAACAACAAAAAACACCACACACCTCTATTAACTGTCAGAACTTTATTTTTATGGATTTTTGTCATATTTTCAGTTGTCTCTTTTCTTTTTGTATCAAAATACCTTCCTGAAAAACACTTGTTTTTTCACTGGTCTAGCTAACAATTAGACAAGAAGTCACTTTTGAAATTACTTCCCACACACCCCTCCTTCACGTGCACTTGTCAAGAATTTCTCCTTTTTTCCCCAGTATTCCAGAAGGTCCTTCCTTCTGACCTGATTATTACTGTTTTCAACTAGCTAACTACTGTTTTCGTGAGCATGGAGAAGATGGAGACAGACTCCTCTCAGCAGTGCACAGCAGAACCATGAGAAACAATGGACATAGGTTGGAATACAAGACATTTGAACTTTATAAGGAAAGCATTTAAAATAAAGTTAAAAAATAAAGATAATGGCCAAATACTGCCATGGCCAAAGGCTGCCCAAGGGGCTGCGAAGTCTTCATCCTTTGAAGAACTCATGACTCAAGTTCCTGAGCAACCTGTTTTGTACAGAATATGATTGTAATACAGAACTGTAGAGGTCCCTTCCACCCACCAGATTCTTTTCTAAATAACCATGAATTGTAAATCTGCACGTCCAAATGTTAGGTAATAGCAAAAGCATTGCAATAAGCAGATTTAGGCACATTACCTACATGGGATGATCTCTGCTCTTTTCATTGTCAGTACCACTGCTGTAACCTACTAACCATTAGGTACTGAAAGAGTCACAGAGCAGTCATCTTTAATACTGATTTAGCACTGAGGTGCTCTGGCTACCTTTAAGGTTCATGAAATTTATGTAATTATATACATAAAAAATATTTGTAAAGAGCCTCGACAGTACAATGGAAACCCAGAGGACAACGGAAACCTAGCACCATCTTGACCCAGGCAACTTGACTTCAGCAGTTTAAAATAGCACTCCTGCCAACACAGTTACACAGTCAGTAGGAAGATTTGATTTATGGGGTTGATGGAGATGTGGGAAGGGTAGGTGGGGTAAGAAAAAGTAAGGGTGCAATTTATTTTAACAGAAAACTTCCAGAGTACTTAATACACAATTTAAATATTGTCTGAAGTAGCCATGCTCTGTTCTACTTTGTCAGTGGCACATAAAAATTAAGTGAGGAGAAACAATGAAACAAAATGGACTTTGAAATTTAGGTGCAATTAAAATCAGATGGTATCTACAAATATTTCAAGAACACCATATTCTAAATACTAAGGCATTGTACTCAAAACTGAGTTTTCTACATTTTACTGGTATTTGTATACAAGTTGGAACCTTTATTGTTTGGGCGTTAAAAGGATATATTGCTTAATTCTTTCATTATGACACTTTTGGAATTAAAAATGAGGGGATCATTTTTGAATACATATTAGAGAAGGCGTCTTTCAGACCATTAATTGAAATGACTGACATGACAAGATGGCAGCAGCTGTAGAAACTTTAGCTCTATACAGCAACTCAAAAGGCATACCAGAAGCAAATACTTGGCTTTAACTTCCACTAGGTGAATTATTCTTCTTTACCTACTCCTTACTTAGAGTGGCCACAATATGGTCTTGCTCAAACAAGAGACGGTACATAATAAACTTACTTGGAAAATTCAAGATCTATTACAAATTCTTTAATATCCACAAGCACTGCATTTCAGGATTGCATAATAAAGTTCAAGGAATACAGCCTATTTATCACTAAAAATTTTTAAATTAGTTGGGTTTGGTTTGTTTGTTTTTTTTCCCCCCCAAAGTTTGCAATGAAGGAAGAGAAAAGAAAACACTTTCAATTTCATCAAAAGTGTGCTAAAATAACAACTGGATTCTATTGATTCTGCTGGTCCTTTAAGTCACAGGAAATGTGGAAGAGGACAACAGCATCTTCAGTGCAACAAGATAACCTATTGCATGAACCACTATCACTTATTTTCGACTCTGTAGCACCCCATTCACTTAAACAGTGTTCCAGACAGTAAGCGTTTCCCTGCTACTATTTTTAGTTTGTGTCATTGAAACAGAAAACATCGTGAGCAAAAAAGAGCATAATAAAAGGCCAGAAGTGACAAGTATAAATAGACAAATGAAATACGTGGTTTTCTTAGCTTTCAACTATGGAGGAACATTGAAAGACAGATCCTTGGTCAATCTTTCAATTATTTTCCCTCTGCGCAACTAGGCTCAAGTTTTCTTCCTTTTATTTTCTTTCTCTGAAGTTTCCAGCTTAAACTGAAGATTACACATTTGCTAATGCCTCTTCCACTTCAATCTTGAGGTTGGTGGAATAAGTATCATAATGCTGTTTGTTTTCAAGCAATTTTTCTTCTTTATCTTGAAGATCTTTTGCAAGATGTTTTTCTTCTTTCTGACTTTCTATTATTTTCAGTAGTTCTTCATTTTAAGCCTGCAGCAACTCAAGGCCTTTCAGTGATTCTTTCAACTGACTCTGAAGTATCCTATTCAAGGGCTGCAAAAAAAACTAATTCATAGATGCAGCTGAGTCCAGATGTTGTCTCACTTCTTTCTCATTCCCCGAGTTGCTCAACCACTGGCTCTAAACCCCAAAACAAGTTTAAATTCTCCCTTTTCAGGATATCTACCTATTTAAACTCAATAAGAGGTCTATATAGCTTGAAATATTTTAAACTAGAAGAAGCCAGTCAACAAGCCACATCACAGTAGACATCTATGATCCCTTCATACATGTTCTTTGCTGTGCTGTACCACAACCTCAACACTTCCCCTTTGCTAGCTCTGTGGAAGGCTTTCTGGGGTATTCGCTTTCCAGAAAAACAAACTGAGTCTTGGTCTTCCACTTTCTGGGGCTACACTCATAACAGGCTGTTTTCCAAGCACGCACACTGTCTCAGCTGCTTCCACTCTGCTTACAACAGAAGAGTTAAACTCCACTCCCCCACCCAAAAAAAACCAGTAAGCCTAGCTAAGCATTTTCAGGAGGACATCTCTTTCTTCACCTCCAGGATCCTTTCACTCCAACACAGTAGCTCCTCTACGAGTACCACCATCTAATGCACTTCAAGAGTTGTGGGCACACTGTCTTTTCAATGACTTAGATCAGCAGGGCTTTCTTTCAGGAAGCCTTGTGTGATAGTGCTGCAGAGTTCATGAAACAGAAGGACCTTTCAGGAAGAGCAACGTTTGTTTCCTTGAGATCCTTAATTAATCTCTGTATTTACCTGATAGCCTTACGAAGTGTGTTCCATAATTGGGCCAAGATTGGCTGTATCCAATTTCTGACATGCGTTCCATGTTTTATGATCTTTATTGCTCCCCTCAGCTGTCAAGGGTGTCACTGAATCACAGAATTGTTGGAGTTGGAAGGGATCTTCTAGAGATCATCTAGTCCAACTCACCCACTAAAGTAGGAACGCCTAGAGCACATCACTCAGGACTGCATCCAGGCGGGTCTTGAAGGTCTCCAGAGAAGGGGACTCCACAAACCCCATGGGCAGCCTGTTCCAATGCTCTGTCACCCTCACCGTAAAGGAGTTCTTACTCAAATATGAGTGGAACTTCCTATGTTCCAGCTTGGGCCCGTTGCCCCTCATGCTGTCACTGGGAACCACTGAAAAGAGTCTGGCTCCATCCTCCCTCAAACTGCTTTTCAGGTATTTATAAGGTCTCCCCTCAGCCTTCTCTTCTCCATGAACTAAAATTAATTTCTTTATGTAGCTGACTCTCAGTACCTTAATTACTTTTAAAAATGAAAAAAAAAAAAAGATCAAAGGCCTGAAAATAATGCTGGAAGGTAACTAAGAACAGGCAAGTAAGCCCTATGTGGCAAGAGAAGCCCAAGACACAGCCAACTTTCAATAGCTTAACTCTGAACTACTTGAAGCCAGAGCCTGAGCTTCATAATCAGATGTAGTCAATTACTCTGTCATTATCCAGATATAATGAAGGTGTGAGTTGACATGGTACCTTATCTAGGAACTAAGAATATCTCTTAGAATGTGCAAGATGAAGAACAGTAAGAGAGATCAAGACAGATAACCACCAACATACTTTTTTGCTTATCTATGCTTGCTAGGGAATCAATCATGGGTTGCAAGCCAAGCTGAAGCAACATCATGATGAAGAACACTCAGCTTCTGTCTGATATTTTCACTCAAAAAATATGTATGCAGTCTTTTTGTTTTGGTGGTAGAAGAAATTGAGAACAAGATACACAGCCAAAGATCATCTGGTAAACACTGGGTGGATAAAACACATTTTCTTGCTTTCTCTCTAATTAGTGGGGAAAGTCTTGTAAGAGGTCCAGGAAGAAGGGTAGCACTGGTGATGTCAGGCTCCCAGCTGAAGGTCAAAGAGAAGAAACGATTCCCTGTCATCACTGTACACAAACTGGGGCTTTGCAAATGCTGAATCATCAACTCTTTCTGTATCAGAGGTGGTCTAACAATTAATTCTATCAGACTCTAGAAGAGGGAAAAAAAAACTATTGTGACAATTAAATCAGCACTGTATGGTACATTTAACTATGCTGATTTTTCTCTTAAAAAGATCACTAGAAGATACGTGGCTGTGGCATTCCCAGTGAGTCACTGCCACTGGAAATCTCTAGAGCTGAGAAAGAATATTCTTGTCTGTCCTCACAAGTCAGTTTCTGAACCTTAAATAATTCTAAGAACATGCACAATGACAGACCCTATAAATATATATATATATAAATATATATATACACACACTAATTTCTAAGTGTGTATCATAACATTCTCTTCAGACAGAGAAAAATCTTCAAGCTATTTTGGAAAGATTTCACATACCTCCAATTTGCAACTTAAACATCAAAACTAGGGAGCACACAAAACTAGGTAAGAACACATTAAAAGGAAATGAACCTGCATTTAGTGCATTGCCTCTCTAGTTTCTATTGAAAAAGGGAATGCCTGGTATAATAATTAAAACAGGCTAAGTGTTAAAACATAATGACAGTTCTGACTACAATCTAATACTTAAGAACTCACACATGTTATGGCCGACTGGAATTTTGGGGGGGGTTTAAGAGTTCCCTACCCCACTTTAACACTAACAGAAGTACTATGTTCCAAGGACAGTCTAACACTCAGGTAAAATAAATAAAATACAATTTAAAAAATAGGGAAAAAAAAAAAACAACCAAGAAACACATGGCTAGATGCCTGTATGTATTAAACTACTACTACACACATGTAATACAGCTATTAAGGGAACGTGATTTTTTTTTTTAATCCTGAAGGATTCTAGAATATTTTACAGCACACAGCACAGAGTAACACACACCAAAAAAATCTATTCTTGCAATTAACAGGATTTTTAAAAAATGTGTTTGCAACTTCATTTGAATATGAAATTACTATTATTATTGTTTTACACAGGATATGAGTAACTGGTGACTAACAGCCCTTTTGTTACAGTTTACCAGTGTACTGATGACATTAAAAGAACAATGACTAATAACGCAAGGTGTATTCATATTCAACACTGATCATTGTTTTCTTCCCTTTTCAAAAAAAATAAAATACACCTCTTAGTCTAGATAATAATGACCACTGCTCAGTTAACAGTGGCAAAATATTGTGAATGAGGAAGTCTAACTGATCTAATGTGGACTTTTCTGTACAGAAATATTAACAAGAAAGTCTTTGCAGAGCAAAAGTTCTTATAATCCATGATGATCCACAATTGATAGATACCATCCACCATCAATGCAAAGCCAATGGGCAAGAGAGGTAAGTTTTGAACACACTTTGAATTATTTATTTAACATACTTGGAGCATTCTCTCCATATAGTATAAACATGCTGTGATAAAAGATAATTCAGATATTTGGAAAAAGTCTCTACTTTTTCTTCCTCAATTTTTACTTTACAACTTACAGAACTTTATTTGTACCATACTATGCCCATCTCAACACCTGGAAAGTGAAAGAAGTTAGAGTAGTTAGAAAATTTTAAATTCTACTCGTCATTTATTCCTATTTATTTTCTTCCAACCTGGAATGTAGTCTCTGAACTTCAAAATTTTAAAAAATTTAAAACATGAGGAAATTATAGCATACATTTGAGAAAAAGCTCCCAAGAAACACTGTTAATTTTAACGCAGTACTGGGATTAAAAACTTCTCAAATTGCTCCAGAGCAACAATACTGTAAGAAGTGCTACATTATTTGTCCTAGAAAACTATAAACCCAAGTACAAAACGACCCAGCATCAAATAACCTTTCACTCTCCTGCAGACTCAGCATATCACAGCAACAACAACAAAAAAATACATTCTTCTTACACAGAAATCCCTAATTTCCAAAATATTTTAACACTATAGTTTTAAGACTGTCATCTCACTACAGGAAGCTTCAGAGTCTTTTGGCTTAAATGCTATCCTTAACATTATCAATAGGCCTGCTGGGGATCAACATCTGACCTCTAGTGATTGCTAAAGATACTCAAAATTATCACTGAGAATAGGATGCAGGATTGGAGAATGCATGATTTCCTTTCAACGAGTTTATCTAGTGCTTCCATTGTTCTGTGGACCAGAAAAAGCTTCCTTTATCTAGCATGGATTCTACTAGGCTAAAAAGAAAATAAAAAATAACCAGCAACAACAAATCACACAGATATTTCCATGAATAAGCAGCATAGTGCAAATAATGGTGCAGATGGTAAAATGCAAATGGTGCAAATGGTAAAATACCATTATTTTTTATGGCCAGTCAAAGAAGCAAAAGACTGTAACACAATAATGTAAGCAGATCCATACAAGTGCAAAAAGCCACTATGTACATGTCCAGAACGGGCATACATTATATATAAATATAATATATATAAAATATATATTATATAAATTATATGATATAGATATCTAACTAACAAGTTAAACCCCACCTTGGAACGCACCAGAGATTACATTACATTAATAACCAGACCACATATATTCTCTTTTTCTTTACCATTTTTTCATTCATAGAGTATTATTACACGACGCCGTGTACTCCGAGGTGCCAGGAAGGTCCAGTATTAGATGACTGAACGCGGACACCCGTGGGTGGAGGAAAGGGGTTGGAGAAGCAGGAGCCTTCACAACATGAAAATGAAAGGAGATGGGCCTAACGCTGTCGAGAGACTAAAGGTTACCTCAAATGAAAGCCTCTTACCTGATTCGTGACCTGAAAAGCAAGCAGAAAACAGAGGGGAGTTAAAACCCCAATTAGATCTACGGCCTAAGGCCTCCCCCCCGGCTCCCTGCCCGCACCAGCCACCCCTCAGCCCACGACGCCGAGCCTGGGCCGGCCCCAAAGCCCTCTTCCCCCCCCCGCCGCCACCGCCTTCCTTCTTTCCTTCCTCCTTCCCACCGGCAGCGAGGCAGCTCCCCCACCCCATGGGCACTCACGTCGGGGTTGGCCTCCAGGGGCAACCAGCGATGGGGCTCCATGGCAGCAGTAACAGCAGCAACGATCCCCAATACCGGCACTGACAGCGCCTCACGCCGCCTCGCCTCAGATCTGACCCGGGACCGCACCACCGGGAAAACAGCGAGGGGGGGAGAGAGGGGGGAGAAGGATTAAAAAAAAAAATCAAACCCTCCCCGCATACCCAACCAAACCTCTTTCCCAGCTCCGCAGCGGCGGGACAAGGCGTCAAAACAGCGATGGCCTTCTCCCGAGCTGCTGTCGGACAAAAGAAGGCGAGAAGGTCTCCCGCTTCCCACCCTCTTGGCTCCCCCCTCACCCCCCCGGAAATGGACTCTCCCGGCGGGGCAAGGGGTGGTGCCTCGGAGATCCCGATCCCAGCCGCGCGGGGGGGGGCCGGGAAACCTGCTGCTCCCCCCGGGATAACCCGGCTCCAGCCGCCCTTGTGCTGGGAAAACCACTTCTCATCTCAGAATGGGCTGGAAGGCACCTTAAAGATTGTTGAGTTCCAACCCCCCTGCCATGGGCAGGGACACCTCCCACTAGAGCAGGTTGCTCAAAGCCCCATCCAGCCTGGCCTTGAACACTTCCGAGGATGGGGAATCCACGACTTCCCTGGGCAACCTGTTCCAGTGCCTCACCACCCTCACTGTAAAGAATTTCTTCCTAATATCTAGTCTAAATATACTCTTTTTCAGTTTGAAGCCGTTACCCCTCATCACTACATGCCTTTGTCAAAAGTCCCTCCCCATCTCTCCTGTAGGCTCCCCTTTTAGGTATAGAGAGGCCGCAAAAAGTTCTCCCTTGAGCCTTCTCCAGGCTAAACAACCCCATCTCTCTCAGCCTGTCTTCATAGGGGACATACTCCATCCTTCTGTTCATCTCCATGGCCCTCCTTTGGACCTGCTCCAAAAGATCCATGTCTGTCTTGTGTTGGTGGCTCCAGAGCCAGCCACAGTATTCCAGGTGGGGTCTCACCAGAGCAGCGTAGAGGGGCAGGATCACCTCCCTCACCCTGCTGACCACACTGCTTTTGATGCAGCCCAGCATGCAGTTGGCTTTCTGATCTGTGAGCCCATGTAGAGCTTTCCACCAACACCCCCAAGTCCTTCTCCTCAGGGCTGCTCTCAATCCATCCTCCCACCTGACCTGTGGAAGCCCATAAGCTGGACCTCTGGACCAGCCCAGCATGTGCCCAGAAAGACCTGGGACAGGTGTTCCTGCTGAACATGTCCTGAGCATGCGCGAACATGGAGGGCGAACACAGAGGGTGCTGGGAAGATGGAAGCTGTGCCAGTTTACAGCCAAACCAGCGTCCCGTGAGAGAAGGAAGCAGTACAATATAAGCAAATTCTGTGTCTCAGAACTGTAGAGATGGGAGTAGCGAAGTGCCAGGCGGCCAGAAAGGCAGGGTAGCCGGGACACTGTACAGTTGAGGGACCATAAAAAACACTTAACACCTACCCTTTCTCCCATCGGCCTGAAAAGCTCTTCAAAGAACACGGTGTAGTTCTTCAGAGTGCTCATGTAAATTACACCTCATTCTGCAAATGTTAAGCGTATGAAATGGAGTAAATTACCTAAGGAAGCTTTTATTTTATCTTACCCCCTGTTATCATTTGCAGGACTACAGTGAACAGAGAATCACAGAATCACATGGAGTTGGAAGGGACCTCTGGAGATCATCTAGTCCAACCCCCCTGTCAAAGCAGGTCCACCTTGAGCACGTTGCACAGGAACTTGTCCAGGAGGGTTCCGAATGTCTCCAGAGATGAAGACTCTACCACCTCTCTGGGCAGCCTGTTCCAGTGCTCTGCCACCCTCAAAGTAAAGAAGTTCCTCCTCATGTTTAGGTAGAACTTCTCATACTCAAGTTTGTGCCCATTTCGTCTTGTCCTATCCCTGGGCACCACTGAAAAAAGACTAGCCCTGTCCTCCTGACACCCAGCCTTTAAGTATTTATAGGCATTGATCAGATCCCCCCTCAGTCTTCTCTTCTCCAGACTAAAAAGATCCAAGTCCCTCAGCCTCTCCTTGTAGGAGAGATGCTCCAGGCCCCTAATCATTTTTGTAGCCCTCTGCTGTACCCTCTCCAGCAGTTGCCTGTCCTTCTTGAACTGGGGAGCCCAGAACTGGACACAGTACTCCAGATGGGGCCTCACCAGGACAGAGCAGAGGGGCAGGATAACCTCTCTTGACCTGCTGGTCACACTCTTCTTGATGCCCCCCAGGATGCCATTGGCCTTCTTGGCCACAAGGACACATTGCTGGCTCATGGTCATCCTATTGTCCACCAGAACTCCTAGGTCCTTCTCCTCAGAGGTGCTCTCCGGGTGATGCTACATGCCTGTGCCTTAAGCTTCTGACCCCTCAACAGGACTGTAGTGTATCTCTTCAGCAATCCAGCCCACTTGCAGCTCATGAGATTTGTCTCCTAGTTACTATGCCAAGTGTCTCCTCATATTAAGTTCTCAGCCCTTATCTAGCCAAGAGATGGGCCTGTACTGTCACATTACCACCACAGTCTGCACTTGCCTTCCTCTGCCGCGATAAGCTTCATAGAGCACTTACAGAAGGCAGAATTTTCCAAAGACAGAGAGTTTAATTCTGTGGATGGGAAGACAAGCTGAAATCACTACATACTTCACCACCTTCTGTTCCAAATCAAAAGAACTAAACGCGTGTTTACATGCTGATGAAAATAACCCCCAAATAACTCCAAATTTCAGCAAGTGATTCTGTAATTACCGAACCACCAAGATATTTAACTTCACATCTACCTCCAGACCTTGGACAAAGAATGAAGAGGAACATAACAAATATTAGTCATTGTGCTACAGGCGCTACTAAGAGACTTGCTGAAATTGTAATATAAAATAACATGTAAAGTTCTCTAGATAACAAAGTATGTAATAGCTACCTAAATTAAGAACAAAGAGATTGTTAAATCAGGTCCTTGTTATCACAGACAGATCTTACCAGTACGTACATTTCTAGTGTTTTGACAATCATGAGGTCATAAAAACACATGCAACTTAAAAACATTTGCACACTTAATTAGATACATTTCTAGTGTTTTGACAATCATGAGGTCATAAAAACACATGCAACTTAAAAACATTTGCACACTTAATTAGATAGTTTAAAAGGGAGAGGCCAGGACCAGACAGACCAGAAATGTATAAAGCTCATAAACACACACCATGTAATTACTCTTCTCCTCAAGTATCTTTTTAATTCTTTCATTTCAATTCTTTCATTAACATTTATTGAAAATACTTAATTTTAAACTAGCAAGCACTACTGCGCGACAAGTTACATTTCACTGCTTCATCACAGTCTTACAATAAATCTGAGATTGCAGCATTACAATGTGAAAGAAAAGCTAAAAGCAAATCTAAAACTGGTTACTAGAGAAAGAGTATTTGCTATTTTTAAAAGGTGAAACTGGTTATGGATCAGCATTGATTTAGGGCTCCGGCCACGCTCCACTTCAGTATGCTTAGTATGCAAAGTTTATTTAACATGTTTCTAGCTGTATTTTTACAATAAATGACTCATTTTCCAATAAGCTGAAGACATAGTTTATCTACACAAGTCATCCGTGAACTGCACTGCATTTATTTGCAGATGTACAGGCTGATTCCACAACATACCTGTTTTTTATGAGGTACGGTCACTCTATGTATCCATACTAGATTCAATACACTGTATGTGCTGCGTACACATGGAACAGTACATGATTTATGTACCCAAGACTGTAACAGAGATCACCAACAAAACCCTGACGCCAGTTAACAATAAGCCAAACCGAGTAAACAACTTGTTGCGCAAACCAGGTGTGACTTGAACTGGCACTTCTGAGAGCCTCCCCAGACGATCGTCATGCCAGCACCATTTCCTAAGCCATTCCTCGCATAACCTGCACAGGGGCCTGCAGCAGGAGGGCCCGGCCTGCAAGGCTCTGACCCGTCATTCACAAGCGACCTTCTCCACCCGCTGCCTGCAGACCCAACAGTGTCTTAAAACGCAGTCCTAGTTTTACTTCCATCTATTTAAGCGCTTTCATTCGAGAAGGACAATTCCTCCCCTCCCACGTCCACCTGGCCTCACACACGCCCAACCTCCAGGCGGAGGCCGCCGGCCCGGGCACACGGGAAAGCTTCAACCTCCCTCCGCCCCCCGCCCAGGGCAGAACAGCGCATGCTCCCCGCCCGGCAGCCAATAAGAGCGAGGCCTCTGGCCTTGCCTCGTTCTGAGACGGCTCGGAGCCAATCAAAGAGGCTAGCGTTGTGTGGCGGAAGTTGGGCCTTGGTGGGTGCGCGGCGCTATGGCCGGGGGTTCCGTGGCGGTGCTGGCGCGAGCGCTGGAGGCGCTGGGTGAGGGGACGGGGAACGGACCCCGGTGTGGGGCTGAGGGGAACCAGGCCTGTGGAATGGAGTGTAGGGTGGAGCGCTCCCTTCTCCTGAGGGTTTAGTTGGGGGCTGTCCCGTGGAGCTTCCTCACCTAGGGCCCGGGCCTAGTCGTTCCAGCGGGTGGAGGCTTGTGCTGGGCCAGCGGGGGCTTCGCCGCTGGGAGGGGGAGCGGAGGGGGCTGGATGAGGCAGCGTAGCTGTAGGGAGAGCAGCGGTCCTGTGCTTCTAGTGCCGGAGGGCAGCTCTGGGCATGCCCAGCTTCCCGCTAAATTGAGGGACTCTGTGTGGATGCTGCTCCGAGGGGTCAGGGTAGTTTTTCAGGACTGTCAAACTGTGCAGTTGCATAGATTTAAGCTGGGGTTTCGAGGCCTTATGGGATTTCTGTTAGGGATTTAGATTTCAGTTGGGACGTTGAGCAGGTCACATTAATGCAATTCATAGAATGGTTAGAGTTGGAAGGGACCTTAAAGATCATGGAGTTCCAACCCCCTGCCATGGGTAGGGACACCTCCCACTAGAGCAGGGTGCTCAAAGCACCATCCAGCCTGGCCTTGAACACTTCTAGGGATGGGGCATCCACAGCTTCTCTGGGCAACCTGTTCCAGTGCTTCACCACCCGCACAGGAAAGAATCTTTCTTTCTTCCTAATATCTAATCTATATCTCCCCTCTAATTCAGGACAACCTCCTTTAAAGTAAGCTTTGCTTTTAAGGTAAATTTGTGGATGATGACCCAGGAATAACTCAGAGAGAGATTAGATTTATTATGGTAGCACTTTAAGGATTTGTTTCTGATTGTAACTGCTTGTGTTTTTCAGATGTTGGTGGTGCAGCTGATAAGATTAATTTAATACCTCAGGACTTTTTTGCAGAACTGGTAAGGAGGGCAATAAATTGGATGTGAATGTGAATGCCTTCTGGCATGCTTTGATTCTGGGTGACTTTTTTGTTTAAGCTCTTCTTGGTTTTGTCTGATGGAAGGGGAATTTTACTTATACGGTACCTTAGATTTATTTGACACATAAAATGGACCAGTCCTCCTAAGAACAATGAGATTGCATTAAATTTATGTTCTTGTCATAGAAGGCTTGAAAAGACACAATTTTGCCTTTCATGTTAATAAGATATCAAGCTAGCTTGCTAGAAAACATTCAGCTTGTTTAACGTGGGGTGCACTTGAACAGGATGACTGTTCAGTTAGTATGAAAATGGTGTGTGAAGTAAGAATAGCTAGTGAGGTAGTAACTAACAGCCTTGACTGAGTTTTTTTTGCTTTTCTTGGATTTGGTGTAACCTCACAATTAATCATTTCAATGGTTTTATTCTTTTACTCTGCATTTGAAGCATCCTCCTGTTGTGCATTTTTGCATTAACCAGTTTTTTGTTTTGTAATCTCCAAGTGTGCAAAGTAGCTTTATCTTGTATATTAAAATATGCATTAAGAATGCTTTCAAACTTACTTTCTTTACAGTGTGAACAAATAATTCAGCATCTGAACCATAAGATCCCAGGTGTAAATACAGCTGAACTGTGTCAGGTAATTTTGGATTCTATCACTTATAAGCAAGTATATTAGTTGTATATGCTGCAAAGAATAGATTTCTCAAGTTATTTTTTGGGGGGTGTGTGTCTATGTATACACAAAGAGGTTTTTATTAATGCATAATTTATTATTATTTGTAATTGTTTGAACATCTTGTTTCTAGAGAATTCAGACATCTGGGATTGAGATTAATGTTGGTGACCTGGCAAGAATAGCTAACATTATTTCCTTTCTGTTTAGGTAAGCGTAAAATTATTTATTTTGCCCCATGCCTTTTTTCCCTCCACCCCAACTTAATTGTGGCATTAATAAGTGGCATCGGTGTGGGTATAAAATCAACTGATGTAGGAAAAGAGCAAATGTTTGTAACTTTCAGTACACAAAAACTAACTTTTTGGGCTTAGTTCATGATCTTTAAAAAAGTTGTGTAGTTATTTAATATGTAGTATTGCTTTTTGTATTAGGAAAAAACTAAAGAGAGGAAATTGTTTGAAGATCCTTTCTGTAAGCTTTTGGACTACTGGCAAAATAAGAGGAAGTTAAGCTCAGTTCTAAAGTTACATCAGCTAGACCTTTGCCTGGAAGAAATGTGTTCTAAAAACTTCTTTATTTTCTTAGAGATTAGAAATCACCATATTTTCCTGTTTGAAGGGCACACAGTTTTATAACGTTGAGCTCTACTGAGATAAGGATAGATTTTTTAGGTAATATTTTCAGCTGTTGTTTGGCTGTATGTTTTTCTATTTTGAGTAAGATAAAATTTTCTAGATCTAGAGTTTTTTTTAATCTCTAGTACCTACACATTTTATGTGACATTAATATGACCGAAGAAAATATTGGTAGAAATTAACATACTACCTTTTTCCTCTATACAATACAAAACCTTAAATTATATGAGACCATACTTCTTGGATGACTAACTCTTCCTCTTATTAATGTCTCTTTAAAAGGAGCAGATCTGCATGAACAAACCTAGGGTGCAAGATGTGTTTCACTTGTTTTTGTTGGGGAAAAAGAGTTGCAATTTTCCTGTAGACTTGCTGCCTTTTTGGTTGAGTGTTTATTGCATCATTTGATTCCTGTTAGTACCAATTATACCATTACCTGAAGGTCCTTACTTGCCTTCTGGTGATACTTAAATTATCTCTTTGAAATGTTTAATTGAACTGCCTTGATTCTAAAGTAATAATGTTGTTTAATTGCTATATGCACACATCTTTCTCTGAATTGTCATTTTTTCAGTTGCAACAGCACTTGGAGGCTGTGGTTATTTTTGGTTTTATGTTGTGCAAGCCAGCCAAAGCTTGGTGTCTGCATGTTAAGATACATTAAAAGTCAAGTCATGTTGGTTTTTGCATGTGGATACAAAAGATGAGTAAAATATTCTGGAAAAAAAAATAAATCACAGGCTGCCTAATTTTTACATAGACACATAAAGCAGAAATGAAAAATTGCCTGTTTGGGGTGAAGTGAGAAATTTTATTAAATTTGTGGAGAATTAAACTGATGTTGTATTCTTTGGATATCCCTATAGCACAGCAGCCAGAAACAATCTCTCTACAGAAGAACTCGTCACTACCTTGGACAATGCAGTCAGCACACTGCCAAAACATGCAGTTCAAGTTATTCGTCATGTATGGAATGAGCAGGGCAAATCCATTAGTGTGTCAGAAGATGCAAGAAATATGGCTACAGTGGGGCAGGTAACTAAATGACAAAGTGCAGTTGAGTAAATAGTTAACTCTTCAGAAATGTCAATGCTTCATTGTGTATGTTGTATTGTCAAGCACATGGTGGTATCTTCACTTCCTAAAGCTTTCATATATATATATATGTGTATTTGTTGCCAAATGTCTACCCAGATAAAGAAGCATATACAGTAAAGGCTGTCTAAATACTGAACAGTATTCTAATATTATTGTTTAGATGATGAATGCACATTTCATACCTTTTAATAAATTAGTGCTTCATAGTACTGCTAGGGAAGGTGAGTGGTCATTGGTGTGGCAGACAATTGTATGAGCTGTTTATATAAATCCATTTTAAATGTCATTTAAGTAATTCCTTAGAGTTGAAAGCACCAGCACTTAATTGTTGTATTCTTTGTTTTGCCTAAGTTTAAACTTTCTTAAAGACACTTTCTGTCAATTTCCAGCATGGGTGTTTTTTTTTTTTGAAAAAAATATCAGTGTGTTTGTGTTGTAGGGTACTTACTTCTAGCAACAGTTTAAGAGTGTGGAATTAGGAAAAAAAAAATCTTTATCTGAGGCTTGATAGTAAGCTTCTGAAGGCTCTCTTCACTGTATTGAACAGTTCTGCCTCTATCATAAAAAGGCTGAAAACGGTAACTTGCCTATCAAATTTATTTATGATGTATTTTGATTTATCCACAATACACTTATGAAGTGCCTTACTCTTCTGCGTTACTGCCGTTATAAAATTTTTGAGAACTGTTGATGTTTTTATAATGTGTCTACTTGATCTAGAAACTTCTAAATAAACATGACAAAAGCATGAGTGATATACAGGCTGGATGAACTCTGTGGCTTAAGCTCCTTTTGCTAGAACTTTTAAATAGACTGTATTTGACTACTGAGTAAGGAAAACAGATTAAGTGAAGTAACTTATTCAACTGCCTATTTTTTCACTATGAAATGGAAGGCAGATGATACTGTTTTCACAATAATATCTAAATGTGTGTGTTGTGTTTCCCGTCTGGATAGAAGCTCTAGGTGTCCTATATTGCCTGTAAAACATCCATCCAACAGAATAGCAATGGTAGGCTAGAGCTTTCTTTAACAGTTTCCAATTATTTTCTTCTTTGCAGTTCATAGATATTGAATGGAAACTGGGAGTTGCAATGAGCTCTGACACCTGCAGGTCTCTGAAGTATCCTTATGTTACAGTGACACTAAAAGTGGCAGACCCTTCAGGACAAATAACAGACAAGTCTTTTGAAATGACGATCCCACAGTTCAAGGTCTGTAATAGGTGTTACTTGATTCGGTCTCCTAAAAACAACAGCAACATAGTTGTGGAGGAACATCTGTATATCTTGATGTATATGTTTGTGTTGCTTACTAATACAGTCATTCAAAGATGAAGCATTAAATAAATATTTTAAATGTTGAAGCTAAATGTGTCTTTCATAGCATTTAGTCTGTATCACTTAGATGAAAATGTTAATTTAGCAGTAATTAATTGGTTCTCTTAGAAATAAGAGAATGACTGCAGATGTAAAGACTCTTGGGTCTTTCCTGTCAGCTGTCACTCTGCCTTACTAAAAATGCATAGGCTATTCTAAATCTATGGAACAGTTTCCAGTTTGAAAATCTAAAACTTGGGTTCAGTCTAACATTTGGTAATTAGGAATGGAGGTCAGTCAGCTTTGTCGCCACTGGCCTTTAATTGCTATGACTTTATCTGTCAACTTATGTAACTTTATTTAATTTTGTACAAATGTGGCACTTCTTTTGTCATTCCTGTTTAAAGGACGAATACATCACTTAAAATATCATACAATCTTACAAATAAATCCTTGGAGTTGCATTGGCAGGAATTTGAGAAGGATATTCTGAGTTCTTAAGTGTTGTGAAATGTTATATTCTTTCTGGCTGAAACCTCTTTAATAATTTGCTTTTCAACTACTATTAGAAATGGATGCTATACTTGAGGAGCCTGAATTATTTCAGCTGGGAGTAGAGCTCTTTGTGTGAGAAGGCTTTTTGGTGTTTGTTTTGTTGTGGTGCAAGAGTTACTTTCTATTTTTCTTTCATAGTGTTTCTCCTATTAATAAGCAAGCCCTTGCAAATAAGGCATCACCTGTGTAGATTTAATAGTGAACATGCCCAAAAGCCAACCAGCCCACAAAAAGAAAAGCAGAAACTTTCAGTTCAAACTGCAAATTGTTAACTGGAAGGGAGAGGGAATGCAAGAAACTCATGTTGTGTCTTTTGTCTAACATGCTAGTTTGAACTACAGTTCGAGCTTTTCTTCAAGCAACTGAAATTTATCTTGTCTTTCCTTTTAGAACTTCTTCAAGCAGTTCAAGGAAATGGCAGCTGTTCTTGAAACAGTTTGAAGAGAACTTATTTACACTGAAACTTTAGACAAGCTTAAATAAGTAAACTTTCTGTTCTCCGCGGGGGATAAAGTGCCATTGTACAGCAAGGTATGTGTCCATGTCTTTTCGACAGGTATTTGTCAGCATCATCCTTGCATTGCTGTGAAGATGTCTTCACTTTTGAGTACTTGAAACCAAGTCTTCAGTGTTTGTGAAAATGCATTCAACTTGTCTTTATCCTGGTAGACAAAAAGATCAGGATGTGTACAGAGAAGCATCGCTGTAAACTAATATCCAAGAGTAAGAAACTACATATAAGAAACTACACATTTAACTTGGAGTGTGGAAAGACAAATGAAAACGTTGACTGGGAAGATACAGTTAAGTGTAAATCCCATGGTAGTGCTTTTGTCCATAAAATTCAGACATGCTTAGACTCAAAAATAATATTAAGTGTAAGGAATATATGAAGTTACACATAAGAAGCATACAGTTATTGAAGAATAGCAATGTCAAGTTGTTAGTCACAGGTACTTGTAGTTCTGGCTTTCAGTCTTCTTTTAATAAATGAAAAATGTACTTGTCCAAACAGCTTGTTTATTTCAAATGCTTATTTCCCACCACCTAGGCTTATAAAGCTGAGTTAGTGCATTAAACTTTTCTGGAGACCTAAAATCTATTCTCTGAAATTAAGCTTAGGGGCTAATTTTAAATAAAGATATAAAAATGAATTTAATTAAAAAGCATTTTAATATATTTTTGTCTTTGCATTTAATCCAACTCTAATCTGTGGCACTCTGCTTGATATTTTGATCAGCAGTCTACTTTCTGATTAAATTAGAAGATTGATGTAGTTGCCTCACTCCAAACTCTGAACAAGAAAAGTCAAGAGGACACTTGAAAATTCAGGCTGGAGTTCTAGCCAAGCACATGAGAGAAAGAACCATACTACAAGTCAACAAGATTTCTTTGCTGCTTGTGTTCTGTGGCAGGAGTCCACTGGACTGTAGTGCACATGCTTGCTCTCTGAGAATGTCCTAACCAGCAGAATTTTTACTTTGATTCTGAAGAATGGGGGCATTTCCAAAGGGAGAGTGATAAATCCAGTGTGCTTGCATGCTCTCTATTTTCCTATGTAGTTTTTTCTTGTTTTCCATAAACAAAACACAAACTGCCAATAAAAACAACTGTTGCATTTCAAGATGTACTGGTGATGTAGTAGAGCAAGTAAATCTGAAGAGAGACAATTCATACTGATAAGCAGACTGAAGCTTATGCTGGAATTTCAAAATGGTAGAGACTGAGAAGCAGCTTTGCTGGGACAGATCCTCAAGTGATTTCAGGCCACCTTAACTGAGAACATCTACCTTTCTAACCTACCTAGGTTTTTTTACTAACTTTTTTGGAAGCTGGCTGAAAGTCTTGCCTTTTTGTGTCATGAGAATAAACTGCACCACATTGTGCATGCTGCACGCTGCAGTCCTTTCAATAAAGAGAGCTAACCCCCCCCATTTGGGGGGTGGTGGTGCATAAAAATAGTATTTGGAAGTTGCTTAGAGGCCCAAGTGAAAGCAACAGTGTTGGCTTTAACAAAAGATACTAAAAGTTTTGGGTTGTGGCCGTTCATCTGGATGATACTCCCTTCTACACTGACGTGTTTTGCTTTTTGGCTGGGGAGAGCAGATTGCTTTTTTCTAGGATCCTCTCAATGGTTGCAAAATGGTCTCAGGAACACATTTCCCCTTTGCCTTTTTCCTTGTCTCCTGAGGGTTCAGGGCTGAACATAGTTGCAAAAATTCCTCTCTGTCAAAAAGTTATGTGAGCAGCTGTTTGTGGTTGTTTTTTTTTTCATTTGCAGAAGTTAGAGTGTAAGGCTGCTTTAACTGGAAGATATTGTCATTCTTTGGCCTAGTGAATCAATTGGTTTACATCAATGCAAGAGTTCCAGAAAAAGAATACTTTTTTAGTAAAACCGGAGCCTTACAAATATTTCCTATTTTGTTCTATGCACTTAAGTTCTTCATATAGCTGGAAATACTTGTGCCTTCATTGGAACTGGATGGAAAATATTTAGTTAATCATGTTTTATAGAAACAATAACTTAGTGGATGCTGGAAGGTAGAACAGAAACTCTTAAGTTACCATTGTCATGTGGTCCATGAGGAAGAGGAGGAAGTTGGCAGCCTTTGAAAAGTCTTGGTTACGTTTTGTCAGGTATTGTAGAAATATTAGTGAATACTTTTGAAGTGTCCCTGAGCTCCAGCATGTTCTAACTCTGCCTGGACATGTGTGGTATACCAGCGCAACTGTCTGAGAATTTTCAGAGGTGTTTTTGGACATCTAGGAGATGTGATTAAAAGTTGGCTATGTACTCAAACTTCTGAGATTTGTCCTGATTGCTATCGGTAGGAATTCCTATACTGAGTAATGGAAGAATTAAATACTTTATTAAAAAAAAAAAAACCCTAACTAAAACCCTAACAGTTTGCAGGGTAGCAATGTCAACATGTTCAAACGAGCTGTTGAATTGTTAGTCTGTATGTGCAGGAACCAAATCTCTTCAAAGAGAATCAGGAGTCCTTGTGTGTTCCTAATTCTACTTGTCGACTGATACGAAATTGTATAACATGAATATTTTTCTAAGTCCACAGTCATTAAACATATAGGTAACAAAGGTAATGATGGTCTGTAATTTGTTTTCAGCCTTCTGCATGAAAGTCTGTCTCATAATGGTTAAAGTTCAGGACTCGACTATGACTAAACTTCTTTCCTTATTAAATTAGGATGAAGTTCAGTCATATGCAGTCTTTCTCTGTGATGGGGTACAAGGAGCTGAGGGATAACTGCAGGCTGCAAGGAATATTTTTATCAATTACTTACAGCTAGACAAAATGCTGTATTGAACTGGGCAAAGACAGAAGACATATGAGACTAATGAAATCTTGCAAGAAATTGCATTCAAGTGGTTCTCTTTCCTTAACTATTTAGAAGACAAGTAAACAATTTTTCTTTTCAACATTTGCCTGGAACAGAGCAAGAGGAAGGAAAAGAGGAAAAAAGGCTCTCACACAGTAAACAAACCCAAGGGAGGCAATAATGAAAGAATCTCCTGGTAATGACTGTCGTCTTCATTACATGACCTTTTTTTATTTCCATTAGTTTCCAACAGACTAGCTATTTTGTAGAAAAATGGAGAAAGGCCCATAGAAAGAGTGCACAAATGGCTGTAGTCATTTCTGTCCACTGTTTTATACGTCTAGCTTCTGCACACTTTTGGCTGAATCATGGCTGAAGTTAAGTGTGTCTGTTAGCTTATTGTTTCTGCTTCCACAAAATTGTACTGCCTTTCTTCAACCACATTTGAAAGGTATATAACTGTGTTCTGTTGGACCATGCCTAACCCCTTTTAATTTTTTTACTTTCCTACTTTTGAGCCTTTGCCCTGTTTGAACACCTGAAGGTATGTTATTTTGACCAATTAAAATCAGGTAGAGAAACGATAAATTTGAGGCAGAACATTTCCTTTTCCTTCTTCCCTATCATATTTGAGTGTTTTATTACCCTCTTAACTGTGTGTATAACGAGAGGGTAATTTCCAGTCCTTTGCAGAGGCATGCAGCATTCTTCTGTTGAGTCTTTGTGGGTACTAGAATAACATACAAAGGAACTTAAGTCATTTAATCTACCTCCAGCAAAAAATGCCCCATTTTTGAAGAACCTTTGCAATGGGAGTAGGGACTTAAAATGCAACAGCCTCAATCTTATCCAGTACCCTGTGTTTGCCTTGACCTGGCTTGAGCTTACATGGTGTGCTGCTGTAATGTCCTCCCTTCCTCAGGCTCCATTGCCTCCTAAACAACTGGGTTTATGCCCTCTGCGTTTGGCTAAATGTTTCCTTTCCTTGTGCTTCTGCTGTACAGCACTGTCCATACTCCTCCAGTTCCACTCGGGGTGCTTGAGCTGCTGATAGGAAGCATTTGTGTTGGAGAGATGATGTTGGGCACTTGTCGTGCCCTGTCCTGCATGCTTTGAAAGATTTCCTAATGCTTCCGTCCATGCTTTTCTGAAGAACGGTGGAGAAAAGACCTGCCATTTGTACTGAGTCGTTGGGATAAGTCTGTTGGTTATATATGACTTTGTGTCATTGAGGAAGTAGGGAAGCTGAGATGTGTTATATTCTCGGAGAAGGCTAGTTTTAGTGTTGCTAGGTTTCCTCTCTCTGTGCTGCGTTTTTCTCCTATAACTAATTATGGTGTAGCTGCTGTACCTGTGGGTGCAATTTCTGTCCAGTATGTGTAGGTGACATAGTTTCCAAATACTGTTAGTGTTTACATTATAAATACTCATTTATAAATGGGAAATTTCAGTGTCAGTTTTATACTTCACATTGAGCTTTGGACCAGTAAGCTTTAATATGCACATTAAAAAAAAAAAAAGGAAATTCTGTTACTTCATACAATAAATTCTGGTTCTATGTAGTATTTTAAGTGGAATTTGTCATAACAGTGGTCACCAGGTGGCACTCCTGCACATAGACTTGATGTGTGGTAATCCTTTGAGAGCGTGTCTGACAATAGGATAAGGACTTACAAGCTATACCAAGGAGAAAATTGTATCTGGAAGGGTACACATTCATGTCACCACAACTTCCATCCTACCTCCTACGTTGTAGGGAAATAATCAAATTCTGTGTCAATCATTGAAAAGATAAGGGTAAAGATTTCCAGTGACTCAAACAACATTCAGCATTTTAATGGTATCATAATATATTCTGTAAAGTGGATATTTGTAGTAGGTTATAACAGTCATTTAATTATACTAACATTTCTGCATTATGAATTGCTCTTTAAGTAATATCATGGTACATTTCTATTGGGGCCTATTCGTGTTTTACCTTAGGGGGGGGGGGGGGCGGGGGGGGGGGGGGCGG
>JAOTQQ010000001.1:162898607-162913018 GCA_026546715.1 Gallinago undulata
TTTTTTTTTTTGTGGTTGGACTCGATGATCTCTGAGGTCCCTTCCAACCACCACAATTCTGTGATTCTGTGATTTAAGAAACATGTAGTTGTGCCACTTGAGGGCCTACTCTAGAGGCCAAGACTGTGGGGGTCTTCTGTATGTGTATGATTGGACTCAGTGACCTCAGAGGTCCTTTCCAACCATGAAGATTCTGTGATTCTATGATTCAAGCGAAGGCTTCATGATCCATTTGAACAACGTGAGAACATCAATGGATCTGTCATTGCTTAAAAGAATTTTGGCCTCTTTTTGCTATTTTCTTTTTAACACATTCTCATGATTGTCTTCATGTTTCCTGATTAATTACCTGTATCGCCTAAACACCTAGATGGCTGTCCTCAGCCTGGTTTTGGTAGGTCGTGGACAAACATCATACAAAGGGATATAATAATCTCAGAGGTGGCGTTTGTAAGCAGCTGCAGCAATTCAGTGTGTTGCAGCCTACGCCCCCCCCCGCCCCCCCCTTAGGCTGCTCTGTTAAGAGCCGTTTCATGGTTGTCCCACCTCAAACCCTCCCAACACTCCCAATGTACCAGGGGGTTTCCCAACTTTGGGTTCACTTGCTTTCCCGTGAGTTTAAATGGGTCTTGGCGCTCAAGTGACTGAATTGCAGCTTCACGCTCCGGAGGAATCATCACACCAACCCTTCCCAAAAGGAGGTCTTGCTGCCCCTTTTCACCACCACCACCACCCCCACCACCCCACCCCCAGCAGCTATTCCCGCTTCCTTTGTGCCCGCAGTGGGATCTGTACGAGGGCTGTCATTTCAATTAGAAGCGGCCGGCAGAACGGAACTGGCAAAAAACGAGCAGTTCACCGCGGCATCGAACCTGTGCCAGAGCTGCTGCCAGGAAGAGAATGGGTCTTCTTCCAGGTGGGACGAGAAATCTTTTTAGGTTTGTGATCCACAACATTTGGCCGTTCTTATTCTAACGCAGTCCGGGTGTTAACGTGTGTAAAAATAGCTTGGGAAAGCAATTCCATCCTGGCTTTTAACTCATACCATTCTAGCAAATCTTAAAGCTGGTGTCCAGCCTGCATGAGACTTTTTTGCATTAGCTGTACCAAAAAAAAAAAAAGTTCATTTTAGGATTCTGTAGGATGAGGTATATTTGAGGTCTTTCTGAGTCAGAACATTAAAACTGAAAATTACAACTGATGAGACTAAATGCATTCAATCAGATGATTAAACCGGGGGGGGAGGGAGGGGGAAGAAGAGCAAAATCCTTTGCTCGGGAAACGAGCATAGTTGTTTGTAATGCAATTAAAATACTGCTAACGTGACAGTTTTTGTGTCGGTTCAGACCGTTGTGACCTGCTGGGATGCATAACCCCCTTCCCTGCCCAAATAATCTCGCAGACAACCTCAAATTACACAGTTGCTCTTCAGCTCGAGATTTCTTCTTTTTTTTTTTTTTATCCTTTTTTCTAGGCAGGGTTAAAACCGTTGCCATCCTGGCACGTTACTGGGAACGACCGCCGCTGTCGCGGCAGCCGCTAAACACAAGGACACTAACGTTGGCCGTTGCAAAAAGGATATGGATGCTGTACGTCTGAAAAATCGTTGTCCGGCTACTTTCTCAGGTAGAGACAAGTTACTAAGGTTTACAGTAGGTGGCGGATTTTTCGCTGACAAAAGATGTGTTATCGCGATAGCCAAGAGGGCAAGGGGAAAAAAAAAAAACAACAAAAAAAACCCCAACAGCTCCAGCAGGAAAAAGAAACAGAGAGAAAAAAATATATCTATTTTTAAAGCTGTCTTAATTAAACTCTGACTTGACAGCGGCTCGGCAGGGAGAGGCTGCTAAAATTCAGCCGCGCAAGTTTGCCACAGGGCTGGTTTTCCCCCGAAGCGGGGGGGGGGGGGGTAAAGGGGGGGCGGCCCGGGACCCCGCTGGCTCCGGTGGGGGGGTTCTCCCTCCCCAGCGCCCCTCCGCTCGCCAAAAAGCAAAACCAACTCGGGGAATAATAATAAAAAATAAAAAAGCTCGGGAGTTTTTGCAAAGGGGGCGGAAGGAGCCTGGCTCCTTCCCTCCGCCACCTTCCTCCCCTTGCGGACCTCCTCCTCCTCCCTCTCCCCCGGCGGCCGGTCGCGCTGCGGGGCCGCAGGGCAGCATCCCCCCGGCACCGGCAGCACCCGGAGGAACGGCGGCCGGGCTGTATTTTGGTTTGGAGCCCCAGGCGGCGCCGTCCCGCCTCTCCGCCGGGTCGCGGTGTGTCCGCTCGGGGCGTAGCTTCTCCGCTCCTCCCCGGGGCGGCGAGAAAGGAGGAGGAGGAGGAGGAGAGTGGTGACTCGGCCGTCCTTCCCCCCTCCCCGCGGGCTGACCCTACTCGGGTGGGAGGGCGGCGCGGTTGCGGGGCCGTGCCCGGCGGGATGCGGGCTTAGCGGCGGTCCCGGGCGAGCGCAGGCCCCGCCGGGCTGCACCTGGCTTTGGGTTCGGGGGCCGGGGGTAGGAGGGGGAGCTTGAGGGGCGAAAAGCGACCGCGCTCCTCCGCCCGGGCACCCGCCATGGAGAAGCGAGGGGAGGGCGAGCCCCTCTCCCACCCCTTGGAACCGGAGCCGGAGCCCGACCCGCAGCCGGCGGAGAAGCCGGGGGAGAAGCGGTTCAGGCTGCGGTACGTGGGCTCGTCGTGCCTGGACCGGCGGACCACGCTGCCCATGCTGCCCTGGCTGATGGCGGAGATCCGCCGCCGCGGGCAGCGGCAGGAGCCCGGCGGCGCCTTGGGCAGCGGGGTGCCGGCCCGAGAGGTGCTGCTGCTGGTGGGTTCGCCCACCTTGCGCTGCGTCCCCGCCGGCCCCGCCAGCCCCGGCCCCGCCGCCGCCGCCGGCCGCCCCGCCAGCCCCGCGCCCGCCGTCTTCATCTTCGAGCACAAGGCGCAGCACATCGCCCGCTTCATCCACAACAGCCACGACCTCACCTACTTCGCCTACCTGATCAAGGCGCAGCCCGACAACCCCGACTCCCCCATGGCTTGCCACGTCTTCCGGGCCACCGACCCCAACCAGGCGAGTGGGCAACATGGAGGGGGGGTGGGGGGGGTAGAGAGGAGGAACGCTGACCGGGGTCACCCCCGCTTTGCTTCTTCTCCCGAGGGGACCCCAAAAGTCGCCCGTCCAAAACGGTGGAGGAGGGTGTCGGGGCGCTGGCAGATCGGTACCCCCCCACGCACCCTGGGAGTAGGGGGGTGGAGCTCGCCCGGTGCCCACTTCCCCGGGGGGCAGCCCGCCCCGGGGGTCCGCGGGAAGAGGCGGAGGAGGGGATGGATGGGGGGGATGTCACCCCATCCCGCGTGGCCGTGGGGTGCCGTGTCACCCCCTGTCCCCTGCTCTTGGCCCACCCGCCTGCCAGGCCGGGGGGTACCAGACTCTGTGGGATGTGCTGGGGGTGGAGCCCCTTTTTTTTTTTCCTCCCTCTCCAATGGGGCCGCCTCGCGTCCTGCCAGGGACAAGCGCACAATTTATGAGCAAAAATGCAGGATTTGCATTAAACTGCCCTTACGGCAGCATAAATATTGGACACGGGTAGCCAGGACAGTGCTTTAAGGGCTCCACAGACACCCACCCCCCCATATGGTGTGGAAACCATCGTTTGTGACCGGTGGTCCCTATTTTGCTGACGCTGGGTCACACTAAGGACACCTGCCTACACTCAGTAGCGCTACAAACAACCCTAGGTTTGGGTGGAGACATTGTTGATGAGGAGCCAACTGGGAAAAGGAAGAAAAAAAAAAAAAGACCTAACAGTAAGACTGTATTTTCCTACAAACAGGCTTTGGCTCCTGCATCAAACATGCAGCAGACAGCTCTCGCCTCCCTGTCGAGGGTTATGGGAGTGATGGTGGTTTGACCAGTAGGTTTGATCACTGATTTAGTGTGATGAAGGCAAGGAAAAAGCCTTTCCATAACAATTCTTTGATGGAGTAAGTTAAGACCCCTTCCCCTCAGGTTCCGCAGACACGTACGGAGGAAAAATGCATGCAGTTAGAAACGCTGGATTTCACTGAAAATTTTATCTGACTTACTAGAAGTATTGAACAGCTGCTTGGGTTTCTTCAGATTTTCAGTTGTTTGATTTTGTTTGTTTGTTTGCTTTTTATCGAAGAGAGTGAGAAGTATTAAGAAAACTGAAAAGTTCTCAGTATATTAATTTTTATTTTGAGCCAACATAACGTCAGAGATTCTAACATTGGAGGGATTTGGATTGCGTACATAGCTTGGCTTGAGCCGTCATCAAAGACAGGACAGGAGATATCCCAAGTGGAGAGTAACTACGCGTAACTTGTTGGCAACTGCTGCCACCGTTGTGCTCTGCCAGGAGAGAGCACGCAGAAAGAGCGTGAAATCGAGGGGATCGTGTTTGGCAAGGGAGGAGCCAACATGTCCCTTTAGGAGTCTGACCATATGGACTGAAGGGAATCAAGGTACCTGCCGTTGGCAGATGCTGAATCAAATTTATTTCTGGGGTAGGTCTGCTCTAGTACCGTGACTCTGTAAGAAAACCTCATTCTGTAAGATAGTGCATCCCTATTGGTCTTGTGAACATGTGAAAACTACATATGTTTACTTTTGTGAGGCTGTTTGTGACTAAACCTTTTGTCCATATATCTTCCCTTCTTTCCTCATGGAGGAAAATGTCCTTATGTGCATGGAATTAAATCACGTTGATACTATAGGTGGAGCCTTCCTACTGAAGGAAGTTATTAGTATGAACAAGTTCCCTTGTATAAACTACTCTCTTCTTCTGATAGTATAGTCTGAATTCTATGTGGCAAGATGGTCTTTAGCCTTGTTATCATTAATAAAGAATAAGTCAATTGCACGAGGGTTATTCAGCACGTGATTTCCAGACAAAGAACCACAATAAGGGTGGTAGATGCACAGCCAGTGATGTGATTCACGAGTGTCTGACTAACAGGCAAGGTGTTGTTTTTTTGTTTTTTTTTTCCAAGGTATCAAAAGGAAAAGAGGTGGAATTTTTTTTCACCCTTCTGTGTTTTGTTACCAATCGTCGAGGCTTGGCTGGCTGAGTCTGTGCAGGTTGATCTGTGCTTAAGCCTAGTCCTGAGCGGATGAAATCAGGCTGCCGGTTGCTAGCTCTGAAAATCTCCTTTTGAAGCCCTTAATTGTTTGTTATAGGTGCCGTTCTTGCACACTTGCAAGATTTTCAAGTACGTGCTTCTGTTTCATATTGGTAATGTGAGCCTCGTGGTGCTCACATAGCTTAGAAAGTATTTTTCACAGCTGTTATTTTAAGACAACCTAATTTTCCATCTTGGGCCACAGTGGCTTCCAGCCAATGTCCGTTGGCACCGCTGCAGAGAGGAGTGGGTCCTTGTCTTCTTCAGGCCTCCTTCCTTCTCCTCTTCAGCTTTGTCCTCAATGGCAGCGCAATTCCTTGTGCAGCCACAGGGCGAACAGGACCAGGGGACTGACTGGTGTTAAACTGGCTCTTCATCCCCCCAACCTTTGCTGGATTAGTTCCAGACCTGCTGTACCCTGCAACCCTAATACTAGTTTACATCAACACCAGGTAGGTTGGAAGCACAAGGTGGCGATGAGTTGACTAAGAAGGGGAAGGGTGGGATGGCCTTCTTGGTGGTCTTGAAATCAGCTTGAGATGACTATAAAGCCATGGTGTTTTCCATCTTGGTGGTGTTAAGTTCACCTAAATCACCCCGGAATGAAGGAAGAGGACTGGCAGGAGACATCATGTGGTCTTCTGAATTAGAAGACAGCTAGCCTTAATTTTTTTTTTTTTAACAGTGGATGTAAAGGACGAAAGTGGGAGGATAACAATTGACTTCCAAGAGATTAGTGCTAGTGCTGTAGTTCAAAAAAACAACAACAACAACAACAAAAAATCCCCAACCCCCACCACACTGTAGTTGAGAATGAAAATTTTGGCGTCGAGCCCCACTGCTTTGTCCACCAGCAGTACCGCAGGGTGTCGAGGACGCACGTGCCTTCGCTGTGACCGCGAAAGGGACTGCTACTCGCTGAAGACAAGCAGGACTTCTCACCAGGCCCTCCAGATTTCATTAGCAGATGACCAATAAAAAGCCAATGCAATATGCGCTCCGATAACGTCGAGTGGGAGGATGAGGTCTTTTCATGTCACTGGCTGTGACCTAATAAAAAGGAGAGAGTGAGGGGGTATGAAACCTTTCTACGTTTTATTGGAAAAGCCTGCGAATTGGGGCTAGAGCTGAAAAGTGGGAGCTGGTGGGTCAACTCCTGTTCTGGAGTAGGACTTTGGCTCAATGTCAAGCCCAGAGCTCGGCTGTTGATACCGGGGGGTGGGTGCCAAGATGCTTTTATTGGTGGGTTGGTGGGTGCCTTTTTCTTTTGCCCTTTAATTACCAGGGGAGGGAAAACTTCTGGAGCCGTCTGACTGGTGAGGATGGGAACAGAAGGTTTTGCCTTTTTTTTTTTTTTTTTTTTTTTACCCACTCAGATTTATTACAGTGTTTGCCGTTGCTCATGACTTTTCAAAGCAGGAGCCAGCTGAAGTGGCTGAGGGTAGTTCTCTCTGTTAGTGCTGGCTAGTAGCTCCTGAATAGCAGCCAGAGGTTTGTTAGTTTTGTATTGCTGTCATTTGAGGAATTATCTGGGATGCACGGAGTCTGTCTGTAGATATCAGATGGCAGCATTGTCTCATTTTATATTTGGCAGGTTTTCTTCGCAACCCCAGGAACAGATTTCTTTTTTTTTTTTTTTAAACCAAAAACTTGGACTTTATAAATACAGCAGACTTACCCCTCTCCCAGCCACACAGAAGAGTCCTTTTGATTAGTGTTTTCCAGCTCAACCTTAACACACTTTCACCGTGAAATACTAATTTCATTATTTAAACCCGATTTTAATTGTGTGAAACAAATCAATGCTGTTTGACAATTGCCTGGAGTCCCGTGTTCTCTGGGGTAGAGACTTATGGTCTGATCCCTTTCTGCATTTTTGAAAAAAAAAATATTATGCTAGTTTAGACTGTGCATTTTCTTCTTGAAACATGAAAAAGCTTGTTTGGGGGATTTTATTTTTTTTTTTTTAACACAAACCGGCATCCTAAATCTAATTATACTGTAACTGATTCTTATTAGTGAAGATAGTTGTCTTCTCCGGTTAAGCAAGAAGTTGATGCATTTTGTATTTCTTTTAGAAACCTTATAAGCACTGATACAAATATGTTGTATTATGGGGTTTCAAAGCAAATCCAAGGTGGTTTATGAAAGAAAACTGTTCTGGTGCGCAGACCTCAATGGGGTTTAGCTCCTGTGTGTATCATCCGTAGCTGTGGCCTAACCACGCGTGAGGGGGACCAGGCTGTCTCAAGAAATAAGAACTCCTCAGAATTAAGGGAGCCTTTTGCTGACAAAACAAAGCTGTGATAAGAAGTGGAGAGGGTAGAGGGCCAGAGACAGGAGCCGGAGGCTGCCTGCTTGTAACCCAGATCCCGTCTCTGTCATCGCTGCACGGGCTAAAAGTCAAAACTGTTTGTCTGTTCCGAGAGCGTGTTAATTGTCTGTTAGATAATGCATTTCAGTAAGGCCATAAGACAGTTTATTCTGAAAAACAACAGTACAAAGTCTTTCACTTCAGCTATACAAAGGAGGCTTTTATGCTGTAATAATATCACATTTCTGTAAGGCTTCTTATTGAATAATGTAGGCTGGAAAATGTTTGAAGAAGAAAATTCATGAACTTTACGTTCGCGTTTCTTTTGTGCTTTGATTTTTATGTGGCACTGGAGCATGGACTAAACGGTAGGAAATTTTTGGCATATTAAACACATATGTGCAGCATTGGTGCAGTTCATGTTAAAATGTTGCAGAAGTTGAGTCATCTGATAAGCTGTTTTTTGAATAGGTGTAAGAGACACGAGAAGAAAATTGGACTCTGGTTTTTGAAGGATTCTGCAGGAAACAGGAGAGTTTGGATGGATGAAACAGGAAACAAGTTTGGATGTTAGATGGACTTAACCGCACTTTAATTGCAGAGGAAAGAGATTTTGCTGTTTCCGTGAAAAAGATAGGTTGTCCCAGTTTTAGCAAGAAAACAAGTTCTGAAGAGAGCAAAAGAAGACTTTCTCCAAGTTTGTGTGGGTCAGGATTTCATTCATGGGTTGAGAAACTGAAAAGCGATGACTCAAAACAAAGCGTGGATGCTAAAGGCTTGCAATGAATGCAGAATTGTTCGGTGGGCAGCCTCATTATCTCCAGCCCACGTGGGCTATGCAGCCTCAGATGCAAAGTCCTGCACTCCCCTGTTTTGTTGGGTTTTTGTTGGTCAGTTTATTTCTTGAGGTTTTTTTATTTGTTTCTGTTTGGTTTGTTTTGTTTCGTTTTTAAATTATTATTATTTTAAACAGTATTCGACTAAAGATTTTGGAAACAGAACTGAAAGTTGAGAGCTTCAGGTTTCATTTTTTGTTTCCTTAATGATAGATTCGGCACGTTTTTTCTGAAAATGAGAGCGCTTCTCACTTTAGGCTTGTGAAGCTATCTTCTTAAGTTCCAGTTTTGAACACCTTCTCCATGATAATTTTTCCAAACAGAAGAAATAATAAAAACGTTAAAATTGTTAACTCTTTCTAAATGCTCATAGCCTTTTTATTCCTGATTAATGTTTAGGAGAGGAGGGAAGGAATGGTTTTAAATAGTATCCTGTCTGCTGTGTTTGTAGAAAAAATCATTCAGTTTTCCTTTTGTAGCTACTGAAAACCACACCATTATTTGGAGAGTAGAAGTGAAGTTATGGAGGATTGTATTTTCAGAAGGGCAAAATAAAATATAGAATGAAAAATCATAGAATTGTCTAGATTGGAAGGCACCTTCAAGATCATCTAGTCCAACCATCAACCTAACTCTGATAAAAAAACATCACTAAACTATGTCCTTAAGCGCTATGTCTACCCATCTTTTGAATATCTCCAGGGATGGTGCCTCAACCACTTCCATGGGCAGCCCATTCCAATGCTTTCAGTGTAAAAATGTTTCCTAATATCCAACCTGAACCTCCCCTGGCACAACTTGAGGCCACTTCCTCTTGTCCTACCACCTGTGACTTGAGAGAAGAGATCAAGAATATATTAAATGATGTAAGCTCACTGAGAGTTTCTGTAGGTAGTACAGTGACCAGATAATATGGCTTTTTTATTTTAAAAAATCGAGCTTGTGTGCATCTGTGCACACCAAATCAAGGCTCCTCTTCTGATTATCTGTTTCTACATTTTCTGTCCTGTTTTTCAAATATAGAGGCATTTTCTTCTAAAAATAATTAAACAGAGAACTGACTTCCCAAGGGTTTGGCTACCTCATGTATGTCTTGGCAACAGGGAGAGTCTGATTTTTAGGGATGGTAAAAATCTCAGACCAAAATGCTGGAAGTTAATGTCTGTAAATGTGAACGCTAAAAAAGATTCAGTTCCTAAGTGATTGTCACAGAATAGTAGCGTGACTGACTCCTGCCCATCTCTGCTCTTTGCTAGAGGCTGGTGCAGCACTTGGTGTGCAGAGCTCCCCCTTCCTTGCATCTCTCCCATCCGTCTCTTCCACATTTGCCTGGAACTCCCTGGGCATCTTGAGTTCCTCTGAGGTGAAGTGGTGAACGCCACAGTGTATTTTGGAGGCCGATCACGGCGATTGCTGTCTAGGCTGTAGGTCATGCAGAATTTTCAGCAGCATTGGTGTGGTCTCCCTCATGGCACCAGCTGTCCTCTGCCACCTGGTTTTGTTTCCTTTGTGGTTTCAGATACTATTTCAAGTTCAGAGAGAAGAAAAAAAAACCAACAAAACAGAAGAGTTTATTTCCATGTGGCTTTTACCATTTGTCCTGTGTGTGAATTGTGACATTGTCTACCTTTGTGTTCTGCGCTGTTTGGTGGCATCTTCAGAGACCACAAGGAGGTGACTGTGTAAAAAGACCAACTGGCAGTTTTGTGTGGGTCATTATTTAATGAGGTGTTTGAGGGCAGCTGGAAAGCAAACTTAAGGCAACAAAGTGAAGTGACTTAATTCATAAACAGGATCTGTGCTTTTCTGGTTTGTATAGACTGTAATATAATATCTATGACCTTATGTTCTGACACAAATAGGTACATCAACACCATATTCAGTAACACAGGCTCCAAAATAAATTAGAGCGTTGCTAATGCAAGATGGTGTACGATCATACTGTGAACAACTATACCTGCCCTGAGGAGTCCTTCAAAGTGCAAAAAGGCCATACAGAATGTCAGAAAGGGGCTGAAGGCACAAAGCGTGGAAGAAGTTACCCCAGGTTCTCAAGAAGTACGTGACTTCCTGTTTTGTGATCTCTTTTGGGTACCAGAGAACTTGCATCACTTCTGGATGTGCCGGCTTCAGTCTTCCTCTTGGCCTTGGTCAGGAGAACCCTGTTCGTGCTGTAGTGGATTAGTTCTAATAGTGTACTTAGGACTACAGGCAAAAGGACGTAAAACTTAACTGTGTATCTTGAAAATCCAGTCAGTCTTCATCCTGAGCCCAGTCGTGCTTTACCAGCGCAAAACCTGCCACCATCTGAAGCTGTGCTCCCTCACCTCTGCCTCCCTGCAGCCGCCAGACCCCTTGAATTGAACAGCCTTGTGTCCTGCTGTTTGAGGCAAAGTCTGCTTAAAGCCATCCCTCCTGGAAGTGGAATCCGCTGCTTAGTCCTCCTCCTCCCTGCTGCGGGAATTAGGACTTCCAATGGGAAGTTAATTACTCGGTCCTCTTCTGGAGAGGATGCTGCTGCTGGTCTTTCCTCTGCTCTCCAATCAGACTCTCTGTGGGGGGAAAAAAAAAACAAAAACAAAAACAAAAGCCAAAAAAGGGAAAACCATGGCAGCAGTGAGGCCTCTAGGTACCATTTCCCCCTCCTGAGAGGAAATGCTGTGTGTTGACTTCAGCTGCAGGGCTTAAACATGACTTCTGTGTCCTTCTACAAAGTTTAAACCTGAGACGTGCACTTCAAAGGCTGTCGTGCCACGAAGACTGTTCAGCCAGGGTAAATGGCAGCACATGTATAACGTGTCTTAAATTTTATTTTTCTGTTCAGGGCCTCTGAGAGATGTCATGAGCTAATAAGCAGTTACATAGATCCATTCCAGTTCTCTTCAGTTTGTATCATTTGTCAGAGAGGCAAAATACTTCACTTGAACCACTGCAACAAGAAAAATGATTACTTTTTTTTTTTTTATGGGCTCTTGATGCCATTTAGAAATTCACCTTAATGTTTTGGAGGAATTGTATCTAATAAACCACATTTCCTGACTTTGTAATTTACTTGTAATAGTGAGTTATCTTCATCTTCGCTCAAATCTGGTTGCTTTCTCGCTGAATCCATATTTTCCTTTTTTTATTGTCTAATCTTTTCAGAATTAGATAGGCTTTTAATAATGATCTCTTATGGGAATTTTGAAGGGCAGTATGCTAAGGTTTTTCTTGTTCTGCATCTCTGGAACCACTGAAGATAAGTGAAATTCTACAGTATTGAGCACGTGGCACTTTTCTGAAGGAATAAATTAATTTAAAAGGCAAACATGAGAGAGATCCTTGTTCAAAGCCTGTGTGAAAGACTTGTAGAAGCCATTAGATAAGATAAAACCAATACCATAAAAGTGTCATTTTCCCAATTCAACCGTCCCTGACACTGTCGTTTAACCCTTTGTTTTTGCACATTGATAAACCTTAACAAGCAGCTTGCTCCATTAAAGTGTCTGGGGTTATGTTTTATTTCATTACCCCTCTTGGTGAGAATGTGTAGATCCGCACGGTGCTGTTTAGAGATCCTCGATGCATCGAAAAACATGTTGTGGGAAGTTGGAATATTATCCTCTTGGGCATAGCAGTGACCGCTTTCCAGATCGTTCCCAGTTTTGTTTTTGCTAGCAAGATGAATAAATATTTTTATTTTTTTTTTTTTAGGATGCTGATGTTAAATATGTTTCATGTACTCTGTGATTCTGATATGGGCTTCCTGTTATGTTCATTAAAAAAAAAAAGAAAAAAAAAAAAAAGAAGAGCAATATCCCATGAACTTTGGGAGTAGTCAGTGGTCTGTGGGTTCTGGAGTATTTCTGAACTAGAGTAAATACTCAGTAACAGCAGTGAAAGACTAGGACGTGCAACGCTGACTGGCTGAAACTGTATTTTTATATGCCTTATCATAGTCTGTTTATTGCTTTGGCTTGATTATTCTTAACAACTTGATCTCAAGTTACATTGGGATTTCTAAATAAAAATAGAAGTAGCGTAGCACACATTTAAACGGGGCCATATTTGCTGCAGAGGAACCCGTTGCTTTCTTTAGAACTGCTGGGTCGGAAGGGTAGAAACCAGGCAGCGTGAAAGTTTTTGGTAGAAACCAAGCTCCAGAGAAACCCTGGGCTGAAGGCTGTTGTGTCACCTCCAGGTTTGGTGTCCACGGTGGGCTGCAGGACACACAAAGCTCTCCCTGCCCGCCCCAGCCCACAAAGTTAGGGCTTCGGTCGTCTGAGGTGGAGAAATTAATTCCTGCTGGTGTGCAGATTAGAAAAGAGAAGGGTTTGTGTGTATGACCTGCTGCCATACTTGGCATGGAGACAGATACCAGGCTGCCCTGGGTGGCATGGTACTTTTGTGGCAATCTGAGCAATTCAGGATACAAATTGCCAAAGAAGCTATTGTAACCATACTTGAAACAAACAAACAAAAAAACCTCACTGTAATTTAAGATGTTGAAATGTTGCTGTAATGTGCAAATCCTATAGCATCTGACAGAAGAGCTTTCTGTGGAAAATGGAGCTCTTCCTGTAATGTTTTAGGTTTAGGCTTGTGTACAAGACTTAGGTTTTTATGGAGAAAGATTTAGAACAAGCATCCCTTTTGTAGCAAATACTTCTGGCCTGACTTTGTGGTCATACTCAACGTGAGTCCCTTAATTTTCCACACAGCAGGACTGTGAGCTTGAGCAATACAAAGCAGCCTGTAAAGAGGATCTGCTTTTTTTTTTTTTTTTTCAATATATATATAAACCAAGTACATTATAAATAGAGGCAAGATGTTGGCTTCTCTTCAGCAGCACTTTTTCAGATGAACCTTGCCAAAAGAGAGAAATGAAGTGGGCCTTTCAGTAGGAGCAACACACCATACTTTCATCTGAATTATTCATGAAGAAACACACCCGGATTATCCACGGCATATGTGTGCTTGGATTCAGATTTAGCCCCGAGGAAATTTGCTGACCTGAACATGGGAGCAGAGTTGGGAGCAGGGCGACATGACTGAAGCCAGCTCACAAGGAGTGGGTTTGCATCCTGGCACTGCGCCCTCGGATTCCCTGTCTGCTCAGTGCTAGGGAGAACTAAAAATAATATCTGCAGTTCAGTGGGGTGGCGTGAAGTTTACCAAATGAATACGCTTCCTCCAGAGTGACCTTCTGTCTGCAAAATCACTGCAGAAGGTGGCAATGTTAAAAAAAAAACAAAACAAAAAAAACCAAAACCACATATACAGAGAGAGCACATCAGTCTATCTGGCAATGTTAAAAAAAAAAAACAAAACCACATATACAGAGAGAGCACATCAGTCTATCTGTATGAATGCTGGGTTGCATTTTTTTGCTGTTGTTGTTTGTTTGCTCAATATGCAGGTTGTCCTTAGAATATACAGCACCACAGCTGGGAGTGTGAGAAATGTGGAGAGCAGCCCAGGCTGCTCGATTAATGAGCTCAGTGTTCCTTTATGTAACCAAGTATTTTGTTTCTGTACGTTCACCCGCTGCTCTGCACTTCATCTGTTGTACTTGTTATCATACGCTTGCTGCTTCTTGTTGTTTGGGAATTTGAAAGGGAACTTTATGTGTTTAGTGAAAGTTAATAGCTTAAAACTTCAGCGATCCTTTTCAGCAATACCATCAACAGAAAGCTGACCAGAAGGTTAGCTGTAGTGCCTTATCTTGTTTCTTATCCGAGTCTAAATTTTTCAGATTTGACAGCCTATTTGTTACGGTTCTTCTCCGAGTTCTTACATGACCACCATAAAAAGGTCAGATTTTGAGAAGACGATTAGTACTTGGTTTCTGTGGCACAGCAGAATGGATGCTTCAGCTGAATTCTGTTACTTCTGGAGGTGTCAGCCTCAGGCAACCTAGGGATTTATATGTATATGTTTATTACCTATTAGATAGTGCATCACATTATAAACTGGAATATCATAAGTTTTCCTATTATGCTAAACTAAGTTTCATTCTGATACTTTTCATAAAATCATAGAATGGTTTGGGTTGGGAGGGACCATAGAGATCATCTAGTTCCCACCCCCCTGCCATGGGCAGGGACACCTCCCACTAGAGCAGGTTGCTCAGAGCCCCATCCAGCCTGGCCTTGAACACT
>JAOTQQ010000001.1:162921821-162932557 GCA_026546715.1 Gallinago undulata
AGGGTGTGTGTCTCTTCTGCAAGACATTTTCAGCTCGGAGGTGATGAGAATTTTACCAAAAGTGTGTGTGTGTGTCTGTGTAGGAATTAAGCTGAATGTGTTATGAATTAATTTAGTCTCAGACCTGGTGTGTGGAAATGAGTGATTACATATGTTACAAACACATTCAGATTTAACATGCTGAATGTTTCCCTTTTTTGTGCTATGGGAATAATAGAAGAGACAGCATCTTGAAAGGAGAAATGAAAGCCCTACTAGTTTCTGTTATTACTCTGAACTTTAGACAAAGATTTCCATCTCTAACACCAAAATTATGTTAATACTCATTAGTAAAGGGCTCCATCTTTCCCTGGCTGGTGCTTACAAGTCTATATTGCAGAATGATAAATCTGTATTTGAAATTCTGCTGGTCAGTAAAATCAATGGAAAGCTCGACTCCTTCACAGAAGAACATCCATCCCATGGATGTGAGTTAAATAAGGTCAGAATTTCAGCTTGTTCTGAAATACAAATGCTAAATGTGAGGTGGTTCTCTGGAAAGAGTTGAACAGGTGAGAAGATGGGAACTACTGGAGAGAGTCCAACGTAGGGCAACCAAGATGATTAAGGGATTAGAGCATCTCCCTTACGAGGAAAGGCTGAGAGAGCTGGGGATCTTTGGCCTGGAGAAGACTGAGGGGAGACCTTATCTATGTTTACAAGTTCCTAAAGGGTGGGTTGAAGGATGATGGAGCCGAACTCTTTTCAGTGGTTTCCAGCGAGAGGACAAGAGGCAACGGGCTCAAGTTGGAACATAGGAAGTTCCATTCAAATATGAGGGAAAAATTCTTTACGGTGAGGGTGACAGAGCACTGGAACAGGCTGCCAGGGGGGTTGTGGAGTCCCCTTCTCTGGAGATCTTCAAGACTTACCTGGATGCAGTCCGGAGTGATGTGCCCTAGGCAATCCTGCTTTAACAGGGGAGTTGGACTAGATGAACTCTAGAGGTCCCTTCCAACTCTGTCAAATCTGTGAATCCATAAAACTTGCGTTTTTGGCCTCCCAACAAACCCAGATTTCCGAGACTGATTGGCAGTTCACCCTAATCCAAGCCAAGATGAGGTGCATTTTCTTAGATGTGGGAGAGAAGCACGTGCTCACACCTTACCGACTGTTGCTACATAAGGCAGCATTACTCTGTGTGTGTGTGAAAATCCATCACTCTGCTTTTTTTTTTTTTTTTTCCACTTGAGAGAGAATTTTTTTTTACTGCTGAAATCCACAGAAGCCTTTTATATTTTGAAAATAAAAACCATGCAAATTATTCCTAAATACTTTTTCCTTTGAACTCACCAGGGCAAGGGACCTTGGTGACCCAACAGCTGCAGATTTGGTGGACAGCTGGTTTCGCTACTGACTTCTCAAACATTCAGCTTTCTGCAGGCAGCACGGTTCTGCTGCTACTGAAATTTGCCTGTTTAGAAGCATTATTTCCATTCGTGTTTTACAAGACTGTTTTGTTTTCTAATGTATTTTAAGCAGTGGAGCACTGTAGTTTCCCTCCAGATGGACTGATGGACCAGCAAGAGGGATTGGAGAGGAACCCTAGTCTTTGGAGGTAGGAGAGGCTTTAAAAATTGGAGATTTCTTTTGGAGATCCTCTTCAGGAAGGATGGAAGATGGTGATGCTGTTACCCAATCCTTTTCCTGCTCTCTCCTATTCTTATTTCTGAACAATCAACAGGGGACAGAGCATCTTCCATGACACAGCATCATTAAGGTTATGAAGAAGTAAACCTCAGCAGATGTGCTGCTCATCCCTTGTACATTAAAAGTAGACAGTAAAGGCAGAATACTCGGACTGTGTTGTAACCCGTGTGTGTCAGGTCCAGTGCTGAGCCTGCTTCTGAAACGAGAGAGCCCTAAAGAGATCCTTTTCAGGTCAGAGTAAAGCTAGGAGGTAATTGCACAGCTTAGCCATAAGCATCTCGAGCCAGCAGCGTGATACATATTCCCCTGATGTTATGGAAAAGGTCGATGAAAATACAGTCTACTTCCATAATATTTCAAAACAGCAATACTGGCAAATTAGAGATGCCAGGAAATACTAGAGTTAATGAATACCCTACACAGTTGAATAAAAGTAATTTCATTTTAAAGGGAAAGTCCTTCCTGTAGCATTAAAAGTAATTTCACAGTTTAAATGAGTTCAGTCATGCCTCTGTAGTAAAGAGTGCATTACCCTTTTTATTACCATCTATGAAACTGCTTTTAGCTACATTTGAATTCGAGGCACGATGGTTAGACTGGTCTGTGCCTCGTTGAAAGTGACTGATCTCATTTTTGAGAAGATACTTCCTAATAAATACATCTGTTTATCAAATGGAGTTTTGGAAGGGAAATGATTACTCATTTACTGAATTTAAATATAAAGGGCGGCTTTATATAGCCTGACTTTTAGTAATTGCTCTAAATGGACAGCAGCTACTTTTTACAGGATGTTAACATGTATTAAGGGCAAATTTTCCTATTTGAGAGGGAAAGGACTGTCAGCTATTAAAAGATGTGAGTTTATCAAAACCTGAGTATAAAATTTGGTGATATCACTTGGAGACAGCTATTGAATATTTTGAAACAATCTTAAGAAATGGTAAAAAATTTCCTCAGGTTTTCAGTGATTGTAGCACCTAGATGACCTGCAATCAGGTAATCTGCACATACTTCAGCTTCCCTTTGAAGTTTCCAGCTGCTTGATCTCTTTTCATTATCATAGACAAACTAGCAGTTTTTAATCGCTACCAGGTATTTCTGAATTTGAAACAAATTGTTGAGGCAGAATCAAATGTGGTGCCCTGTATCCATGCAATATTCAAAGCTGTTTAATAGGTTTAAAATAAACAGATTTTATTTTTAAGTATGAGCTAAGATGCCAAGGTCAAAATTCTTTGCCTACTATGGGCTGAGGCAAAGGGGCCTATCACAGAGAGAGGTATGTTAAAATCCATAACACTTTAAATAAATGGACAATATAGTGGATCATATACTTTATTTTAGAATTAGGCTTTGCAGAAACTGCTAATTTTACTTGATGTCTGTCGTTAACATGCCTTTTCTTGCAAGTGGAGTTTATTATGTGCTTTTATAGGTCCCACTGAATTGCACTGGAAAATAATTATGAAAAAATCTAACCTAACTAGATGCAAACAGACAAAAAAAAATCAGAAATAAGCTGGAACTTAACTCTCTCACAGAGAGAGCATTATGGAGTCTGGCTTCTTCTTGACGTAGTGCTGCAAAGAGTGAGCATGTATAGAAACAAAACAGGATACAGACTCGATGGAGGATGGTCCTTCAGTCTTCCTAACATTTGAAGAAGTTTGGAGTTGTGGTGCAGAGCACGTCCCTTCATGCCAAGATATCAAGGCAGATTCAGTCCCGCATCCAGCCAGCATCCAAAGCACCGTATCTTCACCCTCTCAGCAAGAATCTTGCCGCTGACCAGGAAGAAAAATTGTCACGAGTCTCACTTTTGGATTTTTACATATAAATACACATGTCCCTGCTGTGGCAAATGAAGAGAGGAGGCATTTCATTCATCAAGGCTCCTTCAAAATGATGTTTGTTTTTGAGACTGTTACTGAGCTAATGAGGTTTAGAAACCTTTGGAGCAGTCTGTGTGATGGGAGAGGCTGAGTATTCAACAGTGATTTACCAGCACGATATTTGAATTAGGATTACAACAGGAAGAAACTTTCCAAGGGAGATTGCCTCACGTACTCAGCGTAATTCCAGTCTATTTTAGTTGCTCAGTGCAAATTTAATATAGCTTTAATATAAGAAGTTGAGCAAAATTGCTCTGTTTTGCACATATAAGCTGCACAGATTCCGCTACTGTAGTTTTCAAATCAAAGGTAGGTGACAAATTTTTCTTTACTAGGAGAAATCCATTGGGGATCATTCCTTGATGTCAGAAAAGTTGGTTCCGCTAATACTGGAGACCAGGAATGTTTTTCAGCTCATGATTCTGCTGGCACAAGGGCTGAGTTCATACCACCTCCTACATCCTTTTTGTTTCATTAGACATTGAGCCCCCAGAGCAGGAGGAGAGCAATGCTGCGCCCCAGAAGACACCTCAGTCTGAAGACCAAGTCTACCTCATTGTTCGAAGGGCATCATGGAACAAACCCACCTCGTAGAGTTAACACCACCATATCAGAGCTGCTTGTTGCGTGCTACGGAAAAGGGTCAGAGTCTGTCTCTGGAAACCAGACCTTTTCTTCAGAAATTGGAATTGCTTTCTTATCAGAAGACTTTTTTTCTTCTGCTTTCTGCCTGTTTTGGAAAGCAGATGTTTGGCAACCGGCCGCTCCTGGATTCCCAGTGTGGAAAGATCCAAGCTCTATCCCAGATCTGTTGGATAGCTGGAACTGACGCTGGTTCCCCAGGCACTGGTCCTGTCCTCCAAGCAATAAGTCAGAACATGAGAATTCCTGACGTGCCTTTCCTTAGGCCATCATTCATATGTTACAATTGATATAAACAAAAAATAGTTAACATATTCTCACTTTATAGTGGTTCAAAGTTGACCGTGTAGTACTGTTTTGGGGTTCCTAATCAGAATACAGGACTTTACAGGGAACATCAAAATACTTCTGTGGAACATAACCTCCAGGCACCATGGACCAGTATTGTGTTATGCAAGAGCTATTTTCAATGTATTAAAGATTAACATCTATGGAGAAAGTTGATCAGGAATAAACATCCTGGTAAGGTAAAAAATCTTTCTCCATTTAATAATCACCCCTATTTTTAAGAGTTCCCAAGTTAGGTATAAAGCATGGGCTTTTTTAGCCAGACATTTGTTCATGCAGTCAGGATATAATTTTTTTTTAGAGAATTGTCTTGGTTACAGTCACTGACCTTTTTTCTTTGAATTTTCATTTTCATTATTAAATAAAAGAGCTTAATCTGTTCCTTTGCTTTTCCATTGTTGCACTTTTAGTTGTAAGCACAGGTAGTCATTCAGGCTGATGAAAATATTGATTAATCTCAAAAATATTACCTTGCAGATATGTATTAAAGGAAGCATAAATTTGCCTCGGATCTACTTTTAAAAAACACTGTTAATGATGCTTTTAGTTTTGAAGTCAATACTGTAAAGTATGAGCTGTGCATCCGCGTTTGTTTTTTAAGTGCATGCAGCATACTTTATTTTAGGTTAAACATTTATTTTAAGCTAAAGCAGAGGGTTAGATAATAAGCTTCAGTACTGTCACACTTAACTCAGTATGGTAGTAACCACAGTACTAAAAGTCTAGAATTAAAAAAATAATCATAAAATTACATATACAGAATAATTTGTGTTACCAGTAACATGTCGAAAAAAGATGACATTGCTGCTTGGACTGTGAAATTTATTTTTATTTTAAATGAAAAAAGACTAAATGGGGAAAAATTGGACTAAGAAAAATAGGTAGTAAATTCCTAGGGGTGAACTGAGACACTCAATTATTGGGGAGAAGAGAACCCAAAATCTAAGGAAGCACTGACTTAATAAATGTTCTTTGACATCTGTAGCATGTCTGTAGGCTGAGAAACAAAGTCGATATTAATTTTTTGAACATTAATATTTGCATTATGCAGTTCCAACTAATTGAGGTTCCTCACTGAAGTTTACATTTGACATAAAAAGCATATAAACCAGTAAGGAAACGAGGAAGAGAGGAGTAAGAATGCGAGTGGTGTGTTTGGAAGGGTTTTCTCTACCTACAACCTGAAAGCGTGACCATAAAACTTCCGAATGTTATTGCAAGTGTCAAAGCTCTTAAGACTCCACATAGTTTGTAACCAAAAGAAAAAGGTCACGTATGATCAGGGAAAGGACGATGGAAGACAGCTCGAGCCTGCTGAACCTTCCGATGGCTGCAGCAAGCATCTGGCAGTGCAGAAGTCATGGCTGTGCTTATTACTGGAGTTTGCTCAAGCTCTCAGCATCTTTGCTTTATTATTAGCTATTACAAGTTCTCTCATAGTCCAAATAAGCTTCTGACTCTCAGAAGTGGAACAGGAGATTGTCATTTATACTCCTAGGGCTTCTTGGAAGAGATTAAATGTAACCCTGCTCCTTAGCATATATTAGAGAGGCTTTAGCCTTGGCCCAGAATGGTAGGACTTGCTTTCTGTCATGGGCAGCCTCCTTCAAATGCAAGAAAGTTTTGATTGCTTTCATGATTTTTTTTCATCCTCCTGGACAAAAAAAATCTGGACGCTTCCAGGGCCTTTTTCTTGCTGTGTAGGTCATAGAATTGTAGAATGCTTTGGGTCAGAAGGGACTTTAGAGGTCATGGAGTTCCAACCCTCCTGCCATGGGTAGGGGCACCTCCCACTAGACCAGATGTAAAAGAACACAATAAAAATGAGTTTGCAGAAGCAAATGGGAATAGTAAGGTTTTGGAAGCGACATTTTCTCTGTCCCGTACCAGCAGCAGAAGAGAAAGCCACAGCAAGAACACGTTACATTGCTTACTACCTACCCCTATATATATTTTATTTTTTTTCCTGTCATGAGGCATGTCCTCCTTTGTAGGAGTCTGAAGTACTGGTAAGGATTTGAGGAGGAAAATGCCTTTGGAGAAGCACTATGTCTTCACCTGGGGAAGGTGAAAAAAAGGGTCAAGTGTTTCATTGTTGGACTCGCCTCCCTTCAGCTTCTTCTTCAGTTCAAAGGCGGGCTGCAAGGCTGCCTTTCTGTTTTGAATTTCCTAATTATTTCTAGCAGTCAGCAGGTTGTTGGCTGGGGTATTTCAGTTTGTGTGTAATTTAAGCTATCATAGTTTGATGGAAGGGGAATGATGTCAGTTATTTAAGATTTTTAAGGTTTTCGGAAATTAAACCTGCTTCAACAGGGATGTTAATGGCACAGATAAAACTTTTACATTTCAGCAAAAGCCATAGCTAGCTATTTTGGATCTATTTCTTGGGCTATTTCTCTCAGTTGTTTAACTTTCCTTTTACTTGTTTAAGGGCTGTCAGAGAGATTCCCAAACTGGCTGAAGACGTCGCATCAGCTAAACACATTGGAAGGTGGCTTGAAACTTTTAAAACCAAAATCCTATAAGATGGAGTTAAATGGTGAAGATGTTTCTGCTAAAGTCATCCAGTTGAAGTTATTTATATTTCATCTGCTTCTATATTTGATTATGTTGCAATTTAATTTCCAGTTGGAATACAGCTACAAGATGACATATGATGCTTTTAAGCAATAACATTGTGCTGTTCTTTCCTGGAAAAATTAGCGTATCGGATAAACTATGCCATAGTTGACAGCCAGGATTAATTTTGACAGTAAGCTTTAAAGCAATGTGATTGGAAAAAAAAAATTAGCAGATGTGCGTATTTGCTGAATAATCTGGATTTGCAGATTATTACATGTGTTATGATTTGCAAATTAAGACTACTTGAAAGCTTCTCCACCTCTTATGGCAGCAACTGTGTTCTTAGTCTCCTGTGATTTGAAAGGCTTTTCTCCTACTGGATTAGGAAATGCTGGGAGAGTAGCTCTTGGCTTGGTTGGCTGCTTGTTTTGTAGCACAGTTCAGTAGCTATAACTGAATAATGGCAAACTAGCAAAGAATGCATTTTGCTAGTCACCATTAAAAAAGGCAAGAAGACAATTCTTTGAGAAAGGGAGAAAATTCCTTAATACGCTGTTGTTTTTCATGCTTTTATATTATTTATTGTAAATATATTATATATTTATTTTAAAATAAACATGAACGTTTCTTAGGGGGAGACTGAACTGCAAGGAGAAGCAGCACGTGCTGCAGAAGAGCTAGGGGAATGGCACCGGGAACTGCCAGAAACAATTTAGAAACAACTAAAGGAGAGACAACAGTTTGAAGGCTGTTTACATCTAAGTTTGGGTACCCGGTGACTGATTCGCTGTGGCTCTCCATGAGAAAGCTACAGGCTAAGAGAAATCCAAACCTCTATTTACAAGAGATGCTGACATTCCTTAAATTTAACTGTAAGCTTTTAGGGTGGTTTATAGTTTGCTGTGTTTTACCACATTATTTCACATGTTCTTGTATGTCTGTAGGGTATCACAGAATCATAGAATGGTTTGGGTTGGAAAGGACCTTAAAGATTGTCTGGTCCCAGCCCCGCTGCCATGGGCAGGGACACCTCTCACTAGAGCAGGTTGCTCAAAGCCCCATCCAGCCTGGGCTTGAACACTTCCAGGGATGGGGCATCCATAACTTCCCTGGACAACTTGTTCCAGTGTCTCACCACCTCACATTTCTTCCTGATACCTAATCTAAATCTCCCCTCTATCAGTTTAAAATCGTTACCCCTCATCCTATCACTCCACTCCCTGATAAAGAGTCCCTTTCCATCCCTCCTGTAGCCTCCCTTCAGGTACTGGAAGGCTGCTACAAGGTCTCCCCACAGCCTTCTCTTCTCCAGGATAAACAATCCCATACATAATTTCAAAAGAACTAAATGTTTAAGCACCTTCTATCGAAGCTCAAGTTTCTGAATAGGACATCATAGGACATCATCTTAACAGGTCTGTAGTCTTGTCTTTGTATTGTAAGTACAGCAGTTCTTTATCTCACCAGAAGTTGAGAAGATCATATCAAACAGGTCTGGAAGAGCAGGTGCAGAACAAAAATAAACAGTTTAGTTTAAATTAATTAAGGGCTTCAGCTCACGGTTGCTGAATATTTGAAGAGGCTAATTAGCATTTTCACTAGGTAATGGAAACTTTGGCGTAGGTTTTTCTTCGGGAGGCAGCAACTGAGAAAATTAACACCTTCATCAGCCGCCCTGTTTGTTCCTAGTGCACGCTCAAAGCCCATCTTTTTTTTTTTTGCCATTGACCAGGGACGTTCACTGGTTTCTGAGTGAGTTGCCAATGTGGAGCCAGTGGCCCCTGGACCTGTTCGTCCTCCCGGTTCAGCCAGGAGGTGACCTGGGTAACCCAGGTTCCCTGCGTTCAACCCGCAGGCTCTGCCCTCCCTCGCCCCGCTGAAACTCCAGGCAAAATGTGCAGCTACAGGAAAACACAGCGCAACGGAAGGCAGAAGTTTATTGTTAGATTTTATTTGTCAGCAAAATTGCTCCCTCCCACACCCCCAAAAAAACCTCCAACCCAACAATACAGCTTGATTTTTAAATTTTAGGCTGAATTAGCAAAACCACATATACCACCCCCCCCCCCCCCAAAAAAAAAAAATAATGGTTGGATTAAAAAAAAGCAGGTTGTCATTGTAATACCAGAAAGTAAACTCTCTCTGCTATTTTTACACAGGTTTTATTTGGATTATCAGGGTGTTTTAATTTCTCTCTTCCTGCCTTCCTCATTTTAAGGAAAATCAGCTGAGACGTGATGTATATACAGTGTCTGGCAGTACAGACGCCTGCTCATGTAAAGATGGAACAGTTGTACACAGATCCTCCTCGTAGTTGATACAGTGGCTAAAAAGCAATGAAATCCTTGCCAAGTAAATACCTGTAAGCTGAATGGTCATAGTTGATCATTAAAAGTCCAGAGCTTTTAATGGGATAGCTTTTAAAGACACTGGTCAAAGCAAGACCTCTCGTGATTAGGTATGGGGTTATAAAGTAAAACAATATATGGGACAAGCAGAAATAATTGTAGGGTAAGGACGTAAAATGCAAAATGTTTTGCCGTCAGATACTTCTTGATATGATGAAGCAATAAAACACCACTCCTCCTGCCTAACCAGAGGAGAGACAAATTTGAAGCTGATCAAATTAGACACAAGCAGTGTAAGTGAGCACAGTATTTTTGTGTCCAAATCTGAAGTTTGCTTTTTAGAAAAGCAAGATAGAACAAAAGTTACTTTTCGTGAACATTATTATAAGACAATGACATCTGAACTGTCTCTCATCTGAGCTCTCTCATCAGAGCTATTTGACCTTCTGTTATGCCGGTAGAGAAAATTAATCTTTTCAGTGTAAATTTCATTTCCCCCAACTCTCCCAGTTATTTATTCTCAGTTTTAAGTCTTTCTGCACAAAGCTCTAGATAGCAAGACTTCAGTCATCCTCAGTCTCTTGCTTTACAGTGTTAGAATTAGCCTGAGAAAACAATGTTTATTTTTATAGCATTGGGTTGTTTTTTTCATGTTGTAATCTGTGCATTTGTCATAGTTGATAAATTTCAGAAGTTTATGCTAGTTTTGGGGTTTCCTTTAGAGAAACAGGTCCTGTCAAATCATCATAAATATACTAGTTGTGTTTTAATATGAATAATCTCTTACAAGTTAGAATTTTCTGTACACTGTCTCTGTGAAATTACGAACAAGTATGTAAGAGCTCAGCCTTAAATGTTTCTCCAGGCCTGCTATACCTGTATTGTCTGTCCTATAGTAGCACAGATCAGTGGTCACAAAGTCAAAAAAAAAAGAATGCCACAAAAGCCTATCAATACAAGATTGTATACCGCTGAGTGGGAAACCTTTACGCACCCATATAAGAGTTGACAAGAGTTAAATTTTGTAGAATAGGGAGAAATTAAGTTCTCCTAACAAGTGGGGCACAGCAGCTTTTGCTGGTAATTAAACAGAAACATTCTAGCTTGATTATCAGATTTTTAGGAAGTATTGAGATTTGTAATTCATGAGGTTTTGTAGCACCTAACTGTAGTAACCCTTCTTTACTATGAGGGTGGTGGAGCACTGGAACAGGTTGCCCAGGGAGGTGGTTGAGGCCCCTTCCCTGGAGACATT
>JAOTQQ010000001.1:162942836-163032345 GCA_026546715.1 Gallinago undulata
TTTTTTTTTTAATGTGGTTGGACTCGATGATCTCAAAGGTCCCTTCCAACCACTAAGATTCTGTGATTCTGTGACATCTCCCTTGGAGCCTGATACAGTTTTCAAGATACAGTTTATATATTTTATCTATTTCATTATTTCTTTTTTACTCAATTATTAATATTTCATTAAATTAATTTAGTTTTTTCCTAAAACTTGTAACTAAGTTTATCTCTTCCTCTTCTCCTTGGAGCGAGAGGTGGGGGAAGAACATCTGTCATCTTGTCGTTGGCCAACTCGGTCCAAACCACGACAAGAGGGATTTGTTTTTTGGGAGCTGATCCATAATGAGACTTCTCACCCCATACGTGCATAAGCTTCCTAATGTGATATGTTGAAGGCCTCAAGTATTTATTTCAAGTTAGTCATCTATTCTGGAGATTATGTCCCTGCCTCCAGAATGTTTGCGTGCTTCCTTTCAGTTAGTGGGGTCATGTCAAAGGATTTTAAAAGGATCCACTGGATGGAGATCTGACTTTATGGTTCCAAATACTAGGATTTCCTAAGTTGTTAACCTGAGTTTTATGCCTGAGAATAAATGCTCCACCCACAAGAATGAACTTGCCCGCTCTCAGTCCATCTGAAAACATTTTTTTTTTTTGTTCTCGTACATTCAGATAGTTTGTATTTTTTTTGTGGGAGCAACTGTGTTAAAGCCCTTTAGGGGTGTGTCTTCCTGGTGCACATGACCTCCTTTGTTTATGTTGATGGTTTTGGAAGGACAGACAGACTGAATCATGGATGTAGCAACAATATTTTATAATTGCAAGGCAGTTGTTCCCTTGACTCATTACCATTTTCAAGATCAAAGTCCAGGTAGGGAGTTACGTGCTGCCAGGCAGTGTCTGCCAGCGTATCAGAAGCAGCAGTGCTGTTCTAGGAGAGCTATAGTTTGGGAAAGATCATGAAATCTTTTGGAATATTTCATGGCATGATAGTTGGCACTTATGACTGAAATACAGGGATTTTCTGTTGTAGGGAGGTATGGTTGACTGGTATATTCTTAATCTGTTTTATTGGGCCTTTTAAGTAGGAAATATAAAGAGCAGCTTCTGCCCACTTAATGTCAGAATGGGCTCTCAGTAAAGAACAGACCTTACTGCTGCTTGTGCAGTTTTCCTGAAGAACTGGAAAAGAACAGTTGATGTTCGTACAGGTGGTGTTACACTTGATAAAATACTTTGATAATGGCACTTATGGGCAAAGAATCAACTGATAGAGTGTAGGTTGGTTTCGTGGGACTTTAGCAATACTTTGTTTCCCAGATGATGGCATTGGAAGGTGTTCAGGTTGCCTTCACAGTGCCACGCAACTTCCAGCAAACAGGTTCTTTTCTACAGTTTACTTCATTGTCATAATTTGCAGGTGACCCTCTCTGATGTCATTTGCATCATTTTTCCCACACGCACTTAATTTTTCTGTTGTCAGAAGTCAAATTGCCAAAGGTGATCTCTCCTACAAGCTAACTGAAGCTAAGGCCTCTGTGTGGTTAGAACCTAGATATAGAACCTAGGCACAGATTTTCTTCTATTCTCCTCCAGTTTAGATAAGTAAAATTTTGTTCGTGTGTTTTTTGTTGGTGTTTTTGTTTTGTTTTGTTTTTTTATTCTAGGAGCTCAGACAGAGTCAGTTGGAGGAGAGATTAAATGCAATTGGCAAGGGTTTATCTTTCACATAACTCTTGAGTCTTGGTATCTGGGTTTCTCTTTGCAGATCCAGTACCCTTTGCTTTGTCTAAAATAAGGGCAACACCCCCCCCCCCCAATAGGAGAACAACCCAGAATTGTTGAAATAACAGAATTAAGATTCTTTGTATGTCTGCCTTGAGCAGGGGGTACTAAATTGGAGAAATTGACTTTGAGATGCAAAAATGGCTTCTTTGTAGGCATGACTTCATCATCACTATTAATCATATTGAAAAGTTGACTCTCTACAAAGCTGTAGGGTGGTAGAAGCATAAATGAGGATTTGCTTGTACGACTGACAACGTTGTAGACAGATTTCTTTTTTTTTTTTTCCTCCAACTTGCAAGCTAATTACTTGTATAGCAGGTTGTACTCTTTTCTATGCTATCGCAGAAAACTGTCAATGCAAGGCAATGTTTTGGTGAAGCTGGCCCACTAATTAAGATCTGTTATACAGAACCTTTGACAGAACCCCACATTTCTTTTTTTCTCGATCAGTATTGTTGCCCAGAGCTAACCATTTGGATGTAGCAGGACCATCTTCCTCACAAAAGGGAATCTGCATCTTGGACGGATTCTAAAATATGTTTAGTTATTTTCTGTGAGCAAGGGTCATCAAGATAACATTGATAAATGGCTCAAACTTGAGCAAGGACTTTTTGGAAGCTGCTGTAAGGGAAGGACTGGAAGGGCTTTCTGCAGCTCCCTGAGCTGTCCAAGTGTGATAAATTGTTCAGTAAAAGCATATGAGCAGATCCTGTAGTGACTCACTAGAGCTTTGTTGTGGGACTCCCTGGGGATCCTGGGCTTGCTAGACACAATCCGGCTCAAGCCTCTTTCGGATTTATCCTGCTAACCATAAACCGTGATCGGGAAGGATACAGAGCTGGTATCAGGGAGATGGCTCCCTCTGGAATCGGTGCTTCTTTTCAGGCTTGATCATTAAGGAAACTGGCTCTTAATGACCACATGAGGGCGTGGTGGAGGTGGTAGGGCAGAAAGCTGTTGCACTAGATAGATGTGAGACCTTTCTATTAGGATCTACTTACTACCAGAGGCTGAAGTGGAAGCCTTTGGAACGCATCTGTCGGGTAATGCTGAATGCGATAGGAAATGCCCTGCCTTCCCCGATGTTTGTCCTTTGGATGATAACCAGTAGTGCTACTGGGCATAAGCAGCACAGGTCGCAGTTGCTCACTTAGGTGTGCTAGAGGGTTAAACAACCTTCTGGCTAGAAGGTTAAATTTTGGATAGAAGTAGTACATAAGTTCCCATAATTAAGTAGTTGGATATTAGTAAATGCCCCTGTTGCCTTAATCAATTTAAAAAAAAATGGTATAACTGAGGAGTTTATCAAGGATTTGCTTTAGGAAGAATAAGGTTCTTAAAAGTAGGAATTAAATTTTGACTTGCTCATGGTAGCAAGAGAAAGGTAATAATAGGCAGTAACTAGGAATAGAATGGTAAGTAAATAACAAAGATGAAATAAAAAAGCACTTTATTCAGTATCATTTGAAGTAACAGATTGCATTCAGTAAACTTGGTTCTGATGTGCTCAAAAATGAGCCTTTTCAATGACTTGAGTGGAAGCCAGACTGGATTTTTTTTTTCTCCCTTATTGTTAGATATTTAAATAAACTGGAAAATGGAAGGCAACAGAAGAAGTTATGTTTACTTGTCTTCAAAGGGACTCTTGCCTAGTGTGGGATACTTAGATAGTAACCTTAGGGTTGGTTTATGGAGAGGTAATAAAAAAATTGAGCTCTGTGTTAGTGGATTCTCTCTCTGTTGCTGTTTCACGGTCTTGAGCTTATGCATCCGTGGGCAACTACACCTGGGTGTTCAAATTACCATTATGGTTGGTGATGGACTAATAAATTTGATCTGTGGAGTCTGGATTGCTAGTGCCTGGCCAGATGTCGGTGAGATGAAAGGCACTCTGCAATCTAACTGTGTTTCTGCTATCTGCAGTGGAGATTTGAATTCTCCAGATTCATTTCAAGGGGGGGAAAAACAGAAAGCTGTTTGGGGATGGGATGGGGCAGGATGGTATTCAGCTACAGGTTGATGTTCTGTCTCCTTCATCAGATGGCTTACTGTACCTCATTCATGTGTAGCAATAAAATTCCTTTCCATCTTTTATTCACCACTCACTAAATTATTAATGCAGTTTGTTTTCACAAGTAGTCTTGTCTAAAGCATGAAAAAGCTGCATTTTGATCGACAGTCACAGAAATACTGTATGCATGAAGTACTCTAGCTCATTTTGTCAAAAATGATCACCATAAGACCCAGACTAAGTATTTAAATATTACATAGCTCTCTAGGACATAAAGATCCCTGACTAAACGCAGTACATCTACATCAGCATCTTATGTGCTAATTGGAGTCCATCTTTCTGTTGAAAGCAAGTATGCCAAGAAGTCAGCTTTACTAATTTTTTAATACTGAAGTTGATTGTAGTTTAAGTGGCTGTGGCATTGTCTTAAAGGAGAGCAAAACTCTTGCGGTCTCTGCCAAGGTTTAAGAATTGTTTCTGTGGATGAGGGTTGTGTAACACTCCTTGAATTCAACCACTTAATCATTTCAGTCCTTGAAGACACGCAATGGATATCGCAGCCTGGTGGTATAACACCCTTGAAAATACTCTGTGAAAGGAGGTGATGGATAGTTCTTATGTATTTGGAAAACACGAAGTCTTTACGTCTAGAAGCTGTGGACGTGCACGGTGAGACAAGCTAAGGGAGATGTGTTGGGCTCACCGCTGTCCTGCTGGGGATGCAGCTCCACTTTGTTGCCTGTGCAAAGTCCAGCTGTTACATCTCTGATTTGGCATCAGAGGCAGTACCTAAGCCAGGGAAGTGATCTCCGGTGATTTCAGTTTTCTTAAATAGCGGTGACATCCTGCAAAGTGTAAATATGAACAGATCAAGCTTAAACACGCAGAATTGGTACAGCATCGGTGATAATGAATAATGTAGTCTTTGTGTGATCTTATTGGCTGTTTGAATCATTTGGGCTCATACTGTAGAGAGCTGTGACCATAACCAATAGTGCAATGTGTGTGGCTAAGAGGGTGTAGGAAGGAGGTATTGAACTGGTGGAGAAAAGTGATTTTTCACTGTGCCTGAAGGGACCAACGCTGTGTTAGTGTTCATGCAAAACTGAAATAACAGCTTCTCCTTCAGTAATGGGAAAAGTCCAGATTGCTGCAGAACAAACACTCCTGCCATTTACAGTTACAGACTTTCTCATTTTGATCCACTTCCTTCTGTTTTAAAGAGATAAGAAAGTTGTATTGTAATCTGCTGGATAGCTCAGAAGATTCTGCTAGGCCTTCAGCATTTCCTGAAAAATGAACATGAAATTGTCCAGTGAGATGAAGCAGAAATAAGAGGGAAGGGAAAACAAAAGGCACAATAAGAACTTGTTTCATACAAAGCATTTATCGAGTTCTCTTTTTTTTTTTTAAGCAGTCCTTTCGTTTTCCAGCTTATCCTGTGTTCTCAGCTCGTTGCTGGGCAAGAACCAGTGTGTTATGCCAGCTGCAGCTGATGTTTGCTGTGCACACACTTATGCGTGTATTGGGGCCAGCTGAACAGAACAGATGCCTTCAGAGTATGTGCCTGACAGTTATTCTCTGTGGGGGTGTCTCAGCTTTACACAGCTACTTGCTCACTTTCTCTTCTCAACTCCGCCTTCACCCTTCCCCGAGAAAGGTTGCTCCCAAAGTGGTGAGAGTGGTGAGATAGTGGTCAAATTCAGTGGAAAACATGACCCCTAGATGCTGATGGAAATGGAGAAGACAAGAAGGAACTGATGATGGAATTTTAGGAACTCTTTTTTCCCCAGGAATTTGAGGCTTACAAGGTGCCTGTAGGTGGTCCTTAATGTTTTGCTAGGGACTTGTGATCATTTTTTCCAGTCCCATGGTCTGGGCATGAAACTCTTCCATTGTGAGAAGCCTACCAGCATGCTATGATCCCTTACAAAAGCAAATGGGGCACCTCTGAATTAGCTGGAGATCCCAATAAGGTCTTTTACTCTAAGTACGTGTTTCCTTCTGAACGGTCTCTGCTTTTGCTGTCTAGGAACTGGGGAGCTCTGTTTTCCCCTGAGAGGATCAAATATCTGAAGCAAGGGTTGAAGTTAAAGCACTGCACATCGGGTAGCTTCTAGCCAAAGACATATATTCTCTCTATCTGTGCTTGAGGATGTCACTTCTCATATTATCCTTCTGTCCCTCATGACACTGGGGATAGGACACAACTGCTCATCTGTGAGCAATATTCTGTATATTCCTGTCTGTCTTCCAGAAAGTGACTTCAGATGCTACCTGTTCGCAGTAACTGAGGCGAACACTTGCCTCTCTGAGTGACAAGGCTTGTCTGAGACCAGAACTCAGTGGCAGTGGGAATTCCAACCCGAGTTCTGTTTCTGGAGCTAGTTTTATGCAAAAAGAAAAAAAAAAAGAGTATTGCTATGTTCTATTACACTGCACCTTAATTTTAGTATTTCCATCCTGTGAAATGATAAATGATAGTGCTTTGTGAACAGAAATTGGCCTTGCTTTATGCCCTGGAACTTAATAGGAACCTAAGGGGGTATGAAAAATGAATGTATCGAGTCATGGTTGTCGGTACAAGCACTTGTTTACCAGAATATAAGCAGTAGGGACACTGCTGTGAATGGTTAAGCTGGCTGTGCTTTCAGAAAAAGTAAAGATGTGCAGATGCAGCCTGCTGTGTTGCCTGGTTTCTGAATCCTCAAAACAAGCTTTTGAGAGCCAATGAATTTCTTCCCAGCCCTATTGAGTTGGAGTGAAGAACTGTAGTTAGGCAAATAACTTCCTTCCTAACAGATTAAGGTTTTTTTTAAAGTTGCTCAAGAACCTGTTATTAAACAGGAGCTGTGGAGAACTTATTTTGGCTTTGCAAAAACATTGGAGAAAGGCCTGCTCATCTCATAAAAAAGCCAAGGCAAAGCCTTCTTGGCATTCTGCTCTGTATTTATGTGGCTGTTCCATTAAATGGTAGCATATATAAATGGGCTGATGTCCTGTCTGTTGTTCGTCAGCCACCGTAGATCAGATTGTGCTTTTCATGGTACTTATGTGCTGTGTAATATGAATAGACTTTACTAGGGAATAAAGTATCTGAAATCTCCTGTTTTGAAATATGAAGAAACAGAACTTGATGCCTAAAAATAAAGCTGGATGTAAATTGAGTCTGATTTCAGAAAATTGGAGCTTTAAAAATTTTTTTATGAGATTCTCAAATTTTTTTATAGTGCTTGCCTGTGCTTTCAAGTGTTTCCAGGCAGAATTCACTGTAAAGCAGCTGTGTATCTTATCTCTCCAAGTTCACCTTCAAGTTGTATGGTTGCAATGTTTTCAGTTGCTTGGTGCGTAAAGACTCAGTTCTGTATTTAAAAAAAAAAAGTGGCATCTCTCAAACCATACCAGATTCCTTGAATGAGTAGGAAAATGATGCTAGTATGAGTGACCTTAGAAGAACTAACAGAGATGCTAAGTGGACACTGGTGGCTCACCTTGTGTGACCAATTGTATGTTGGCTAGAGCCTGGCTGCAGCTGAATGTATGAATGACACAGGTGAAATGCAGAGAAAGCTTTATTGTTTGTCTTCTTCATCTTGGGAAAGATGGACTTTGTTATGTCATTCAAGTTTCGGAAAGAGACAGTTTCCTCTGTGGAGGAAGAGAGGGGGAAAATGTGCACATTTAACTTAATCATTATAGGCTACAAGTCATAGTACAGATCTAGTAAAGATTTGGGTTTGTTTTTTTTTTTTAAATGGATGGAAGTAGAGAAGCTTTTTGACAGACTATAACAAAGTCTGAAATACTTGCACTCCGTTTTTTTGTCACATTATTGCAAAGATTTTTTTTCTTAAATGATAAAATAGTGGGAGAGACCCGCATTAGAGCCAACTGGTTTCTGTTTGCTACACCCCTCCACTGCTAGCAAGCAAAAATGAAAAGTGTTTCATCTCTAGCTTCCTGGGCAAATACATAGGACAGAAGGACCCAAAAAAGGTAGTCTTCTGAAGGAACAAATGAGCTACTTCAGTTGTCAGGGGTTAGGTGAGAAAAGTAACCAACTTAAAAGCAGGAAACAAAGCACTCCAGCCCCCACACCCCCTTAAAAAAAAGCCCCTTTAATCAATAAACCCTTTTGGCCTTACAGCTAAGGTGCTGCTGCTTAAACATTCTGATACAGGAAGAAGTTTTAGTAGAAGTGGTACTAACTCTTAAGGGATTTTTTTTTCTACTACATAGCCTTTGCAATTACTTTAATGAAATCTTACTGCATGCATCAGATTAGGTGAACCTATGTAGGCACTTAAAACTCTGATCTTGCAGGTGGATTCGAGAGGAAGACCCTCTGCTCTTCCATAGATAGCAGGTCTCTAGAAATGGTTGATCCGTCTATCCGAACTCTTCTGGATGCAGCATTGAAAGGAGAGAGTTTAAACTATGTATCTTTACAGTAATGGATAAACAGTGCTGGGACAGAGGAGAGTCTACTACCAGAAAGAGCAGAGATCTCTATTTTTTATCTCATTCTGGAGTATCTCAGAAAAGCAAGTCCTTCCTCACCCAAGCAGTTAGAATCTAACAAATTCGATATTGTAACCTTAACCTTTTACTGGCAAACTTAGTTGAGAGATTTGCGAAAGAAATGAGATTGCACTTGTAAATATAAAGAACACTGTACTAAACAATTTTTTTTTCCTACTTCAGAATAAAATGAGGAATACTTCAGTGGCTTCTGCTTTTAAATTAAAAACACTTGCAGGGGGTTCTCACTGAACTCTTAGAGTATAGCAAAATAACAGGAATGAGGATGGACATTGTAACCTCTCGGCCACACCTCTGTTATTTTGCCAATCACTCTGAAGCCCACTGTGCATGTTGCGAGGTTTATTTACCGCACCTTTGCATGTGGATGTTTCTTGATCCCTTCCTTAAATGTCTTCAGGACATATTGGGAAAAAAAAAGTGCTCCCTGACTGTTTTCTGGGCTGTCCAAATGGGATGCTCTTAGCTGAGACACTCAGTTTGAATGTGGATGTTGATGTAAAAATGTAAAGGTTAAGATGCAAAAATCTGTGGTTAGAATAAAAATAAAGCGCTGGTGTGCACATTGAGGTGGGAAAATAGGCTGGAATGGAGATGCTGCTCTAAGCAGCAGGCGCCGGGGCAGCATTAGTAGTTGCCAAATGTTGATTTTCTGCCTTAATGTTTGAAGTCTGCCCCTTTGGTGTCTCTGTCAGTTGGCCACCAGTAGCAAAGGCACGTGCTGGGACCTGTATTAGCTCTTCAGTGGCTGTTACTGTGTTGGTCATCCATGCTATGCTGTCTAAGAGTCTGAAAAAATCCAGGTGTAAAACCAGTCTGTGTTTGAAGAGGGGAAAAAAAATAATTGATATAGCAGCATGCGAATACTAATGAAAATCATGTCTCTGCTTTTTAGCCATCTGTACTGGGTTAACCTTGGCCAACAGTGAGATCCCACCCCAACCTGATGGGGGAGAAAATGGGATGGAGAAGCTTGTGGATTGCGGGAAAAGATGGGGCGGTTGCTTACCAATTACCATCATGGGCAAAATGGGCTTGAGTTAGCAGAAAAAAAACTTAATTTATTGCCAATTAAATAGATTTGGAAGTTTGAGAAAGAAAGACAAAATCTAAAATATCTCCACACTCACTTTCTTCCCTGGGCTTAACTTGAGTCCTTAATTTCTGACTCCTCTACCTTCCCTCTGCCTTGGACCTGAGCAACGCAGGGCAATGGGATCTGGGTTCAGTCCGTAATGGCTCCTCTCTGCTGCTGCTGCTTCTTCATGTTGCTCTCCTCATCAGGAGAGCCTGATCCAGCGTGGTTCTCTACTGTGGAACACCTTTTCCCTTCCCTCTTTTCTTACCTTGGTGTCTGCTGGGATGTGTCTCACGCTTTCTTCCTCTCTCTGCCTGTGCGGTGGGGTCATTTGCCCGCCCTTACACCTGTTTTCCCTGAGGTGCCGCCATCTTGTCTGCTGGGCTCAGCCATGCTCTGTGGTGCCCCAGCCTCTCCTCACAGCAGCCACCCCTGCCACCGACACCCAATTTTCTTAATTACCTGAGAGGGCCTTGCAGGCTCTTAAACATCGCTGTGGCTTTTTGGAGAGGGAAGAGTATTTAGAAGAGTTGACTTTGAAAGGTAAATTTGATGTCTTAATTATTTTTTAATAGAAACAGAGAATGGTTTGGGTTGGAAGGAAACTTAAAGATCATGGAGTTCTAACCCCCCTGCCATGGGCAGGGACATCTCCCACTAGAGCAGGTTGCTCAAAGCCCCATCCAGCCTGGCCTTGAACACTTCCAGGGATGAGTCATCCACGGCTTCTCTGGGCAACCTGTTCCAGTGTCTCACCACCCTCACAGGAAAGAATTTATTTTTAGTATCTAATCTAAATCTCCCCCCTTTCAGTTTAAAACTGTTACTCCTTATCCTATCATTCCACTTCCTGATAAAGAGTCCCTCCCCATCTCTCTTGTAGGTCCCCTTCAGGTACTGAAAGGCTGCTATAAGGTCTCCCTGGAGCCTTTTCTTCTCCGGGCTGAACAACCCAAGCTGTCTCAGCCTGTCCTCATAGGAGAGGTGCTCCATCCTGCTAATCATCTTTGTGGTGCTCCTGTGGACCTGTTCCAACAGGTCCATGTCCTTCCTTTGCTGAGGACTCCAGAGCTGAACACATTTTCATGCCATTTTCATTCCTTTTCCCATATGCAGGATGTGGGGTTTCTTTCAGCCCTGTAGATTAATTTTATAGGTCTTCTGATAACTCAGGTTGACTGCAGCTGGCACCAGGTTGTAATTGTGGAAAGTATGAAAGCTGAGGAAATTTAACTCTTCAGGGGAAAACATGAAGGATTTGCACTCGTTCTGTGATTTATTTTTTTTTTCATTCAGAAAAAGGGGCAAGGGAGAGGAACACCAAGACCTGAACAAACCTCATCTGAGCATTGGATCCGTCCTGACTTTTCAAGCTGTCTCTGCCAGCTTCACATGTTTTCTCCTCCCTCGTCATCTTAGGCTGTCAAAGTAAAAGCAGGACTTAAGCATGGTACACAATTTGATTAATTTCATGTTAATATGCTATGCCAGTAGCATCTGTCTAAAAACATTTGGCTTCTCAGCTAGCTCTCTTCCAGACCTGTGGGTGTGTGGAGGCTTTATGGAGCGGCTGCTGATTAAATCCAAGCGGAACCTGAAATCAGCTGTTTCTGTGGTGCTTGTAATGGGGCTCGGGACACGTGTTCACATCCTGGTGGAAAAGTAAGGCTGCCTTAGCATGAGGCATGTTATCACAAAAGCACGGTGTGTGTTTTGCTTGATAGCGCAGGGCGGTGTTCAGATAAGCAGTGAAATAATACAAATACAGCTTTGTTCTTAGCGTGATGAAGGGACCTGTTGTATTGGAAAGAGCAGCTCCCTCCCCTATTCAGTCTATTAGATACTTTTACATTATCTAGGGACTTAAAGAGCTCTGAAACTCCATTTTAGCCAGTTTACGAGCAGCAGCTGCTGGGTAGTATCTCATAGTCACAGTTCTTAGTCTGTGTTTGGGGAAAGTTTGCTCGTGAAGCTGGATGGGCAAAACTTGCTGATTTTTGTAAATGAGTGTGTGGAAGTGTGTTCTTATCCTCTGTGGGTATGAGCATCCAGCCAAGCCTTGTAGAAACATAACAATATCCACAATCATATTTGTATGCAGCTATAGTGATAAGTAATTAAGACTAAACATTTTTAATGTGATATCTTGAGAAAATACTGGGGAGGTGGTGATGGGAAAGCCTTTCATCGTCTCAGTTTCCATCTCTTCCTTCCCAGCTGCATATAGGAACCCATCTAAGGACTAGCTGCTTCATATAATTATGGGGTATGAAACCCATATGCTGCTTTGTACACTGCAGTTTGGTAGGTGCTTGGGAGTTTTGGGGTTGAGAGCAAGTGTAAGTGTGCTTTTAACAGCTGGAGTTGCTTACTCTTTCATCTGTTCCCAAACCTAATTTAATGTCTAAAAATACCAGGCCTTGCTCTGAAGGCAAACCCCTGCTTGGTCTGAGAGGACTAGTACTGTATCAGTACTTACATGCCTTTCCTTCTCACGCCAATATTACTAAGCTGTTGGCTGCATGAACCTATTTCCAGGTATGTTCCTTCCAAGAACTGCAGAATCCAAAGTGCTGTATTATTCCACATTTTAACATTATGCGTGATTTGTAAAAGCTTAACTAGCATATACTTTGTTCTTACCAGAAGATCGGGTCTCAGGATTTGACAGCTCCTATAGCTGCAGGTCCTTTTTCCACCTGAAAAACATGGTAAATCAAAACCCTGGAAGAACAAAACTCGGAAGAACATTATTAAAAAGCAGTGGGTTATTGCTTCCTCTATCACATATCTGTTTTTGTAGTTCACAGCTTTTTTTTTTTTCCATACAAAGAAGCCTCAGAGCATGCATCAATCATGGCTAAGTCAATTAGGCTAGCAATCATCATAAAGCTCCTACTAATGGAAGGTAATACAGTTTCTCAAATGCTACATGCTGGTGAGCAATTCCAAATTGTATAATTCCAGAAAAATGGAAATATCTGCTCTGTAGTGTGAAACACAGGTGAGCTGTCTTATGTAGTAGAGTCAGTAGAAACTCCTTTTACGTAACCTGGTAGACTCTTCAGAAGTGCAATGCTTTTAGTGTGATATGAAGTTGAACATCCAAGTATGAGTTAGTCATTCCCAGTGTTCCCATGAAGAGAAACAGGATGTAAAAATCGTTACAGGATGTAGGTTCAAGCATCTGTGGAGAACAGCCTTAGCTAGGCAGGTTGCAACACTGCAGAAAGCTGTTCTTGTATGCCACTTTGAAACTACTTACATGCCAAGTATTGGATTTGGGAGCAAACATGTCTGGTTTTATGTTTTTTCTATTAATATTTTTGTTACATTTTGATGCATCACAACAGTCTTATAATGGCTCCCCTTCTCTCTTTAAAAAAACCCAAACAACAACAAACAAAGCCCCAAACAGATTTCTACGTGGGTCAACTTGGCTTCTGTGCATCTAAAAATATGCAGATATTAATATATTCAGTTTTACTCATTTCTATTCCTGTAAATCCCTATGAAGTTAAACTACCGTCTTGGTGTATGAATTTTAATTGGGCTTTTCAAATGAATTGTTTGCTTTTCAGATTTTGCTTCTAGCTGACTGTCCATATAAATGTCTCAACTTTTTATAGTTCTAATAAAATTCTCTTGATTAAACTATGAATCTGCTACACCTTCTTCATTGTAAAATAACTCTTTTGAAGTTACCTAATTTATGCAAGGTGTTAAGTTTTTCTGAGAGCAAAAGGACAGAAATGAGCCAGTTTATATCCTATGCCAGCTTCAGGTCCTTGAGAGCTCATGAACAAACAGAAACTACAGCACCTGGGACCGTTCCAAATGGTTTAAAAACTCCCTGGAGAATAATAAACCTGACTAGTGTTGTATATTTCTGTCACGTTTAGCATAACCCTTGGAGTTGAGATTTCCATTGTTCCTCCCAGAAGTGTACTGGTGTCTGCCATACAGAAATGTATGGAATTGCTTTGGAAGACCATGCAGGTGTTACAGCGGAAAAATTGGAAGGTATGCTTGCCAATCCCACCACACACAAGGCTGAGGCTTGGCGAGTAAGACATCCCTTGCCTTCCTAGATACGGTGCTGGGAAGCACAGAAGGGATATATTATGAAACGTGCTCGCTCTTATTGGTACGACTGACATGTTTCCTCGCTGGCTTTTGCAAAACAAGTTTCAGCCTTGACTTCAGTGAGAACAGGACATCCAGACATGGCCAAGAATAAATTCCTAATGTAGATAATTTCCAGATAGGCTAAGCTCCCCCAGGGGAGGGAGAGTTGATGGGCGGAAGGAATGAAATTGACTCCTCAGGGGAGCTTATTTTCCAATTTCCGTTAATAGTTACATGTTCACTGCTAACTCTCATCAGCAAACTAACTTTCAGTTGTGGAGAGAAACATTTCATTATCTGGGCTATTTTAAGTAAAAAAACCCCAAAACTTCAGGTTTAGACTGATGAAATTAGAGATAAACGGAGCTTTAAGTTCATCAGTCCAGAGAAAGCTGTCATCTCTTATGAAAGAAGAATTTGCATGCTTATTTATGAAACTTGAAGTTACTTGAAGCTGTATCTTGCTTTGATTGCAGCTGAGCATGACAAGTAATACCTTAGCTTGAAATGATTTAAGAAATTCCTGTGGTAATCTGAAGGGAATGGGATTTATATTATCCCTCAGAATAACTTATTTAAATGTCATGAATGAAATACTGTTGTGTCACTGGCAAAACCACTTTTCCCTTCTCATCCCCCTACCCCTATCAGCCCAGAAATGGCAGTTTAGTTTCCAGGCCAGACAGGACCCATGTGACAGGGATTGCCATGTTATATCTAAGCATACTTTTGCCAAGCTTTAATGTTGGGGCTGTGGTGTCCTTCCCCCCTACATGCAGGGAACATACTTTAAATATGTAGGTAACCAAGTAGCATGTGCTAATAGTACTAGCAAGATGAAGATGGTACCCCAGAAGGTAAAGCAGTGTGGGCTTTGGTATGCTTTAATATTGAACTTAAACTCCACAAATCCTGGGTATATTTGTAATCATATTGGTAGGACGTGATAAAACCTATGCCACTCTTCCTATGAATATCGTTAGCAACGTTAGCTGTAGTTAGTTAATGCAGCCTGCCTGTTCTCCTTACCTGTGTAGACTCAAGCCGATTCTAAAAGCTGGTTGCCTAAATCTTACTGTTTGTGCTGTCAGCTGCTGGCTGAGAAATATCTGTCATGTACCAGGCACACTAAATTGAGAAAATAAAGGTTATCGGTACTCAAACAAGTAGTATCTACAAGTAGCAATTATTGAAGCACTGCAAAAGTTACTTCACCTGAGGTATATGAAAGTGTAGCTTAAAAAACAAACAGAAACTCCCCATGTACCCTCAGAAACAATTCTGTCCCATCCGTCTTGATTCTCTGTATTCATTACCTGTTGTGTTTTCTTCCTTGCACAGTATCTGAGTGCTTTTATGCTTCATTTTTCCCTACAGTTTTATAGAACCTAGATTCACAAATAAAACATTCTCTCACAAGCTTTTTGGGGATGTATGCAAATGGTCTCATGAGTCTTTATCAAACCCTTAAATTATTCACCATGTATATGACTGTTGGAGCAAGAGTCTTGTCTTATGAAGCTGTTCCTCTGAAAGGACCTTACTGTCTCTTTACTTCATTGACTCATTTGTCTCAAAGCTTTCTGGGAAAGCATTACCTTTCCTGTTGCCCCTGGGTCTTGTGGGTTGAGGTTTATTATTATTATTAACAGTAACTCTGTAGCTTTTCTGAAATTCCTTTGCATAAAAAAGTAAAACCACCATGCTCTTAATTACTTGCAGCTCTTAAATCTGAAATACCCATTCAGCTGTGTCTGTACAGATTTTCTTTCAAACACCGTCACTATCTAACTGTATTTAATTCTTTTCACAGCATAACATAAGCAGCTGATGAAATCTTAGTATTTTTTTAGTTAGAGATTGACAAGATTAGGCTATCGTGACTCCCAGTGAGAGTAGTGCTTGGTGGGTTGTAGTGTGCTCACTCTGCCTTCAGGCACGGTATCCGTTATTCCTCTCTCTCCATCAGGCAAAGTCATGAATCAAGGCTTTGGTGCTGGAGAAAGTCTAGTTAGGTGGAAGCTCCTTGCACTGCCCCACACCTGGTTTCGAAGCCGTTGGGAATTCACCATCTGGATCGATACAGCTTTGAAACATCTTTTGCTGTGTTTATGCTAGGGTTGCTTGCTGGTTGTTATCTGGGAAAAGTTACTTGTACTACCAGTTGCTTAGGCATTTGATACTGTCACAAGATAACGCAGTTGCTCTTGTGAACTGTGAGATTACTGGACAAGCTACAACTTGTACAGGTGTGTATTTCCAAAGTACAAGAAAATTTATGAATGTTACTTGGCAGGGGTGGAGAAGCTGTTTAAAGGGTATTAGCAATCCATTTTTATTTTCTAGTGCAGACACACTAAGAAACCGTGAAGACAAATGCACACTATTTATCAGATAGTGTATGTCCTTTGAGATAAGGAGTCTTGAACCCACTGGTAACTTTTTTTTATGTCTCTGCTGCAGTGTCACCTTCTGCGTGTCTACCTTTCTATATGCATGCACCTTTCTTCTGATGTCTACTTTTCTATATGCAGAGCCTTTTATAAGGAAAGTTTGTAGTCTGAAACCTCTCATTACTGCAGTCAGGAGTTTTTGGGAAAATATCAAACAGGAAAAGACCTAGCTCTTTGGCTTCACATCACTGAGGAACTTAAAGCCTTGTTAAGGAGCTAGAAGTTGCTGCAGTACTTGACTTTTTCTGGACCAAATACGTGGATGCCTACTAGATCTCTTGGACTGAGTAGAGCCTGTAATTTTTTCCATCTGGAGTGAGAGCTGAAATTACTAACCGCTTATGTCTTCTCCTTTGGTGATAAAAGAAGGTGGTTATTGTAGCAAATAAATTAGAAAGGTGGTGGCATCTGTGGAACTCGGATGCATATGGTCTTTAACCAGATGTGGGCTGCTACTCAGTTTAGGAGTCATCACGGTCTGCCATGTAGGAGTCCTGAAAACTTGACCTCTTAGCTAGGGAAAGGCAGGGTTTCCAAGGTATGTTCATTTCATAGGTAATCAACATCAATCAACAAATTTTCAAATTAAAATCTCGAGGGCGTCTATCTGAAAATACTGAATTAAAAACCTCTGCTGCTTTCTTAAACGCAGTGTGTTAAACCCTTATTTCAGTCACTTTCACTTGCACCTTAAATCTGCTAAAATGCAATTCACTATCTTCTGATCTGTGTTTGAGAAGTGGATAGTGACCATAAATGGGCAAAATACTTCAGTGAGCTCTTCAACTGTAGATATTATTTTTTTTCTCCCCAAAAGGAAGTGTATGCAGAGAATGTATTAATTGTTTGGGATTGTTCACGTGACAGCCTTATCTTCTCAGGCAGGCCCTTTTAAAAATAGAGTATGTGTTAAATACGATGGAGTTCATAAAAACAGCATCTTACTAAGTCTCTTTACTAGAAATTAAGTAAAAAATGCGGAGGAGTTAGGAGGGAATTCCTAGTTAGTATCTGAATTTGTCCTTTCATAGTTTGGAAAACCTTGGGTTAAGGCAGTTGCAAAGTTTAAGATGAACTGATGTTACAAGCAAGCTGTACATTGCTAAACATCTTTTACTGGGAACTGTGTCCCAAACGTGGAAACAAGTTCTTGCATATGTTTAGGGTATGTGAAACGGTAGGTGACTATTCTACGTAGTCAAAGAACATAGGGATGGTCATGACGGCTCTGTACTGACACTTCCATGGGTTGCAAAGTAGTAAAGCAGTGTGAGTATGAGCTGTATCATAAAGGTGGATAAGGGTAAGTTTGTCTGGCCTAAACATCGGAGCCGAATATGGACAGCAATAACCTCTTGTGCTTTGCTTGTCACTGCCATCCTTGAAGTTCTTTGATATACCACTGTAGGGGGCTCTCATGCAAGTATAAAAAAAAGGCATCTGTTACCTGACCAGGCATCCAAACAATCTTGTAACTCTTATGCATTCTTTCCTGTTAAGTAACTTGATCCGCGTTCTATCATTATACAGCTTATTTAAATTTGGATACTTGGCGAAGCAGCGTCTTGTGTGTGTGTAGCACACAGAAGGTGTTAAATGATCCACCAGTTTCCAGTCACAAATTAGGTAATGGGGTGAGTTCTTTAAGTGTGAGCTGTGCAACTGCAGTAGACTTTTCTCCCTGGTGACTGTATCAAACCTAAATAGGACAAGTAGTTCCTGAGTTGATCTCAAGTAAGAATTATTTTGAGAACTGAGTTTTACTGTATTTTATCTATCTAAAAATTCTTTCTTTAGGCTGGTTTAGTGGTAGTCTTCAGCTTTGCCTTCAGCTGGTATGTGTAATCTCCCCAATATATGGCATGGTGTTCAACGTCAGACTAAGTGCATGGTTTTGCAGTAGTTCTTCAGAAACAAACCTAATTGGGGGCTGACTAGTCACTGGAAAAAAATATAGGCCAAGCAGATAAGAAGATGACTCTATCTCCTGAAAGCAAAACTTTACTGTATGCAGTTCTTTACTGGGTTTTGGCTTGTTCCTTGTGTGTTTTCTGTAAGCTTTGGCTGCACTCATAAACCTGTAGAGAACAGCAGAAACCTGAAAGCACTGGCTTGGAGGGGTGACTGTCAGCTTGAAGCTACAAAAGCTGCTTTCATAGGGTCTATTTTTGCCAGCTCCTGTGTTCCAGCTTCCCTGCGACCAGGCTTGTATTGTGTTAGCCCAGACTTGCAGCAGAACTAATTGGAGTTGATGGCAGATGCTTATTATTGCCTGCTGAGAACCTGACTTCATGTTTTCTCAACTGTGTGTTTTGAAGCACACTAAGTGCAGGTGGGCTAGAGAAACGCTTGGCAATTTGGCTGTTATTCTTTTGCCTTTGTTGTAGCATTTCTCTTGGCTACAAATCCTCCTAAAACTAAAGATGGTCAATATTCCTTCAGCGCTAAGTCAGCCGATGAAGACAAATTCTTCTGTCCCGGTTTCTAAATATCTCTAGCATAAACAAAGTCAACAAATTGCTTGTGTGACTGGGTGAACTGAATTGCTCGGAGCTGGCCTTTTATCTCTCTATCAGAAAGATGCATTTTTAATGGTGAAAACTGTTAAGTGGAGCATTGTCACCAGCCTGTGAAGCAGCAGACTGCTGTATGTTTGGTAGGACAAAAGGCCTGGGTGATCAGTGCTGTACTAACGGGATGGCAGTAAAAACATTTATAGCAGTCAAAAGAAAACATTTCCCCCCCCCCCGCCTCCTCTCCCACCCTTCTTTCTGGTTGTGAATAGTTACTGATATCTGCTAGCATTTGGGTGCATTTCTGTGTAAGATAAAAACTTTTGCCTTGGTGTTGGATGCCTGATACATAGCAGGATGTGATATGTGGCTTATTTTGTCTCTATCATGTTTCACTGCCGTGGCTTGGGTTCTCCTATCTTGCAATTTAGCACCCAACTGAAAGGAGAGGCATGTCTGATAGCTCCTAATTTTTTTCTCGCACTGCGCTGGTTTCTAATTGATAGCTGCCAGCCTCTTTCAGTAATTAGCGGAGCACGGGATGTTGATTTCTGTTACGATATCCTGTTTCTCTTTTGTTCTTTTTTTTTTTTTTTTAAATATAAATAGCTAGCTCATGAGTGGGACTCGTTATTCAAATCCCAGGCAGCGCGGGTGCTCCCAGCCCCGAGTCAGGAAATGCTTGGCTCTTTGAGGGGTAACGGTTGCCACGCAGAGCTCTGGCTCCGCTGTGGTGCCGCGATCCGAGCCTGAGGAAAGGCAGCTGCCAGCCCGTTGCGAGAGTGGGATCTTCCAGCGCTCTCACTCCTCGCAGGAATCCACTCCCGACTTCCTAGTCTTCATGACACCAAGGTTTGGGTGATGGTTTGGCTTGGACATGCCTCTGCTTCTGAACTGGAGCCTACCCCAGAAGGTACTGACTGCTCCTAGTGGGTGTGGGTGAAGTTCATTCATCTCTTGTCTCTTTGAATGGTGGAAGGGATCTGACGCCGCAGCTTGTGTGGTGGTGGTGGTGGAGTGAGAGGGGCAGAGCTTTGAGAATAATCGCCTTGCTAGAACTGCTGTCATTAAGTAGCCAGATTTGTTAGGCATGTTTGTTAAATCAGTACTTCACAGTCATGCTAATGTCTATAAGCCTTATGGTATGAAGAGGGACTCTGCTCTGTTAATAAATTCCAGTCTGAAATTTTCCACGTAGAAGCTAGAAACAAGCTAACAAGAGCTGTAGCTTCTCTGCACAGTGAAATTCTGTCCAGCTGTGGAAATAATGATATACAGCAAGTGAATTTCATTCTTCTTTGCAATATCCATTGTGTTTGATTTCTAAGCTTGGGTTAAAATTCAAACTACAACTTGGTAATTACTGTGGGATGCATCTGAATGTTATCACTCCAGCAAAAAGGGGAGTTCCACCTTTGTTCACTGGAGGCTGTTGTAAATTCAAAGAGTATTTTTTTTTTTTAATGCTTCAACTTCTGCCGCCGCTATTAAAGAAAGCATGCAGTATCACCATGGAGATGTTATGGCAAATTGTTCTAGTGTTACCATGTAGCATGCATGATTTCTTAGGCTTGATAGCCTCTCTGGTGTGCAACTTCAAGATCTTGGTGTTAAACACCTCATAACTGAAGTTCTTGTTGGGGGTTAAGGCAGATGGAGTTGATTTTAACAAAAAAAAGTTAGAACTAATGCTAGCAAAAACTTACTTGCATGACATGAGAAGATTTGCAAAGAAAGTGTATATTTGACATTATTTTATTGTAGTGATCTTTTTGGTTTTAATCGAGTCAGATAAAAGAGCTTTCATTAGCTACATCAGTTAAACTGATATTTCCAACATGAAAATACATTTCTTCATTGAACACTCTGAAGTTTCTTGATGTGTAGTAAAATAGTTCTTGGCAGTATATTCACATGCACTTGGAATAACGTACTACTTGTGCACGAGGAAGGTGTTTGCTCTCCATTATGTATTGACTCTGTTGTAGGTGCAGTCACAAGGGAGAGAAATGGATGGAGCCCACAAACTGCAGAGTTGGAATTAGCAGATTTAGGGTATTAATGTATCTGTCTTCTAGCCAGAGCTAAGTGCTGCAGCCTTATTTTATGCTAGCTGGCCAAATAGGTGATGTACTGCAATAGCTCATAAGGTCTATAACCAAGGTCATGGGAAAGGTGGGGCAAAGGGGGTGTAAGGTGCCAATGGAATAGACTGGGGGGACCATTTGGCTAAAACTGATGCTGTCATTAGTTTCAGCTGACCAAAACTCTGCTGTCTGTAGTAAACAGTTTGTGACAGTATAACACCTATTGTGCTTTGCTGCTTATGTTGTGTATTCAGAGCTGAATCTTATTGTAGGTGCTGCAGAACTCGACCGGTTCCATCTGTTTTGAGTACGGATAACTTTGCTTATTGAATTACCATGTATTGAATCAGATGTAATTGGCTGAAGAGCGATTCATACAATCCTAATCTACTCAAACATGAATAATAACAAATTTAATATGTGTCCCCAAGTGGTCTTTTTTTTCCCCCCTCCTTAATTAAACTTATTGGATCAATCCTGTTTCCCTGGAGTGAAATATTGCCTCTTTAATGTCATTATGAAGCTCTTCGTACTTGCCGCAGTCTTGTGTATTTGGTTTTGGTGGTGTAGTTGTTTTTTGTTGTGGTGGTGGTCTTTTTTTTTCTCCTCAACCAAGTTTTGGAGTGTTCCTCACACTGAGGAGTAAAACTAGTATCATGATCCAGTCTTGTACTTAGGGTGCCCTACTGTCCATCCTTGTCTTGTTCGCCTCTTGCATTTATGGGGGTTTTGCTATAGGCCCTGGGAAAGAGCAATCCATGCTCTTTCAGGTTCTTTTGGCTCTATTCAGAGATTTGGGAGTTACTATGAACATTGTTTCAAGGGTCCTAAAGTTCATATGCCACTGTTGTCTACTGACAGGCGTGTGCAGCTCTTAATGTTCTGGAGGGGAGGAAAGCTTATCTGAAGCTCTCACATCCATTTTGTCTGTTATCAATTCATTAACACCTGACAGAGTTCAGTGTGCCTGTAGCTGTTTAAGGATGAGGTCACGTACTAAAGAAAGCTTTGTGTGCTGTTTCTACGTATTTGAGTAAGCGTGTAGCTTAGTCCCTTGATCTAGATAACATACCATATCTGTCTAGTTCTTCCTGCAGCTCATCAGGATCTTTGTTTTTCTGACAACATTTCATTTTTTTTGCCTGGTGATGTGTGTGCTCCTAAGGACCTTGCAGCTTCTGTTCTGGGAGCTCATCCTGCTTCTCTTAAGCATTTAACGTGAAAAGTTAATAGAATTTTTGGATCCTGTGGTCAATAAATACAATATATTGGACAATAAACATTTAGAATGTTGGTTTAAGATTATTACAATGTTAATTTGTATAGATTGGGAATGTGTCTATCTCTGACAAGCTTGTTCTGTCAATGTACTTTTTTTTTTTTTTAACTGCCTCGTTCTGCTTAATGTAATAGTCTGGTACTCAACAGTTTAAGGAAGCTTCATGAATAATACCTATAGGCAGGAACTGCATTATGCTTCTGCTTTCTCCTGGCTTCAGAACTGCTGTCCTGGCACAGCACCATCGGGTCCTACCTTTCTGCCTGAAAAGCCCTCTGCAACTTTCTTTGGGACATAGTCATCTCCTCCTTCTTGTCCCAGCAATGTTTGGAAAAAGGTCATAGGCCCCTAGACCATGGGACCTGGAAGAGCCACAGCATGGGAGAATTAAATATTCTCGTGTTATCCCAGTACTAGTGGCACTGGGTTTGTTTGAGCTGGAAAGGTGCCCTTCTCACCTGCAAATGCATTGCCTGTTCCCTCTACTCCAGTTTCCCTCTGACATAACTTCTCCAAGGCTTGACGGCAAAAACTCTGAGTATGTTAGTTTAGTTGCTGAAATATTTTTCTTCATACACAGGTGAAGGCTGAAAAACCATGCACTAACTCGTTTTAACCTTTTTGTTTTGCTCTACCATAATGGCTGGTAGCGTATGTCCAGGAAAATCTGTACTGGTTCTGTGGGTTTCAGGACTAGGTTTCCCATTTCTCCCTGCTTAATTTCAGGAGACTGCTGCAGGGAAATACTAGAACTTGAAAACCCATTAATAGGTTTTGAATGCTCCAGGAGTCTGTCATCTTAATATTACTAAACTGATTTCTAAAAGTAGTTAAGTAGTTTCATCCTGTTAATTCAGTATTTTAAAATCTCCATTCTGCTTACTGCCTTGTCTAACTTTGCCTTGAAATTTCAACATTAACAAGTAATAAGCTAATATTCAAATCCAAAAAAGTTACACAACTTTGGTGGCGAAACTTTTTTGACAGGGAGCAGATTTTTGATTTACAGAGGAGCAAAATGTCAAAACCTAATGGTATATGCCAAAGAAATGTGTAAAAAGCCACATTGGGATGGTTGCTGTGCTTGATAATTGTGTAACTTCTCCTATATCTTGCATTTCAGGAAAATATAGATACAAACTCTTGTTTAGACTCCACTTGATCCTAGTTATGGTTTTTGCCCAAAGTCAAAACATTAAATGAATATTTTGTAATCTGATCAGGTATGTCTCAGATGGTAGCGGCAGTTGGTTCTTGATAAGGTAGTGTTCACTTGAGATGTAAAGAGGGTCACATTTAACAATACAGGCTGGCACATTGTCAGTCATTTTGGACATCACCGTCAGTGTACAGTTACTCCTTACACTAAAGACAAATAAAATCAGTGTAGATGACTAATTGCCTAGCAATATTGTTATCTGTCTTGCATCTTATACTCAAAGCTGGTTTTCACACCATACCATACTATTTGGAGAATCCATGAAACAACCAACAAGCATCTGGAACTGGTTCTGGACCTGATATCTGACAGATATCTCTTATCCATTGTGATATCCCTGTAGTGAGTTGTTTTCATCTGTATATAAAAGAAGTATTCGTAACTATGGGGATCAAATGGGTTTCAGTTTTTCACCATGATTTATCACTTTAATTCTGTGGAGAGATAAAAAAAGTAGGAAAATAATGAATACTGATGATGGGGCACTCTGAAAAATAACCTGTAAAAAAAAAACAATAAATAATTACCTTAGTAAAGCAAAGAAGAAGGATTGGTTGGGCAGTATGAGCTGAAGCCTCTGCTCTAATGCTAGGATCCCTCTGTGCTAAAGTGAAAATACTGTAGCAATTCAGGTGGTAGGTAAAAGCAAAAACTATGCAGGGGGCAGGGATTGTGAAATAATAATTGTGACTTGACTACAAGTGTCTGAAGAGTATGTGCGACCTGGAAAAAGATGGGAATAAAACCAAGCAGTAAATAGCAGGATGGTAGGGTGTTTGGTTGATTTTTTTGGTTTGTTTTTGTTTTTTTTTTAAAGTAGAATTGCATTTACTTAAAACTCTGTGTATCTTCTTGTGGGAGGCATCTCTGAGGGGGAGGGTGTGGATGGGAATACTGTTGTGGTAGAGTTGGTGGTGTCTTATTCCCAGCCCATTTGGATTGTCGCTGGCAGCGGGGGTTAGGAAGTGTTAGGATGGTGTTGGGTGTTATTAGAAAGACTTCAGAATTTCTTCTCCAGTCTTTTATCTTAAATGTGGTGAGCAAGTGGCAGAAGCCAGGTACTGTAGTGAAAGTGATGGTACACTTTTTAAGAAATCCAAGTTGCCATTTAAACAACTGACATTGTTTACTCTAGTTGACTGTGTGTGGATTTTATGAGTTTTTAATAGAATTATTAATTGTCACTCTACTTTGAATAGAAATGCAAGTGAATGGTTCTGTAACAGGTTCTAGATTCTAAAAAGGAAAACGTTAACTAAAAGAAAGCTAGCTTGTGAATTTTGCTTAAATAGAGAGCTAAGGGCTTAAACTCTAGGCCTTCTTTAAACACAGACCATAGAAAGAGTAAGAGGATGATCAGTAGAAAAAGAGCTGCATCTTGGAGAATGAACCAGAATTTATAAAGGGAGAACTGTTTCTGTCCAGCTGAGCTGGTGTGGCTGGAAGGATGTGCAACTTGGGCAGTGGTAAAGCAGTTGGGTAGTGAGAATGAATGAAGATTAAATACCCTCTAGTATCTGTGTCGTATCAAAACTAACTTCTAGCCTGACTGAAGACTGAGATGATGATGACATCTATAGGGATGAAAGCCAAACAGTCAGTAGATCTTAGGGTAATTGAACTTCGTTTTGCAATGCATGAACTGGAAGCAGATTTAAGTTGAATGGCCAATGGATGAGGAATGTGTAATGGGAGACAGGGATTAAAACGAGGTAATTTTCCACTGTGGCTGGCACGAGTATTGGCATATGAGATTGCTGCCTCATTTGCAAGTTTCAACTGGTATCATGACTGAAAGAAAGGGATGCTATAGGGAGCATGGATTATTTACTAAGGTACGACTTCAGTTATCTTTTTTTTTTTTAAAATAGAAAAAATACTGCGAAACACATTATCAAATATTATAGAATACAAAAGCTGTTGGTTGATTGCATGGGATTAGGCATGTGTTGAGAACTGGTTTCTCTTGTGAAGAAAATCAGATAGATATTCTGTCTTGGTCTCGTCGTCACCAGTAACTTCCCCAATGCAAGTGACGTCGAAAGAGCAACTAGAATCACTGTGATCTGCAGTCAGTTGAGTTGGACGACAACTTGTTTTCTTTAGTGAAGGCAAAATGAAAAAGGAGCTTGCATAGTAAATACGTTGATACTAAAGGCAGACATACTCCCAAGGTGGATGGGATAAAATGGAAGAAGAACCATGTGGCCTTAAAATACTGGATAATACGGAGCTGAAATCAAGAGTTTTTACTGGAGACCTGTTTGGTCTTACAGGGTATAGTAGGAGTCTGTAGGTAAGAATGACAGAGAAAAGACATTTGGGTGTGCTGCTTAGTTGGATGATGACTGCGGGGAAGTATGGCCTTAAAGTAATCTATATCACAGCATGGGATGGGGTGAGGTTTCTGTAGTAGATAATAAACAAGAGCTAATGCAATTGTACATGGTACTTTGGTAAATTTCCATACGCTTTCTGCCTGTTTTCCAAAACTGTCAGTTGAAACTGATGGGGATTGCTGGTCTGTTTTTCACCAAACTGTTTCCACAACTGTCCTAGGAACAGAATATATGACTCTGCCAAATGGAAACAAAGAAGCAGTGATGGCCCTAGGTAAAATAAATCAGCAAGAGAAGCTACTGTGGGAAGAGGGCTAAAGAAAAGAGAAGGCAGTCTCAGTTTTAAAAAAAAAGAAAAAGTGAATGATTTGTCAGTAGACCTTCTGGTAATTTTAAACCTTATATTCTGAAACTGGTTTAATTAAAAAAACCCATACGTTGTCTGTACAGAATCTAGAATTTACTATTTTTATATTGTCAACCAGAAGCTAGTGGCACTCTACTGAAGAAATAACTTGTGTAAATACTTACATGAACAAACATTTGATGTATTGCTGTCTGTGCTACCTCATTTATGGCTACTAAACAGACCTTTCAAACTGTCCTGTAGGTTCCTGATGTCATCAGCAGCATAAGACAAGTTTCCAAAGCAGCGCTGAAAGAAGATGCCAAACCAAATAAGGATAGTGAAGATGCCTTCTATGACTCTCAAAAATTTGAGGTCTTGTACTGTGGAAAGGTGACGGTGGCTCACAAGAAAGCTCCCTCCACACTAATTGATGATTGCATTGAGAAATTCAGCCTTCATGAGCGCCAGCGCCTGAAGCTATTAAATGAGCAGCGGAATAATGAGTCAAGTTTAGACTTACCTCTGTGTGAAGGAAATGCACCAGCTTCTCCATTGGCTAGCCCATTTGAGGAGCTGGACAGCCCAAATAACACCACAGGGCATACTGTGATGTTTACAATCGGTAGCCAGACCAACTTGACCAACCTGGCCAGCACTCGTGGCTCATTTCCAGAGCGAATTTTGGAGGACTCTGGCTTTGACGAGCAGCAAGAGTTTCGCACCCGGTGCAGCAGCGTCACTGCAGTTATGCAAAGAAGGGTTCACGACACAAACCTGAAAATACAGCCACGCAGAAGACATGCAAGTGCACCCAGTCATGTTCAGCCTTCTGATTCCGAGAAGAACAGGACGATGTTGTTCCAGGTGTGTGCAAGGATGCGCAGTTTCATGTTGGTTTTTCACAGTATCTTCTCCTATGCAGTCTGAAGCCTAGACAGGTTTTTGCAAGATAGTAGTATGGATCTGGTATGGCTTCAGTATGGTTTCATGATTTGTCATAAATATTTATGTGTCTGTTCATAAATGTTTGGAACACAAGTGGCTGAATTTTCTTAAGGAAGTCACCTCAACTCATGTTCTCAGGTAAATTTTAAAGAAAAAGAAATTACTTATGGAATAATTAGTTACAGTAGCAGAGTTTCTAGGGAAATAATTATTTTACATGCAGTTCTGGTTTGTCTGTATTGTGACATCTAGAACATAGCTGAAAAAAAGTAAGCATTCTTTCAAAATGAGAATTATTGAAGACTTCCACATACACAAATGCCGTTTTGTGCAATTAAAAAGAAGCTCACAACTTCACATAAGGCTTTCAATAGCCTTATGTATGAGCCAGCTCCATTATGATAACTTGTACTGATGTTCAGCATCTCTTTCCCAGATGAGCACTCAAATGTCTCTGCACTGAAAGCTTCATCCTTCAGACCTCATGGTTATTTCTTCTTTTGCCTGAAGTGCATTTGACATCTTCAGAGCTTGTATTGAGAAAATAAAAGGACACTTAAAGGAGGTGACCCAGAAAAAGAAAGATCTTTGGACCTTAAAATAACAGGGGGCTAAATGCCTATGTTTTGTCTTTCCTTTTGCTTTAGAGATCATTCTTGCCTTTTATTCTCTTGGGGAAATGCTAACTGAAGTGAGAATGCATTGCCCTTTAGAAAGCCACACACCAGCTATCACTGGTAATGAAAAGGATTTAGCTGAGAAACTATACGAGCTCTATGGAATAAGTTTCATATGCTTGAGAAGCAGTTTGGGAAAGCTGAAAGATGGTTTACTGCAAACCTAATCTTTCTCATCCGAAATTATGACAAAACCAAAAAAAGTATCACCTTAAGATCAACATCATTTCTCAGCTGATTTGTAGTATAATTTTCAAAGAATTAATAAATCCACAAATTCTGGGTTTTATTGTAGCTTTTAATTTAACCACATTGTTACTAAAGGTTTTAGTATTGTCTGTCAAACATGTGATCTTTGGACCAAAATAATTGAAAAAGAAAAGTGGGGTGGGGGTGGGGGCTTGTCTTCTTTCCAAGTCTTTTTCCTATTCAACTGATTGTATTGTTCTTACTGAAGTACTCTTACTCAACATAGGCTGAATTATGGCACCCTTGTTCCTGCTGAGTAAGCTGTGGTACTCCATGTGAACAAAAAAGGGCTAGATTGTGACATTTTTGTCGCTGTTAATGTTCTGCCTCCAATACAGTCATAAACAAGACTTCATTTTCTCTCCTGCACTCCCTCCCCCCAGGTTGGAAGGTTTGAAGTTAACCTCATCAGTCCGGACACCAAGTCTGTTGTGCTTGAAAAGAATTTTAAAGATATCTCCTCATGTTCTCAGGTAAGTATTAATAAGAAGCAACATATATATATCATCAGGAGAAAAGGAATTTATTTGTTCTTTGGCTGGCTTGCCTTCCTGGTCTATAAGCAGCAGAAAAAAAGAAGTATTAGAATTCTTTTTCATCATTCTGTGCTGTTTTCTTTTATTTGGTCTCAAAGGCCATTTTAAAATGGCTTATCCTATCTAAATTACCCTGAATGACGGTAAATTCCTGGTTTAGCCCATTGGCTCCTTAATTTGAAGAAAAAAAAAGGGGAGGGGATTTTGAGAAATTGTGACTAAAATATATGCAAATTCTGCGTGAAGTTTGATGCATCAACTTCTTTGGCAAGTACAGCTGAAGAAATAGGATACTGAACTGCAATTGCTTCATGAACACTTGCAGCAGACTTGAAGCATTGATTTGCCTTTATAAGAGTGAGAGCTGTTATTCAAATCACAGCTTTCACTCATCTGGTAGCAGGTTCAGGTAGATAGTGCATAAAAATAACGCAATGTCATTCCCAAAGAGTTTAAGTATGGAAAAGATGAGGGCAAAATAACCAGTCTGAGCTGTGTTAGTGGCAACTGATCATTGGTCAGAAAACAAAATATAAACTGTTCTGCTTTGGGAGAGCATTGGATATAACTTTGGAAACAGCTTAATCTCCATTTAGGATGCTCTGAGTATGCTGTTTCTGAGCAGCTAAGTTCCTGAAAGTCTCTGGAGTGAAAGGAGGAGAGCATGACATCAGCCCTCCAGAAGACAGCAGTTCACCTCCATCATTTCTTCTGGAGAATATGGCAATAGGTGAACCCAGCTATGTCCAGTAATAAATGTGTCTTATAAAGTTAAATGCCAGTGCTAAAGGATTAAGCTTTCTATCTTGCTGTTTTTCAGCATCTGTTACTTCCAGCACTTTCCGTTTTGAGGCCTTATTTTATTACCTTCTTTCATTTGCTGTGTACATGCATCTCTGTAGACCTCCTTAAACATTATTATTCTAGTTTAAAGTATACTTCCTGGTATGGTCTAAACCTATATTTCACCCCCAAGTGCTTTCATTTTAATACTAATAACAAATCTGCTCTTGCACGACTGCGCTACCAGTGCTAACACAAATTAGGAACTAGTCAGTACTTGTAACTCAAGTGGAGTCTTGAGCTACTGACTAAAGGTCCAGGCCCCCAATTCCACTCTGCTGTTTAAATACAATTTGTATTGCTCTTGGTAGAGAGAAAAAAGGCAAGTGCAAATTTAGAATGGGACAGTATAATGAAACAATGATGTATTAATAGCTTTGTAATAAATACAGATCAAAGTGATTCTTAAAGCAGTGGTATGGAAAGCAAAATTTGCAGGTGGCTTGAGTCTTCTGCTTTATGGGCGTATGAGCTGAATAAAAGTGATACTTCAGCTTCGCATACTGGACTCCTGAGTTGCATGTACATACTGATGATAGACAAAGACAACAAGTCCTAAGCAGGGACCTTTGTTCAGCTGACTTTGTGGTAGAGATCAGTGAGACCATGGCAGACCTTCAAGGCCTAGCTTTCCTTCAGAAATATAAACTGTGTACAGTAAATAGTGTTAGGTAATGCTGTGTGTTGGACTTTGGAGGTGGAATTTTTCATTCCGCCTCTTCATTTTCATTTGGAGCAAGGTTTTTGTTATTTCACATGCTTGAATAACTCAAGCAGGCACTAACAATACTGTGGAGTTTTTTGTTTTGTTTTTTAATGCAAAACAGCTACTTTAGAGAAGTTGGGGTATTTTTCTATGTTCAATAGAAATGAAACATTAATTTGTTCAAGACTAAGGATTTGTTGCATAAACCTCATCAGTACTTCTTAAAAGAACTCGGTGCTAGCCACAGGGCTTCTCTGTTGTGGATTTATATGGCAGTGATTTACTGCATATTGTATGACTCCAGCTTAGGAATGTTAGTTTTTCTAAGCTTACAAATGATGAAAAAGACGGTCACTTCAGCTTTCATTCTGGATTCTTTTATTCTGGTCTAACAAAGGTATATTTATTTTATAGCTTAAGTATGGTCGATCTGCTGCATTAAATTCATTACCTGCACTCCATATAATTGTCAAAGCAGCAAATACAAGTGATGATAAACCCCTGCCTAAGCTCTGGTGTCAGAGAGCTGTAGAAGTTTTCTTGTTGCAGCCTTGCTGACCTTGAGGGAACCCAGAACAACAACTTTGCTCTTTTGGCATGACAAGTCTAGCCATCGTCTTAAAGAAATGTGATGGAAGTACTGTTACTTGAGGAACATACTGTACTGTTTATGCCTCAGTGGTACAAGTGTCACATCCATCTCCGCCACAAATGTTCTCTTGTGGAGACTGAGAAACCAGACAGCAATAGACTTGTTCAGGCACTGTCAGTAGTGAGGGAACTGGTGTCTCACTGGCCCACCTTAGGTAAATATGGTTTACTTGCGAAACAGAGGGCAACATTTCACTGTTAAATAGATCAACATATGTGCATGTATCTGTTCTTTTTCATTTTATACTTTTGAAGACTTCATGTGTCACAGGAAAATGGGTTCAGTTGGGTCAGGGTTAGTGTGGGCTGTAGTAAACTAATGCCACTTGTTCCATCTTAAAAGCCCTCTGCACCTTTGTTATGTTTTGTTGAAGTAGCACAAATGTAACTTGGAATTTTGTTTTTAAGAACTACAGTGTGTAGTGACAATATGTTCAGTCTGTCACGTAGTGCATTACCAGTTTTGTCTAGAGTGTTTTCTGTTGTGACAAGCAAGTTGTTTTGCCTTTTTCCTCCCCTCCTTTATGATATAGGTGTTTTCTTTGGAGATGGATCCAAGCAACTGAGTTCTGCTTTCTGTTGTATTTGAACTTGAGGCATTAGGCTTTCTTTTGGAGAAAATGTACTATTACCATACTCAGATGATCAAAACATTGGCAAAAGCTTTAACAATAGTGAGTCATGTTCCATGAATTGAGACTGGGAATATAGCGCTTCTTAGGAAGCAGCTCTCTTTGATCTTCTCAGTGCTGTTTTTAGCAAGGCAACATTCCCTGTCAGGCAGTTAAACTAGGATCTTGAAAGAAAACATCAGTAGTCGTGTGGAGTAAGTCTTGAAACTTCTGGTATGTAACGGAGTCTCAAATAATTTATGTAATAATTTGGTTGGAATTCTGCATGTCACCACTGATTCCCTGCTCTTATTGGTGTAGTCTGAACTTGTATTACAGGAAAGCGAAGTTCTGTGGCTACTTTGATACTACTCTCGTCCCATGTTTTAGTGTGTGCTTGTTACATCAAGTTTTCACTGAAGAGAGAATTCCTAATAGGAATCTCATGTTCACTTCCCTGAAAATCCATTTTTCCTAATGGAAGAAATTCTAGTCCGGGTGTATTTCTGCATAATTTCTGTTTCGACTGTGTGAAGAGATTTATGTAATGTTTAAACATGAAAAGCAGTTAAAAAGATCTTGTAGTTGTAAAATAGATCATTGGGAGCATACATTTATAGTTTCTCAGATTTTTGTGTTGGCGAGTGTTGGAGTCTGGTAACTATTTTTAGGATCACTTTGGAAACTAAACTCGTTTATAAAATAGTCCACTAATGCTGTTTTTGAACTCTTTAGGGTATAAAACACGTTGATCACTTTGGCTTCATATGCCGGGAAGCTGTTGAACCTGGGATAAGCCAGTATGTCTGCTATGTGTTCCAGTGTGCAAATGAGTCTCTGGTGAGTATTTATTAATGATCCTAAGCTTTCCCTTGAAGCATGTCTGAGGCACTTCCTAAACTGTGGGAGTCTCTGTTGTTCTCCTGTGTCAGCTGGGCCTCAGTGGTCACGTCTTCTCAGGTGTGAGACCTCAGCTGTGAATATGAAAACATACAATAGGAAGTGCATAAATTCTGTTCATATACATCCATATCCTGGTACTCTGCTGGTGCGTGTATCAATAACAAATAGAAAAATGCAGATGGATGTGTTCATGCATGCAGACTGTGAGCACATTTGGGCTCTATGTTTAATTGTAACTCTTGTGTTTCTAATTATTGAGATGATTGATTCTCCATTAAACATGTAGCTACATGTATCGAATCAGAAACAAAGCTGATGATAAAAGCCAGACATACTTTTCAGGGCAGGGTTTAAACTAGTGGCCTGATCCTGCATGTGTATTTAGTCTGCATGTGACCTTTTAGCATTTTCCCTGTAGTCTCTTTTGCTCATCAGGAGAAGAAAATAGCAGCATCTGATCAGAGAAGAAGAAAAACATAGTATGTGTGGATGTATGTAACTATAAAAAGTCCATTGGACATTTGATAAAGTATGTATCAATCAACTGAAGCTCCAGGTGCCGGTGATTGAGCTGATACAGGTAGCTTAATAATATGAGATGCATACAGGAAATAATTTTGGCTACTATGTTTTTATTTTAAAGCTCTGACGCTTTTAGAAGAATTTGGTTGCTGTTCTGAAGCACGTTTGTTCCTGATGGCTGTGCTGACAGCTGCTAACTCCTTCTCAGCTAACCTTTAAAAATCACTAGCTAGCTGAAAATGTAATTTGTTAATCCATTGACTACCTTGAGAGTGAATAGATTTATGTCAATAAAACTTCAAGCAGCCAACATCCCTAGGTGTGCAACGGTAGCTGAGGCTGCAATTTTATCAAAATGGGAGCTTGTTATGAAATCAGTTCTATTTTTTGTAGTAATAAAATGTTACAGCTGACCTATTGATAAATCTGACCACGCAGTATTCAAAGACTTAAAATGCGATGTATAAAGTAACCTCTTATTTATGAACCTTTTTATATGTTCTGGTACTGATAGGTATGAGTATAGCCACATTGCAATATGTAATTAATGTTCCTGGGCTACTTTCAGAATCAATTACTTGGACCTCAGTGACAGTTTGTGTGTGACAGGGCAGAGCTAGCAGTACAACATAGTACCTTCTGGTTTCTGTGCTGCCAGGCAGGCAGGCTGTGTTGGTACTCTTCTATATAATTGCTCTAAACCTAGCTACATTCTGTGAGACATTCAGTTCTCATCATTTTAGTGTAGTCATAATCCATATGCTTAGTGCTGTTCTGTGGATCTTCCATTTGGGAAGCATCGTTGCCAGTTTTTAAAACTTACCAGTCTGTGTTGCAAGGTAGATATTCACTGTTCAAGGCCCTGGATTATTGCTAAGAAGAGAGCGCACTCAGAAATTACAGGTAGTGGCTAAAACTGTGGGTTTTAATAAATAAATAAACCCCAACACATTGGGACACAAACTAATGCAAGTTTTCATGTTCAGAGGCCCTATTTTCCCTTCTTTTTTCCCCCTGTTTTGCTCTATATCTTTTTCCAAGTGACAGACTCTCAATAAAGTCTGTATATTTCCAATGTTAGACTGCATGATTTTGATCTCAAATATTTCAGCTTTTTTCTTCCCGCTTATAAAAAAAGCAATAGGTAAGAGCAAGGACCTGATTCTGAAGTAGAATACTAATTTCTTTCCTCAGATTGTTGTCAAGCTGTTGCCTCCTCCTTTCCACACTAATGCCAAGTTTCAAGCTTTTTAATAAGCATTGTATTCCCATAAAATACAAACAGGCAAACTCCAGGTGCTTGGTATATAAGAGTGTATTTGAATTAGTGCAAAGAAATGCTGTCACCTCAACCTTTCTTAGACACAAGTTGAGATTTTACAGTGCTGGTGTGTGGGAACGTAGCACTGCTGTATTTGTGGTAGGAGCAGAGGAAAGATCAGGGCAGACAGCAAGAGTGGCTGACAGTACTTAAAGGTAAGTTGGTGGTTATAATTAAGCTGGTAGCCAGTCCAGTAGCCTTGAGAAAAGTGAACTGCTGTGGGAAGCTTCTCTCTTTCAGCGGGATGGGTCTGTGTGGCGTTTTGTTCTAAAATGGTACAGCTGGGGGAGGAAAAACATTGATGGGGAGCGTGTGCAGTTTACAGGAGAAACCTGAAGCTAAAGAAAAGGAAATTAATGCTTTTTATTTAGCCAGCATATATTCCAGCCATCAATTCCCACTTGCGGCTTCTTAAAACAGCGGCTGGCTGCCAATAAGCTTTGAGTAGTTACAGTTAGATATTCAAAATTACACTACGAAGTAACAACAACTTAAAGATGGTGAGCATCCACAGAAAAGGTAGAAAAGTGGGGAATACAACCTATATCTCTTTAGAAGACAGCAAACAGGATTTTTTTTTTTTTTGATTGTAGAACACCTGTCTGTGGTGTGATTTATAACTTTGATTTGATGTATATGGCCTGAATTTTTGTTTATATACTGTCTTTTGCCTTCTTCCCCTTTAGGTTGATGAGGTAATGCTTACCCTGAAACAAGCCTTTAGCACGGCTGCAGCTCTGCAAAATGCCAAGACGCAGATCAAACTGTGTGAGGCCTGCCCTATGCATTCATTGCACAAACTCTGTGAAAGAATTGAAGGTAGCAGCTGAGTTTATTTTCTAATTGTATATTTTTGATTATTCTAGAGTAACTTTACTGTATGTGTTAATTTTAATTATGTCAACCATGCACTTTCAACTTAAACAGAGAAAGAACAGAGGGAAAAGTATCTCAATCAGCAGTTCTTACCATCACTTTGCACTCTGTAATTATGTAGGTGACCGCAGTAATGATATTGCAACTGAACATAGTATGTTATAAATACATACTCTGTCATTGTCGTGCCTCTCTTAAATGTTAAGCAGAGCAGAAAAACCCACAAGTTAGTCTTCTGTCTCCCCCCCCCCCCCCCGAAGATGCATGCTTGCCAAATGGGTCATAAAAAGGCAGTAGTGATCAAAAAGGGGTTTGCTTTCTGATGTTTTTTCCTTGTGGGATTATTTTTTCCTTCTTTGCGTTCATTCTCTTACACACTTCAAAACCTTGTTCTATTATGGGAAATAAATTATGAAGTTAGGAGATTAATATCTAATGCAGAAAGCTAAGGCAACTGCCTGGCTTCAAATATGAATACACAAAACTTTGAAGTTTCTCTGGAAATGACATATGCCAGAACACATGCAAAAAATCTTACGTGATAGAATTTTAAAAAAAAAAACAGTTATAGTAGCAGGATTCTATTTTTATAGTCATTCCACTATGTCTCCTTGTTGTATGCCAAAACCCCAAATATTACCACTAGTCTTGTTATGTTCTGGTAATGGTGGTGCTGATAATTGCCAGTTCTCCCATTGATTAAAAGTCATTATTGCTATTTGCCTCCCTCTGGTGGATGAAAAGCAAATTATAAAATCTTCATGGAGTGACATTCTATTAGATTGTGACTGGTATTTTCTGGATTTACAACAGATGATACTCAAAAGTGATAAAGCTTAACTGGGAAATGGGATAAGTATCCAGTATCAAATCTCTTCTAGGGTAATGAGTACCACAACAGTAGTTTCATAAACTTTGTACTTAATGGCTGAAAGATTTATTTTAGTGTCACTTTCTTTTTATCTATCTGCTTTGTTTAGAGTCTAGAAGTTTGTCAAGATTAAATCCCCCAGGGCTTCATGACTTTGGAAAATCTTGATCTGTTCTGATTGCAGTTCTCTATGAACAATGTCTGCCTTGGATGGAAAAAACCATATATATTCATCTGAATTGGGGGGGGAGGGTTGTTTTCCCTACAGTTTTTGCAGCTTCCTGGAATAAGCTTTGTGAGGAAATATGCACTTTATCAAACATTAGAATTTTTTTCCTTTATTCTTATGGCCTTTATTCTGCTCTTGCTTTTAAAAGTGTCTTCAGTTCTCTGGCATGGCCTATACCCTTGTGTAGAAGTGCATCTAAGCTTGTCATTTAAACACATCTGAAAACTTTTGAGTATCTTATGCATTGAATATCTTTCCAGTTGCACCCCTGATCTGTTCCACTCTTCTTCCTCTCCCGTACAGTTGTCAGGCTTCCATCTTAGTACTAGGACAGAAGACACCACTAGGATAGGGAGCACAACCTTTTCCTCAGGAGCCAGCCACTTGGCTGCTGCTAGTTCTGTTTTTATTGCTAAAGAAGGGAGACAAACCCATGTGGTTCAGCAAAACCTGAAGTGTTTTGTATAATGCGGACTACAAATATACAAGTTTAACGTATGACAGTCGTGTAAACTCAAGTGCAGGTTTATATCTTCTATTATCATTTTTTCAAAGGTGTTTGAGAGTCTAGAAGCTTTAATGTTCCTTTCTTTTCTCAGGACTCTATCCACCAAGAGCCAAACTTGTAATTCAGAGGCATCTGTCATCACTAACCGACAATGAGCAAGCGGACATTTTTGAACGTGTTCAGGTAATATCTTAGATGCTGTTGTCTCAAATTTGAAAAGACCATGATAAAATGGACTAGTCATTTTTAATTTTGATTATGTTTGTTTTGTTGTGTAATTTATCTAGAATTTATTATTGTTCCACCAAGCATCACACTGAAATAGCACACTCCAACCTCATGTGTGATACACTGCTGTCAGAAAAGTTTTTGGTTCCCAGGTCTACTGAGATGTTCTGTGTTCATGCTCTGAGTATTTTTATTTTTTTTTCTCTGAGCTGAGTTCTTCATCTGTAAATACACTTCTCTACTTGAAAGCGATGTGGGAATGAGTTGAGAGCGGGTGAGATATACAGGTATTGGAGGTGATCGGGATTTGCAGAAGCTCTCTTTTGACTTACTCTGAGGCAAGAGGTGCAAGCAAGTGTACTCAAGCGGATGATGTATACAGTAATTTAGGTCTCCAAAGGCTGTGCTTCTCTCTAGCTGCCTGAAGAAAGGAATGCTTGTTTGTTTTTTGTGGGTTCCTTGTTACTTACAAGGCTATACAATGGCTGACAACCTTAGGAAACAACATGTGTGGGTGTACGGCTCCCTCTTCCACAGCCTGTAACATTCTCCATATGGAAAATTTTGGTCTGTTTTGCTCAGAAGTATGAAGGGACACAAACAGTAGTGCAATTCGATACACTAATAGTGCACTCTGGCATCTGGTGTATCAATATATTAACTTCAAAGAATACACACAGACGGAAGGGAAAATAAGCAAATCATAACTTGAAAGCCCACTTTTTTTTTTTCCTTTTTTCACTGTTACTTACAGAAAATGAAGCCTGACAATGACCAGGAAGAAAATGAACTTGTGATCTTACATCTACGCCAACTTTGTGAAACTAAGCAGAAAACACATGTTCACATTGGTGAAGCACCATCAGTAAGGCTTATTTTTGTATTATTTCTCTTTTTGCTCCCACCTCATTCAAATAGAGCCTCGAATACTAGCAGGGCTGCTTCTAGAGTTCATCAAGAGATAGCTGAAGCTGGCTATTGTAATTAAGAGACAACTGTGTAAGAGAAGTAATTTGAATTGTTTTACAGTGGCATGTTTGGGGATTTTTGAGTTTGGGGGACAGGAAAGCAGGGTCAAAAAATAACCAATTGTTTTTAGGTCTAGATATCTTTACAGTGTGAGGTTACCTCTTTGGTCCTTTTCCCTCCTCCCTGATCCCCACTCCCAAACAGTTACTTCTAGGGGAAATAGAGATGAAGATGGCATTGTTTTTTAGTTTATACTACAAATTTATCTAGCAAAGGAATGTGTAACAGTATTAAATTGATAAGCTTTTACAAAATAGTCTTTAGAGATGGATGAAACATGCCTTTAACTTTGGGGGGGTTTGTGGGTTTATTTTGGGGGGGGCCTGTGGGGTTTTTTGTTTTGGTTTTGTGTGTGGGTTTTTTTGTTTCGGTTTGGGTTTTTTGGGGGGGGGGTGTTTTGTGTGGTGGTGTGTGGTTTTTTTTTTTTTTTTAAATGAAGGCTGGGGTATGTTGTTTATTATGTGACTTGATTCAGCTCTAGTCTTTGGAGGTCTGCAATCACAAAAGGAGTTGCCAAAGCTGAATTGTGTCCTTGTTATTTCAACAGACCATTTCTAACAGTGCAATTCCGGAAAGCACCACCAGTGGTGGCAGGTTTAAACTTGACATTCTGAAAAACAAGGCCAAGAAATCCTTGACTAGCTCTCTGGAAAATATCTTCTCAAGGGTAAGCTTAACAACTCATTGTCAGCAGCTCTCCCAGATATCTTTGACAGTAAAGACCTATCAGACTTTGTTTTGTTTTGTTGCTGTTTTTTTGGCCTTCATTAAATACTTAATGAAGCGATAACCCTGTTGTGAAATCTGAGGGTTATAGCTGGGTTGATTGTGACTTAACTGTGCTAGAAAGTTTATGGTGAGGCCAGATATACAGAGGGAAGTCTATGGTAAGGCCACACAAACAGAGGCAACTTTTTTTGAGCAATTAATGTTCATTGTAGGTAGCAGGTGAGTTAGTTGACCATTATCAGATGTGTTGCTTCAGAATAAAAAAAAAAGTCAGGATGATCCCATAAAGAGACACGTTAGCTTTATTTTGGAAGTGTGACTACATATGTCTGCATAAACTGGAAATCTTTCTGTTCTGAGATGTGATATCTTACCTCTCATAGCTAAAATTACTCATATTGGTCACTAAGAATCTTTAGAAAGTAGTAACAAAGTTGTCCTTTTGGAGAGAAAAAAAAAAAGCAATTGATTATTTTTTTTAAAAGTGAGTTGTTCTTCATTTCAGTATTGCTAGCTAGGTATGATGTTGAATTGCAAATAATTACTGGAACTTTCTTATATTAAATAACCTTTTAAAGAGGTCTGAGATGCAAGTACTGCTTAGTTGCCCCTTGCTCAGTAAGGAGAGTCCCAAAAGCAGAGAAGCGGCATATAGAAGAGTAACTGAAGAAGGCTTCATGCCTGGGATCCAGTGTGTTGTTACAGAGAACATGTGATGCGCTGTGAATACTGGATGGCAAGGTCTAAATATAATTGGAGCAGTGAAATTAAGTTCCTTCTACTAGTAATTTTAAAAGTACCATGCTAAATCAAGGCCTAAGTTGCACTTGTCATAAAGTAACCTGTAAACGTTTTATGCCACCGATGTTCCCTATAAAGGAGGCAAAATATTATTTGCCAAGGAGGATCCTTAGAACTGTTTGTACTTAACCTTAGACATGAATTTGACCTAGGACTGAAGCTAGTATTAAAACTCTCCTGGTCAAATCTGGCCTACGTTGTTCAGCAAGTTTTACACACTGAGGGCTTGGTCTGAAGAGAGAGAGAGAACACAAAAGAGAGCAATGACAGTCAGAGGATCTGGATAATTTCAGCAGTCTGGAATATCATCAAATGGTGACAGCTACAGTCATGCCTGTGCTGAGTCCGATTTCTCTTCCACATCTAAAGCACATGTGACTGGAAAGTGATTTAGCGGTGACGGTGGGTCACTAACCTTGCGGTGGTTGTGGAACAGGCCTACGCCACTGGGAATAACACAGTGAAGCAGCCCTGCCTTATAGGGACATAGCAGCACTCTGATCATGTCAAGGAAAAGTGATTTAGATGAAATTGCTTATGAATTGTTGTTTATATAGAATGTTCCTTCTCACCAGGGCCACTGTGACATGCTTCATGTTATAGTGTAAGGATCTACACAGTCCATGACTGAGTTCAAGAGAAGAGGACGCCCAAGTCTGGATTAGGGCCATTTTAAGTGTTTATGATTTAAGTGTTTATGTATTTATGAAGTAGTCTTACTGTTGTGAGGAAGGTTGTCTTATCTTTAACTTGAAACTGCAAGAGTTCAGGAACAGCAGTATGTTGTAGTGAGTCACGGTACACATAGGGGTTCATCCTTGCAGATCCATTTAAAGGTTACACGATTCAAGACTGAGAAAAATTGTTTACAGTGGCGACTCAACCACTAACTATGTGGTTAAAGCAAGATTATAAGCTGAGTGTCTCTGCACACGTATACTGTGTGTTATGTGTATATGCGTGTTATACAATGACTGTTTCAATAGTTCTTATTCTTCATCTAGCTGTAACAACAGGCCTAATGGGTCATGGCTAATTCTTAAATGTATTTAGGCACCAAAGGTGTTTTTTCTGCTCCTTAAGCCAGCTGCAAATCATATATTGTGTATTGATATAATGGAATGCTAATTATTGGATGACTTATCATCTTTTTTGTAAAGTATATTTAGTATCAAGGAGACCAGGAAAGAAATTAATTTTTCTTACAAAAATGGTATTCAGCATCTTTCTGTAGATAAAAAGAGTAAGTAAAAAGCAAAAGTCAGTATATGTGTGGGAAAGACTTGTGCAGCCTCAATTTTAGCAAAATTAGAAATAAGTTGTAACCAGATATCTAGGAACACTTTAAGTGGATGGCTTCTTAGCTAGATAAATAGCATCAAATGACATTTTAAGCTACTTGAAGGAGTAGCTGCTCAATACTCTCCAAAGGGAAACAGGCTGAGTTCTGTGCTCTGGCTTCCCTTAGTCCCAGAGGAATGTCACTTTTTCACTTGTTTGTTTTGCTGGACTGGTCTTATTTTTGTGGGGTTTGAACTGAAAACAGGCTGTGGCTTCCTAATGAGGTACCTCAGCAAAATAAATATAACCTTTGTTTGACCTTATGAACAGATTTCTTCCAGCCCTTGCTGTTCTAACCTCTTCAGTTGTTTCTTCTGAACCAAAAAGCCCTTATAGTGCCAACAGTGTTTTTTTAAAGCTAGTGAGAAACTTCCAAGTTATCCTTTGCTCTTGTTGTATTGTGAGGGTCAGTGAAGAGATGCTTCAGGCAGAGTGTTCATTGGTAATGAGCTTAAATGGGATAATGTACTTAAAGGTCACTCTAGGTCTTGAAAATAAATCTTACCAGGAAAAAGTAGGCTAAATAAATACTCATGATGATCATATAAATTTCCCTGTAGTTGCAAGCATACTAAAAGGAGCTCTACCTCTAGTTTTCCTAAAACCTAGACTATTTTTCCTCTGATAAAATACTGAAAGCAACTTACTCCTGCAGTTGGAAGTGTCCAACAGCAGACAGCACCTATGTTTCATGGGAGTTAGTTAGGAGAGGAGGGTAATCAATAGCATTGAAGCTCTGTCACCTCTTCCTGTGAAACAAGAAAAGATAACAATTTTGTCAAGGATCTGCTAGCTAATTTCTAGCAAATTTGCCTCGGAGTTATCTACATTATAATTGAAAAGGTTTATTTGTAACTGGTGTTATTTGGATGGATTTTCAGCCAGAGCGCGTTTTTTCCCAGTTTTAGTACTTCCATTACTTTTGCCATGGTGGAAGTAATTAGTCTGACATGTCTAAAAATGGAGTAAATTTTCTGTTTAGATCATACTATGTCAAATGCATCCATTAGGTGCAGTGGTACGGTACTGCAGTTTGCAGCTTTTAGAACTTGACTGTTTAAGTCAAGTCAGCTATTTTGCCTCAGAAGGATCAAGAAAAACTCATTTGCTTCATGCAGCAGAGCTGCAGATTTAAAAATCTTGGAAGCAAGGGGGGAGAAGATACAGTTTTGCCAGCTAACGATGTCACTGCCTGTAAAACCTGAGGTCTTATGTCAGATGTGTCACGTGCCTGAACTGTCCTGTGCTCACCTGCACAGCTGTTGCCATCTTTGCTTAACCTTCAGAAGAAGAGGAAAAAGAGCAGATTAAATTACTTGCCTTTTTTTTTTTTTTCTTCCTTGTAGGGAGCCAACAGAATGCGAGGCCGCCTGGGAAGCGTGGACAGCTTCGAGCGCTGCAACAGCCTTGCTTCTGACAAAGTACGTAAGGAGCTTAGTTAAAATTGGCATGTTTTGTGCATGGGTGTTAATGAGGCGTAAACATGGCACTCTGCTTTAATTTTAAGGAAGTAGCACAAAGCACATCAATTTATAAAACTCAAATTTCCACTGAGAGGTGGAGGGTGTAATGAAAGCTGGCATGTATGTTGATCTGAAGCTTCAGCTTTAGTCTATTGCCAGTCTTTTTTTTTTTCCTGCATTTCCCTTGCTTTTACAAAAAGCAGGGAATTTCTGGTCAGCTTCTGCTTTGTTTTGCTGAAGTAATTAAAAAAGGTCATATCTCAACAAAAGGAAACACTCTGAAGGTGAAGAATCCTTTCTGTAATTAATAGTTGCATTAGGGAACTAAGAGTTTTTGACCTAAAACCAGCTGTTGGCGATGCTGTATGGGGACAAGCGAGTGGAACTCTGTTCACTTTCTTTTGATTTCCTGTTTTTAATGTTTTACCTCACGTGAGGATTGGTGGCTGGTTTTCCCAGGAGGTGAAGATTCTGTTATGGTTTTCCTGCTACAGTTACTCATAAACTGGCTGTGTAATAACAGTCTCTCTTCCAGGATATCGCTGTGACGGTACAGGAAGTATGCTCGCGATATGTCGAGGAAACTAGCTCTAAAAGCAGTTTCCCTAGTCTTTTCAATTCCTGTTTTTTCCTGAAAGAGGCAGAAGTTTGGTAGCCGGAATGCTGTTCCCTGCAAGAGGATGCCTAGAGTAATTAGTATGTTGTTTGCATTGCGTATACATTTTTATTCCTCCCTCCTCTTTTTTTTTTTTTTTTTTTTTAAAGAAGGACGCTGCTGGTTGGCAGTAGGTTACCAAAGGATGTCTGGTTTGGGTGATAATTAGCATACAATAGGCCATGACCAAGAAGGGGGAGAGGCTTTGGTGCCCCGATGCGGTGCACGACCCGTGGGGTTAGGGGAGAGCTCTCGTGGGGCGCAGAACGGCAGGCCTCACTCCGCCAGCACTTCCTTTCAGGACGCTTCGCCGGGCGATTCCCCGCCGGCTACTCCTCCGGCCTCCCCCGTGTCCTCGGCCGGGCAGCCGTTCCCCGAGGAAGATTCGGACTCCCCCCAGTTCAGGAGACGCGCGCACACCTTCAGCCACCCCCCTTCCAGTGCCAGGCGGAGGATAACCTTCCAGAACGGCAGGTCCCAGAGCGTCCGGTCCCCGCTGCTGCGGCAGAGCTGCGTCGAGACGACAAGGTGAGTCAAGGCCACGCGCCCACTGTCTGCTGTGATTTCGGTACACGAGCCTTACCCGTGTTCCTCCTTCTGGAAGCCGTTTCTGCGCTGCTCTGAGTTTTATTTCTTTATTCTCAGCCTGTCTTCTCCACTTCGCAGTAGCTTGGTGCTTTGCAATAACTCGTTATTCCCTGAATTAGTGATTCAGGGGGAGCATCAGTCTAGTGAATTGGTCATCAGACTGGATGCCGGTGCCGACCTGTTTGTTTATTTTTTTTGTCACCTCTGAGCTGAGCATTTTTGGCAGTGTTCATATTCAGGCCCTTTGGAGAAGAGGTCCTCACCACTTTGAAGTGCAGAGATAATAGCCTGACGGTTTTATCCCATGATGAAAAAGGCACTAACAGCTTCAGGTGTCGGTCACCGTGTTAGCCAAGCTCCCACAGAGTATATCCATAATTAAAACTGGTGAGGAATCTCACAAAAGGACTTAGGGATTAAACGCCTCCACAGAACTGTGAGGTATGCATTTTCTTTATTTGACTTTCTACAGAGTCTGTAACTTCTTTCGCCTTCCTTTTTGGAGACTCTCCAGCTATTAACGTGTGGAGCACTGCTCCTTCAGGAGTTCCTCACTCAGTCAGAAGAGGTCCCCACAGTTCATTGTGGGCCTCTTTGGTTGCACTTTCTTTCTCTGCCTCCATCCTCAGAATTTGCAGTAACTGATGGTGCAAACTCCAAAACCTTTTCAAGATTCAGGCCTAGATGAGCTGAATTTTTTCTCTTGGAGGAGCACTTTCGTAAACTACTTGTCTGTTTCAATGCTTGGCTGCAATTATGCTTTTTGTGACCTTTTTCTAAAAATGGCTTTAAATAATAGTTTCTTGCCCATTTGATGTCTAGATCAGTGTGAATGCTGCGCCAGCTTGTAGAGAAAGCCAAAAAAGTTTATTCTGTTAAGAGGATGGATGGAGGTGAAGGGTAAGAAATTAGCCTTGAAATAGCTTTGTTACATTGTGTTTCTGAAGAGATAAATAATGTGGTTTTTACTGAGATAAACTTTGGTTATTTTTTTTCCCACTGACCATGTTATATACAAACAGGAAACCCTGACAGTTCAAACTGAAGGACTTGCTGACTTCACTTCTTTGTGATAACTTTTAAGAAGTCGCTGATTAAATGGCCTCATCAGCAGATTTTTCAGTCAAAACAGTTTGTAACAACTTGGTTCTAGGCTGGGATTTTTCCTTCTCTTCTTTTCTAAAAATTAATCAAAAATGTTAAGTAAGAGAAACGGAATTAATTTTTATGTCCTCCTGACCCTTATTACTATTATTAAGTAACATTTAACTGTGTAGCAGGATTGTCTCTCTTGATTTTAACACTTCACAAAAATTTATCTGAAAATATTATATTTAAAGAATCTCTACTTTCTAATATGTTCTAGCGATACATCTTATTTACAAGAGTAACAGAAAACTGAAGGGAAGAAACAAGGCAGTTCATGTTGTTGGAACCAGGTTTCTAAGAATATTTTCTGAATGTTTCAGAGATTCTTCTTCTGAATTTGCTTTGAGAATAAATAAGGTTAAAGAAATAAGGTGGTCTGCCTGTTCTGCAATGACATGTTTCTTAAAAGAAATCAGCTGTAACAGCTGATCAGCATCATCAGGGAGACTGCCCCCAGTAATGCACTTGGTACATTCTGTCTTTTGGGAAACCAAATTAATTTAAGACAAGATGAGGTACTTGATCAGTATCTTTAGTCTGTATGTTTTGTTGTTGTGACCCATCTGCTATGTTCTCTTGTTGCCTGCACAGCCCTATTGTAGAGGTTCGGCGCGCTCTCAGTGAGAGTGAATCTGCGTCACCTGGTCTTCCCTCCTCTGTCTCTGCCCCTTCTTTCCTGAAAAGCTTTTACCAGGGCTCAGGAAGGTTGCTCCAGCACTCAGAAAGTGACCTCTCCAAGAGGTGAGAGCGTTGTCTCCTGCCTAGTTCTTCAGTGCCAACAGCTTAGCAACAGGATTCCCGCTGCAATGCACCACATGGGGGTCTCTCACTCTGCCTTGTGCTCCTGCATTTCTAACAGACTTCCTAAGTACTTGATGCAAATGGGCGAATAGGCTTTTTGTCCAAAAAGGCCTGTTAAAAATAAAGGCTTGTCTGCTGACATCCATTAGCTGTGACCCATTTCTGTTGCGGCGTTGCAAATCTGTGCATTGGTTTGTCACTTGAAATGCAATGGTTTTTAGCAGTGTCACGCCACTTTAATGCTTTTTCTGCTGAACGCAAACCAGCATGTGTTGCTGTGATCATTGGTATCTGAAAATAAGAAAAGAGCAATGTGAAGAGTGTACAAGTCCTAACGTGGGATGCCTGTGCATGAGGGAAGGGGAAATGCCAAGTTACTCGGGTGATGTTTAGAGGGAATTGGCAAATAACTTCCAATTGAAGGAGACTGGGGAAGAAGCAAAGGTACAAGAAGAGCTTTCTGACATCCATGTGAAAGACTGAGTATCTGAATGGAAGTCACCCTTCTTTTTACTGTAAGAAGATGCTTGAGAAAATGGTGTATGGGTTATTTTTCTGAAGTAGGCCTGTAGTGAATAAGGTGAAACCATAGTCTTGAATTTCATTATGCTTTTTGCCAGTTTCTGGCTTTTTATTTCTCTTCCATCAATGACAACTCCTTTCTCCTTTGTCAGTGTTTCCTTGTTCACTGAACTATGCTTATGTTTCTGGTACTCTTCATCTCTGAGTGTGACTTTCCCCTAATCGTTCTAAACAGAAACCTGTGGAGTTGTAGAAGGTGCTTTTGTGACTCTTTCTCCCTGGAAAAACAGTAGAATGCATTCTTACCTAAAACAAGTGTTGATGAGATTCTGGTTGTGTTAGGACTCTAATACACGGGGATTTCAGTTACGTGAGATGGTTGTAGAAGTTTTTAGTGGAGCCTTTTAGAATTTTTTTCACCTTGTGGAGTACAGTTTAGAATCATTGAATAGTTTGGGTTGGAAGGGACCTTTAAAGGTAGAAGTAGGCTTTTAATATCACCTGTTCTAAACTTCGTGTTCAGTAATAGTTACTACGTAAGTGAATTAGATGCCTGGATTTTCCATTCCCCACTACACTGCAGTAACTCTAGACTTAGTAGCAGATGAATTATTAAAGAAACTTATGAATGCACACCTGGGTGCACAGAGAAACGGCCAAAAATAACCTGTTTCTTACAGACATCCTCTTATTTGGGTTCCAGTCCAACTTTGTTTCTGTGTTCCCTACAGTTAGCAGACTTGGTCCAAGCTGATCCAATGCCCAGGTCAGTTTGTCCAGGCAGCTGGATCCCATTAAACCTACTTTCTGGATTTGGGGAATGCAGGTATTGAGTATTGTACTAAAATTGTACTTTAATATCAGCTAATTCCAAGCTGAAATTTCTGGCATATTACTCTTTTTGGAATAGGTTATGAACGGTGGTCAAGATACTGCATTTCATTGTAACGGAGTTTTGAACTGTAAGGTGGGGAGATCATCAAATTAGTAATAATTCCCAGAAGACCACCCTCTTTGTACTTAGATTTTTTTTTATTGTATACAGGCTTCTGATACCATTTAATCTTGAATTTGTTCAAAAATCTTGTGAAAATGGGATTTCATTAGCTATAGATTGTGCTGGGAGCAACTGGGCCTGAATTGTCATCATAAGGAAATTGCAGTAGCAAGGGTGAGGTGTTGGCATCTAGTTGGGTTCATGAAGTGAATACAACAAATATAGTCAGAAAGAAGTGCTGAATAATGCTGATGTGAAAAGAGTGAATAAGGTAATCAAACTGTCACTTGAACTGGCTAATGGAGAATGAAAAGTGTTGTCCAACTGATGGTGGCTGAAACTCTTTAAACTTTCCCTGATTTAGCTTGCAATTGTGTGTTCCGCCACCAGGTTCATGAATGAGAGGAAGTTCAAATTTTTTTTTAGTGTGGTTTTTTCATAGAATCATACAAGGTTTAAAATTGGAAGGAAGTTTAAAGATCGTCTAGTTCCAACCCCCCCGCCATGTGCTGGGACACCTTCCACTAGACCAGGTTGCTTTTTATTGTGAGTTGGTTTGTGGTGTTGTTTGTTTGCTTTTTGACTCTGGCTATTTTTCACAGAGGACCATCTTCTATCCCGGTAGGCTCAATGTGAGGTGTTCTTAACATGTGAGTTAGGTTGGAATTAAGCACAGTGTGGCAGTCCTTTACCGTCTGAAGACTATATAGGAACCTTAATTAAAAATTCAATGTATTTTCCTTTCTAAGAATTATCATGGTTACTACACATTCATGAAGTGAAATCTAGTCACATTGCACTAGAGAATACTTTATAGTCTGACTTCCCGTATCACGTAGCTTTGAGATGACACGTGATGCAACCGGCAGCTTTTCTTGATGAACTTCGATGTGCAGGAGCAAAGCCAGTTTCAATCAGAATTCATTTTAGAAAGACATTTGATTTGTAGGAGTCAGATGGGCCTATGCAAGTAACACCAAGCCAGGATCAGCTGGGAGCTGGGTGTTAAAAAGCAGCTCTACTTGTTACATATATTTGTTTATGTATTGGCCGTATAGAAGATGTTTCTGATCCATGTTTACATCCCATTTGGCATATGGTCACAAACTCAGAAACTGATACTAGGGTGTTGGAGATATAGTGTACAGAGACTCTCCCCTGATTGGAGATATCTTCATCTCACCTAATCAGTAGAGACAAGTTGGTGTTTCTGCAGGACAGTGGCTCTCATCCTAATATGGTTGCCTTTAATATTCTGATATTTACAGAACTTGATCTTGTCTATTTATTTATCTATCTTCCTTCCTGAGCATTAATACAGCCAGTTGTGCCTGTCACAGGGGAACGCTGTCATTTAGAAAGCGTGAATCATGTCCTAAAAGTGTCTTGACCTTCATTGAAAAGGAAGCCTCAGTTGACTCTTGGCTGTGTTGGTGGTAGCTAAGCCTTTCACTATGGTGAAAGACATATCTTTTTTCCTAATGTTTGTGGAGAGACTGCGGGTTTTTGGGTTTAAGCCTAACGATCACTACTGTGATGCTTTATGTGGAAGAGGGAAAACAACGGTATGTTTTCTGCTTTAAGGATTGAACAGCATAGTAAAGTTGGACATCAATACAGTTAATAGTGCCTTCAGAATGTTTTTCTGGATTGTCAATTCATTAGTCTAGAGAGAATTCTAGGGTGGAAATAATCTTGACTTTTGGCAAGTGTGTTGTGCCGTGTTTAATATTGAACACAAGCACACATAAGGATTAAAAAAAAATCCTGCCAACATAGAGGTAAACAAACAGGAATTTGAAAGCGAAGTCTGTTTTTAAACTTTAATTTCTGTAACTTCTGGGATTTCTGGCTTTTGTTCAACAGCTACTCATGAAAGCTAGGCTATTGGAGGGATCTGTTTGGGTTTTTTAATATAAAAATAAAAACAGCACTTTTAAAAATGGAACAAGCTTCAGCATAGGTTTGACTAGCCTGCACTGTCTCTGTCCATTGCATTGTTATGCAAGGATAATTTAAGCTGATTTATTGCCACTTGAATTTGAACAGATGACTTTTTTAAAGAAGCTTCATTTCTTGTGAAGGAAGTAAAATACTTGAGAATGTTCTTTAAACAAAATAGAAAAAAGTAATTATTCAGTATAAAAATAATGACAACAGTGAGAACCAATAGAGAGGTGTTAACTGGTTGGAACTGTTTTTACTTTATCCCAGAGGGGAAGAATATTTAATGTATTAGACTTACATACAGGCTTCTGTCAGCTTAAGTCCTGGGAGTTGAAATGTTGACTGTCTTTCTGTGCTTGGTCTGGAGGATTTTGTACCCTCTCAGCCTCCAAATTGCAAAGTAGGTCGAGTTGATTCAATTGCTACTCAGGGCAATCGAGAAGTTGAAAAGAAAGCGAACTGGGGAAAAATGCAAATCTTGACATAAGCAGCAACAGTATTTATTCTCGAGTCAGTTGGTTTGCGTGGACTCAAGTGCAAAATAATTCAGGTAAGTACTGTATTAGGAGTTCTCAAGAAATGGGGTAGCTTTGTGGTTTTTTGAATGTCAGGTTTTGGCAGCATTTTAAAGAACGGTTTTGGGAAGAGATTTGGGTAACTGAAACCAAGCAATAAGCATGTTTGTAATCTGAACAAGCTTTTTGGCTTGCTGCCTTTTTTTTTTTTTTTTGGCCTTTTTCTCCCCTCCCTCCCCTCCCAAACTAATTGGCTTATCTTCATACTATGCATTTTCTGATAGAATAGTGAATGGGATGATGCTCTGGTGACACTGAATCACAGTTACTTGAGATAAAAAGCTTAGATGGTTAGTACTCTGTACTCTTGAGTACTTGGGTTATCACTTGTAACAGCTTAGGGATGAAAGTACAGCTGAAATATTTGAGGCATTATATTTTGAATTTATAGCTTTTAATTTTTTTTATTACATGCAAGCTGATGAATGCGTTTTGGTTTCTGTGTTGGATCAGGAGCACAAGATAAGTAGCCTTATGGAGACCCATTATTCTTCAAACTTAACTGTGATGCAGTTGTCTTAAATATAGAGTATTACATTGTATTACCTTATGTATTTCATATTATGTTTTCCAGACCTGCATGGGAGGTATGTTAAGTGATTAAAATGGAAATACTACATTTTGTGGAATTTCTCTATTGAACTGTTTGGCTTTGACTTTCATACGTCTGAAATATTCTGATGTAGAAGCTGTAGCATAATCTAGTTGTCGTTTTCTTAAACAAATAAAAATAAAGTTAAAAAAAATCAATTCTTGCAATCACATCATAGTTTGCAGTTCAGTTCTTAAATATCTCTTTTGTACTTCATTAAGATTTTATATGCTGCCATCTCTTAATATTGCAGCACATTGATGCATTTCATCTTGCTCAGTTGTTGGTAGGTTGTAGCAGGACAGGATCTTGTAGAAAGTAGTTGGGTTTTTTTTTTTTTCTTCTTGGTGGCTGTGTCACTGTGTAACCCAGTGAAATATCCATCCTTTGCCTTGCCCCAGCGTATGGGCTCTATAATCCATAATTTATAAAGAAGTTATAAATTTCTTGGGTGGAAAACATAATTAAAAGCTAGAATTAACGACTGGAGTATTTCTGCTAGTTGACCTTGCAACACGTTTCCCATGTAGATGTTTAAGCCTGTGCATTGTCAGAACAAGGTTCTTTTCTTAAGAATTTTTCCCATGAATATTTGAGGTTCAGTATCAGTGCCTTTATAGGAAAGTTGTGAAGGTCTCCGTTTCCCCAGGTTGGGAGGTGGTGAAAACTCTGCACTGTTTTTTTCAGTAGCGATGGCTGAACTCCCTTTTAGAAGTTTTGTTTTTATTTAGGAGTTGCTTTTGCTCTTAGCCTCTCTGCTCACATTAATAAACCTCTTAATCTTGCTGGGAGCTGATAGCTAATCATCAGATGTACCTTTTTTTCTCTACTCCCACTCTGTCTTGAGAAACTGTATGAAGTGTTGTTGGCCTGTTTGAGCAAAGCACCTATCTGCCTGGCTGTTAAAATCCACCTCTACCTTAAAACTTGAAGTAATCTTGCAAATATGACCGAAGAGTAAAGCCAGCTAATTAAGTTTAGGTATGAAAGATGGTGAAGTCTAGGGAAATAAGTATGGTGCAACTCTTGTTTCGAGGTAGGGAATACGTAGTTGAATTAACTCATCTGATTTTTTTTGCACCAGCCTTCTGAACCATTTCATCACCGGATAGGAGACATTACTACTTTACTCTGACTTCTTCCTGGTTTTACTCTGTAGTAATACACTACAGAGTTGTTTCACACCTTCAGATCCAATGTGAAGCTGGGACTTGTCTGTCTTGAAATCAGGAATCTTTCTTTGCTTCCTTTCCTAAATCTTGGACTTTTTCACAGGTGCCCTTGCCTTCCATTGAATATGGCAAGATGCGTACAGGAGACTTTGAAAAGTTTTCCTCTAATCACTTGTCAGACAGCTCTTTGAAAGAGGAAGTGATTCATGTTAGTTGCTTAAAATGCCAGGGGAATTTTGGAAGGGAGGGTCTAACAACAGAAATAATGGGTCCTCACAACTGTATGATATACACACTTCACGAGGTAGCACATGTGACTAATCCATCCCACTGTAAATTCTGCAACTCAAATGACGTAAACAGCTTTGTTCCATACCCTAAAATAGCCACTCTCTTATTCTGACTTTCCTGTAAATTTTACTACTGCAAACTGAACACTACTCCTAGGACTGTCTGCATGTTTAGGGGCACAGTAGCTGAATGTAAATTTTTGCATGTAGCAGTAGAAAGGAAGTTTTCATTCCCTTGTAATGTAGTTCTATTTAGTAAGCCCTGGAATGACTCAGTTTTTGTGTTCTAACATGTGATAAGTGAGACTTGAAATAGCAAGAAGTAGTTTCATTACAGTTATTTATGGAAACATGAGTTAGAATGATTAGTGTATCCAAACTCAATACCTTATTTCCAAGAGTTCCTGGACTGAAATACCTTTGGAAAACAGCACTCCTAGATTCAAAATTAGTTTTTGTCATCTGTTTAGCTAGCACAAGCAGTAGTTACCCTGTCACCAAAGACTGTAAGAGTTAGTCAAAGAAGATTGTCACAGGGTTTTCCGTTGCTGCTTCGGTTAGTGCAGCACAGGGCTCTGCTGAGACCACCTACCGATTGTATGGTACATACAGAACCGAGGCACTGTAGAAACTAAATCACTAACCTCACTAAAAACATAGTGAACACTTAATGTGCTGGGCTTTCCTTTCATCTAACTGTTTTCAGAGACTTTGCACTGTAGCATGGAAATCCTTCACGGGATGAAGGTTTGAGTGTAGCTGCTGCTGTGTTGATACAGCAGGTTTCCCTCTGATGAAGATGAAGCTGCAGACACAGCTCCCCGCATTTGTTGCTGTCTTCCCAAGAAGCCTGTAGTTGTATATCACGCTGTTGATGTTGCATGGAAGGGTTTGTGGCAGATAATCAATGTACCTATTGCTCTATGAGATCTTTGCACCTACTTTACCACCACAAATGCAGAATGCTTAAATATTTCTGAGGATGGCTCAAGTACTGCTGAAAGCTAACTATCCTTTCCTCTGGCAATAGTCAGTAGGGAGGTGTGCTGGGTGTCTTCTTGAAACGACCTCCCAGAAAAGCTACCTTGTATCCTCTTTCAGCAATATAAGCTGCTATTAAAATTACTATGTAAATATATTTCTGTGTGATAACTGGGGAGGAGATCAGCTCCTTTCAGGTCCTTGTGGTAGGAACTGAGCCTGTCCTTGTTTGCAAAGGCTCTGTTACTTCAGCTGGAGATGCTGATGAAACTTGAGGACATTTGGCCTCATTTGTACAAGTGAAGTGTCCACTTCTTGAACCATTGGAAAGAGGTTGCATGAGAAGGCTAGAACACCACCTCCAATGAACTATTCACCTGTGAGCTCATCATGCCATTTAAAATGGCAGTAAATAGAGCATTGTGCTCTGCTAAAGCAACATCTGTGCTTTTAAGGGTATTACATCAGATTGCCATGCAAGACTAACGTCTGGCAAAACAAAACTCATTGCTGTCTGTTTTACAGGCTAAATATTACTGTGTTTTACTCTTAGCTTTTCAGAGAGTTTAGCTTTTATTCTGAGCTTCCAGCTGAGCACTGTGTGAGTGCTATGAATTCTTTCTGGTGGGATGCAGTGCAAACTTCACAGTACTGTGTTTCAAGAAAACAATTGGGTGGTTCTGTATTCAAGGTGAAGCTCACACACAGCACACTTTGCCTTCTGAAGCTTCCCAGCAAATGTTCCTGCAGGTTTGGTTGTACATTGGACAGACTTAGCAAAGACTGTTTTTTATTTTTTCATCCAAAGATGACTGACTTTGATCACCCCGTCTGCTTTTTCTTTCCTTCAGTGATGGGGAGGGAAAGAAAAGAACACCAACCGTCTGCAGCAGTGAATCTCTAAATGCTGTGGGGGAAACACTCACACCTCGCCGCATCTCCTGGCGGCGGAGAATATTCCTGCAGGTAGCTTCACCTATGAATAAATCTCCTTCCAAGATGCAGCATCCAGGTCTGTGTGTGCTTTTAAAGAAAATAAACAAGCACTTGTTACTGAATAGTTATTACTGTAGTGAACTACAACATGTGAAAATAAGAAAGAGAGAGGGGAGTCAGCTTGATACAATGGTTTTGCTAGAACCTTGCTAGAGATCAGTTGTACTCATTTGAACAGAGGACTCTGTCATCAAAATAAAATTAATAGCAATCTACTGCAACTGTGCTGGTAACAAAGAAATTAAGAACTACCTCTTGCTGACAAAGATACCCTCTTTAACAGTTAGCAAATCTTTACCCTAGCCTGCTTACCTAACAATTTTTGTATTTTATGTAATAGGGTTTGCAGAAAATGGTAAATTTTCTGTTTTGTCCTTGTACTGCACATAGCATCTGTTGAGCGTGTTAATAATTCTTAAGGTAGAAAATTCTGAAATTCTGTTATGTTGATAAAGTCACGTTGGTGGAATTCACACCCATAGGTAAATGACAAACTATAATTGGTGACCATAAAGTGCTACAGCACTGCCCGTAGTGCAGCTTAGCAAATGGAAAAAGTTGCTTTTCGTATAGAGCCTATGGTAAATCACAACAGTAAACACGCTTTGCTGTAAAGGAAACTTTATGGATAAATGCTTCTAGAAGGAGCTAGCAGGGAGAAGGGCTGAAATGCTGGGTAACCATTTATTTAGCTTTATTTAATTTAACTATAATGATGTTTAGTTTAAATTAAACACTTTCTATAAGAATAGTTCTGTACTGTTGAACTGCATTTTCTCTGTCTTTGGAATCAGTGCCTCACTGCTGAATGTGGAAGACAACTATTTTTGTTCTGCTGTGATTTAGATTTTTTTTTTTTTTGTGATATGTCAAACATTCTGAGTTTCCTGTAATAGCTTTCTAATTCTTTGCAGATGGTCATGACGGAAGTGAATTGTTACCATTATCCCCTCTTGCTCCACCCTTGGAGGAGGACCCTCTTGTTCTAGTATTGCAAAATGAGGATGGTCCAGATAAAACTGGAGAAAGGAGAAACTCAGAAGAACTACAAAGTCTGTGGAGAAAAGCTATCCATCAACAAATTCTGTTGCTTCGAATGGAAAAAGAAAACCAGAAGCTGGAAGGTTAGCTATTTAGAAAATATCCCTAAAACCTACTACAAATTTTGCTGCCTAAAGCTGAAAACTGTAGTGGTATTGGGCACCTCAAATAGAGATGTGGTTCTGTAACTTTTGGATTAACAGTGCTAGAAAAAAAATACGTTTGCCCAGTTCTGCCTCGCAGTCTACCAGGTTCTCTGTCCACCTGCCAACTCTTGATGAGTCACCTTAATTAAAGAAGAAAATGGTAACTTTCCCTTTTTTAGAGTGTGTTAGGCAAAGGTTGCTACATTCTCTATTCTGGGTGACTAAGTCTAGGAATTCTAATATGGAGTCAGGAGAATGGATGCTGTGTGAACACTTAGGTATAGTAAACCTTACCCTCTATATCTTTTTTCAGTACTTTGCAGTGCATGGCATTTCTCTTCAGGCTTTCTGTCCTTCATTAACCACATCACTGGTAATTTGTAAATATTTGAATCCCAATACAATTTTTGAGCAACTGGCTCTTGAGGTATGTCAAAGAGTTCATTTTTTAGAAGATGAGCACTGTACACTTAAAATTGAGTGCTATTACCAAGCGATCTGAATTTGCCCATGCTGACTTGTCAGCTGCCTGAGCTTCTGGCTAAGGTTTTGGGGTGGGTTTTTTTTTTGTGACTGGTCAAGACTTGCACAAATAAAAGATAGGATGCAATGTCTATCATAGCATATAGAAATTCTTCGGTATAACAGACTAATAGTTTTCAGTGCAATTTGAAAATATCAGATGTGCACTCTGCAATTGCTTCCTTCATCTTCTCGTGTATGGTGTATAACCTCATATATATCACAGTTTGATTCTTCAAAACATAACGATCTTGTTGAGGTCAGTTAACTCTTTTTCCTTCTTTAGTGGTGCTTACTCAGAAGGAAAGAAAAACAGCAGAACAGAAGCCTTTCCAAGTCCTTGCAAGTGTACATGCTTGGATGGTTTTCCTACACATACAGCATATTTGTCTGTGCACTCTCTCTACAGTCTGTCTCCCTGTTGACAAACACTTCTCTGGAAACTCCTAGATTTATGGGCAGCATCTACAGAGAAGTCTGTTTTCACTTAATCCAAAATCTGCATTTAGTGGTTTTTTGCTTTGGTTTGGGTGTTTGGTTGTTGTGAGGTTTTTTGTTTTGTTTTTCTTTTTAGCAAGCGGTCAGCCTACTCTTATGGGGTGAGGAGGCTGGATGCCTGCTGTAGTGACTAATTTTATGTTATTCCCTCTGGTAGTATGAGCTACTGAGGGACAAACTGTTTTCTGTACCCTCCCAGTGTGGCTGGAGGTACTGAAAACTGTTAAATCAGACCAGTTCCTTAAGAGTCAGTTGCAGGTTATTTCTATTCTGTAACTGATATGTAGAAAGTAAGTTCTGCCTGCCTGACCATTTGTGGTGAAAACAGAGGCGTCAGCAGTGGAGACTCCAAACTGGCACCCATCTTCCAGGCCACATCTTGCTTTGTGTTCCAAGGAGCACATTTCCATTCTTGTATGCAGGTTCAGAAGTGTTGCTAGTGAAACCAGTGCTTTGGCTAGCTAGAATTCATCGTCTTATTTTCAAAGGGTGAAAAGTAAACTGCCTTAATGCCCATTTCTAGGCTTCCTTCCTGTGGGCTGCTGTAACATGGGCCATTTTATGGACAGGATGCATGCAGGACTGATACGTTCCAAACAAGTATTGGTTGGTCAGTGGTTGGCATTCCAGCCTATCATTAAATATAAGTCTCAGGAATGGGAAGCGCAGTAACAGAAATGCAGCCACTTCTCTACTTGAAGCCAGCTTTCTAGCTGTGAATTTATTCAGCTGTATATGACTGGTTTAAGACTGGAATTGGTTTGGAACTGCTTTTACTGGTTTTCTGTTAATGTTTTGTTGATTTCTATTTGCAAAATATTAATAGAACCTCTTTTCCTGTTCCTTTTGCTGTCGAGGAGACTTGAATACTATTAGCTCTTTGTTTTACAGAAGGTAAGTTCTGTGAAAGGCACAAACTTTTTTTTTGTCTGAGCAGCTAAAAGCTACTTTTTCCAGTAAGTCACCTAGAAATGCAAGAACTACCAAAAGCAGCAGGACATTTAGCAATGGTTAGGAAGTATGCTAATAAGGATGGTTGCAAGCAACCAAGGTTAGCATAGTTGGTAGTGCAAGTACGATCAACAGAAGCAGCTTGCTGACTTTCACTAGGGTTAACACCAGAGGCAAAGTACTGTTCAGTGAACAGGCACTTAATTCTAGAGGTCATTGTCACACTGAAAATACGTTACTCTGTTCAATCTCATAAAACACTAGAGATACAAGAGAATTCTCAAATGAAATCATACTGCAACAGGGTAGCGTTTAAAATTGCCCCAATCAGACTGCAAATTCCTGTGGTGAGATCACATTCCCATTTTTATGAAAGTGTGCTTCACTGTGCATAGTTGTTGCTTCTACAAGGCCCCCTGTAGTCTTTAATAGATATGGTCTCAGAGATGTAAGATACAGCTTCTGGGAATAATTTGTCACCTACATTTTTGGAGTGGGTTAGGCAATGATTCACCCAATATTGGCTGTATTCAAAGTATTCTGATCAGGCAAAGGAACTCATTGTCGTGTTTTGCAGGTTGTATCATAATGTGAGTTTGCTTTTACCTGGAGATGATGGTGGGGAAGGGGGTATGTCTGTAAGAGGAAGGAGTCTCCTGCAAGGAGCAAGTACTGCACACAAATCAAGGCAAATTTGGGATAACTCAATTGCAGCTTTCAGAGGTCATGTTATGAAATGTACGGTTCAGTCCAATGATAATTAAAACTATCTCTGTAAATTAAGGCACATTCAGGTCTTAATTCCATTTTTTTTTACTCTAGTAGGAGGAGGAATTGGGGTGTTTCTCTGCATGTATATCATATATAATAAAATAACCACAGTTAATTGCTCAGTAATGGAAATAAAAGCTGATCCTCCATGAAGTTCCAGAGTAACTCTGCAGCTTTATTTCAGAAATAGAGTTCTCTTGAATAAATATTTGGTGCTAGGTAGTGCTACGCAGCAAACTTTTTCAGTATCTAGCAACATGAGTTCTGTGCCTTCAGCATAGATGTGCCTTTCTGGATAATGGTTCATGTTGGTTTATTCTATTTACTTCTAGTCAGCCTGATGGTGCCAGGTATCAGTGGCAAGAGCTGTTATCACTCTTTTAAGGGACATGTAGAAACTGGAACCGGTGTGACAGGCTTCTGTTTAGAAGACTTGCCTAGCTTGCTTGCCTAAATCTCTAATATAAGTGTTCATATGTTTGGGACTTTCCATACTAAAAACTATTGTAATGTTCAATATAAACGAGAGGAAAATGATCAAAGGTGTTTTTGCAGTTGAAAGAAGCAGCAGATGTGGTGGAGCTGACTGTGTTGAGTGAATTTTTCTTCTTGCCCCAAGCCTTAAAAAATGTTTTCATGTATTTCATGAATTACTAATGTTCACGGCCCAGTAATAGAAGTTAAATTGTTACCTGCAGCGTCTCATGACGAAAGATTGGCCCCATCTCAGCTATTAACTGATGAATTGTAGAAGGTGTATTTATCCTTAACCAGATTATCAGATAGATATATCTGAATTTGAATGGGTTTTGCATATTTGGTGTCTCTTGTAATTTTCTGATGTTCTCATCTTTTATGTGCTCTTCCTTTGTGTTCTGTGCTCTAGCAAGCAGAGATGAGCTCCAATCAAGAAAAGTAAAACTGGACTATGATGAAGTTGGTACATGTCAGAAAGATGCCATAAATGTTTGGGATAAGAAATTACTAAACTGTAGAGCCAAAATCCGATGCGATGTGGAAGATATTCATTCCACTTTGAAAGAAGGTATTTATGTAGGACGACTTTTAACTATACAGTCTGAAGATTATTACTTTTTGTTATTCCCTTTTGATACCGAAGGAAATCTGCCAGTAATACACTACTTCCAGTAGTGTAAAATAATGAAAAAATTGTCTTTTTGCAAATGCACCCACCTCCTGCTGCCAAACAGAAAATAGGTTCTGCTGCCTCTGCAGCTTTACAATGTCATCAATGCAGAAACATGCATTGTCATACTCCTGAAAGTAGCACCTTGTGCCCATGTATTATTACATCGAATATTGAACTTGGGAGCTTCTCCAGCTAGCTGGGAGCTTCTGGTTTCTAGTCTGTGGCTCCTATCCAATTGACTGGGTTTCTTACTCTGATTTTCTTACTGAGCAGGCAGCACCATAATGTCTAATGTGGACTGTGCCCAAAACCTGGGGGAGTTGCAACCAAGCTTCAGAGACCAGAAGGACCACATCTTGTGGAGCCTGGACTATTGTCTTTTATTATTTTGTTCCCTTGAGTAAAAGGCTGGGGATTTTGGCTTGAAGTAGATCTTCCCATGGCCTAGCCATAGGCCAGAAGGCCTTGTTAGTGTTAAGCAGATGTAGAGTCCACTTGCACCACTGCGCTCTCCTCCATAAAGCCTCACGTCTGTATTACAGATGCTGAAAAATAATACTTCAGTTTAAGGTGTCTTTTGTACAGAAGCAAATTTTAAATTGCTACCAATGAGAATCGTGGTAGAAATAAGGTGGTTCCTGCTAGTAGCCTGCAGAAGACTGCCAACAAACGTCTTTCCTTGCTGCCCTGTCTTCTGCTGCTGGACTGCAGTTTACAGTTGGGAATCGTGGATTTGCTTTTTCTAATTTGTATTCTTGTTAAATAATTATTTGCCTGGAAAGTATTAGCAGAGTTGACAATTGATTTTGACTTATGAATGTTGGTTTAGAGAGTCGGAGGACGTATGCAGAAGTTTCAAAGTAGTATTTTTATCTAGTTTGTGCTTTCGTAGGTGCTTGGCTGACTTGAGCGAAATGCTGTCTTCCAGTATGAACGGTTCTTTATCCTTCCTTTGGTATGCAGCATTAATGCTTTTAGGTTTGAACGGAGGATTTCGTAATCTGTACATCTTTCTTCAAGCCCATGGACTGACATCAGCAGCCCTTTGGAAAGGGGAAGGGGAGGTGGACTTCCCTGTGTTTTTACACCTCTGAATTCAGTTCAGCCTTTCTAAACAGACCGGTGAGCATTCTGTGTGTAGCCGTGCATCTTTTCCTGCTGAAGGCTAACAGCTCAGAGGTGGCAAAACAAGTACAAAATCTATACTTCAGTTGTCCAATGCGCTGGTCAGTGTAATTACCAGAAGTAATCAGTTTAGTTAGTGGGACTGAGCTGTGGTTACTGAGTGAATACGCTGCAGAGTGGACAACTTCTGAAGCTGACTGTTTGTAAGAGATCCTCCAGAATGGTTCAGCCAAGATTATGACAGAACAAATTCTCGTGTTACAGCACTAAAAATATCCCCCTGCTTAGGCTTCTTGTTTTTTTGACTGATTGCAGGTGTACCAAAAAGTCGTCGGGGAGAAATTTGGCAGTTTTTGGCTGTGCAGCATCGAGTCAGACACAGACTGCCAAACAAACAGCAACCTCCTGATGTCTCTTACAAAGAACTTCTGAAACAACTGACTGCTCAGCAGCACGCCATCCTCGTAGATCTAGGTACGTCTGTTTGCAGCTGGGAGATTTTTCTGACTTGTTTCCTGTGCCTTTGAGTGGAAACATACCAGTCTTAATGGAAATTATTGCTGGAGGTAGATAACTGCTGTATCATCACCACTTCATAAGCTGTCAGGCTACATTCTGTGTATGCCACTTAGTATCCTCTAGGCAGATGATTTCTTAGATTATGCTGTTTGTATTTATGCTCTTCGTCTAAAAAGAGAAATCAAGTAGTTGCTTCTGGAAGTTCTCTGCAGGTGGGAATATGAAATCTGAGTGGATGCAGTCTAAAATCAATAGTACAATACAGATCAATCTGACTAAAATCAACCTGCATATGAAAGCAAAGAGAAGAGGTCTATGGGAAGACAGAATTGCTGGTTTTCAGACAAATCTGTTGGGGTTCTTTTTGAATATCAACTACTTTTTTCTCTTTTTACATCAGGACGGACATTTCCAACACATCCTTATTTTTCTGCCCATCTGGGAGCAGGACAGCTGTCACTTTTCAATCTCCTGAAAGCGTATTCTTTGCTGGACAAAGAAGTGGGTTATTGTCAAGGTATAAGCTTTGTAGCTGGAGTGCTGCTTCTACATATGAGTGAGGAACAGGCCTTTGAGATGCTGAAATTCCTCATGTATGACCTTGGCTTCCGTAAACAGTACAGGCCAGACATGATGTCACTACAGGTAAGTCAGTCCTTTTCCTAAAGCAAACCACAGTTTTAAATTAATTTTGAGCTCTCAGAGGTTGTTCGTGTTCGCTCGGGTCTTAAGAAGCTTCTTATGCTGTTTTGGAGGTTGTGAGGTGCATGCAAATGTTATTGTTGAACTCCTCTCCAGCTCTGAATTTGCAAACAGAGAAGTTCAGAACTTGCAGATTTTTCCTGTCACACGTCCCCATCATCTCCTGTTTGGAAACTCTGCTTTCTCTGCTATTTTGTGCTTCCTTTTCTTTTCCTCACTTCTCTCTCTTCTTTATGCCAAAACCTCGATTTGCTTGCATCTGTATAGATGCAGTTTAAAAATAAATTTGATTTTGTTTTTCTTCAGTCCATAAGCACTTAGTTATAGATTTATTTATTTTTTCCCCCTTAACTCCAAGTCAAATCAACAGTGACACCCAGTGGCCGGTCAGTGTACTCCACAGCCATTTGTACTTGAAACTGCCCAGTCTTACCTCATCATTTGCACCTTTTTTTTTCTTGTCAGCCTCAACCCCACCACCCTTAGAGAGAAAACAGGATAATTTTTAATCATTTAGTTTGCTTATGAAACAATGGATGGTGTGCAATATTAGTCTTTTAACAGGTAGTTATAGATACTCAAGGCTGCTTAGGAAGGAGACACAAAGTCTTTCAGATCTGTATCAACTTCAGGGTTTAAAGTCTGAGGAATTTTTCACCTTGAGATGTAGCTGTCGCCTGATTGAAATAACTATATGCTGTGAGCCCCTAATATTATAAAGGGATATACCACTGCTGAGTTAAAGCTTGTAATCCATGCTGGAGAAATGGAAAACTGAGGCGGATACAAAATCTCATTTATTTTCGTTCCTCCCTGTATAGCAAGCACTTACAATTAAGAAAAAATTAAGATGAGTTTTAGTCCACTTTTTGTCAAAAAAAGTACTTTAGGTGCTTATTTGGTAAATGTCCAGAACAAGAGAGTAGATTGTAGTTAAAGAAATTTTATATGCTTATTCTAAAAATAATAGGAGTGTTTTACTCTGGATGTAGATATGCTATAACAACTTCATTGTGATGAATTAAGGGTGAACAGCCATAAAAAGCATCATTCTACTTCTTCCCAGTCCCAATATGTTTTGAACCAGTGGGAGTCAAAGTGTGATAAATACATGGTAGTGGTATTTTTTTCCCCCCCTAGAATATGCTCTCTTAGTGTTTGTATGTTATGCTGCAGTTGTACTTTCAATGACATCGGATGGTTTGAGGGCATTCAGATGTCCAGGATTTCAGTTTTTGATTTAAATGAGTCTGAAACATTCATTGTCAGAAGATTGAGGAAGAACGCTTTTTAAAAATTTCAAGAAGGTTTATCGCTTGTGGTGCTTTTTGCCCTTTAAATGAAATGACCTCTCTTTCCCCACAGTTTGCTCCTAGGCAGTTATCCTGTTTTAGACAAATCTACAAGTTTTGTCTGCTCAAAACAAACTAGACTATGGAAGATGACTTAGAGGATCTCACTAAAACCTGACCTTTTGTTTTAGTTTTTAACATGAGTAAGGCACTTGCAAATTCTTTTGTATTCACAGTACTGAAACATAAGTAAGCTTATATGTAGAATTAACTTCTGTCCTGTAGAAGAAAAATGTTAGATGTTTCCCTAAGGATAACAAAAACTTATTTGATTTATATTTTTAATTGTTATCTGGAAAAGTAGTAATCTGGAGCCTTAGTTCATGCTCGTCAATTCATCCAATTAGTTTACTGCCTCTGTGATACTATTCTAATTTCACATGTAAATGTGTTTTGTATCAGCAGCATTGTCCAAACTGTGCTTAATAGTATCTTTGGAAATTTAAGCAAGGACTAAAATACATATAGGAATTTATATAATTGGCCTGAATGGGAAGTTATCTGTCTGCTTGTGGGCACGGCTGACTGATAGTTTCAAGTGCAGTCAGTTCTCAGTAGGGAAGAATCATGACTGCTAAAAGTAGGAAATAACTGGATCCAATAGGTCATTTTCTTATTGAGGAATGGATTCACCTCAAGCATAAGGCAGTTGACAGCAAAATTGCACCTGACAGCCAATCAATGTATGTTTGCTTCTCTTGTGCTTTCCGAGAGAAGCATTGCTCTGTGCTATGAGTCTTACTGTAGAATATAAACTATTGAAGCTGAAAGGAAATAATTTGCTGGAGAGTGATATTTTTAGCAATGAATAGCAACTTTTAACCACTTTCCTTTGCAGCCTTTTACAGATTGTCTAGCAGCGCTTTTTCGTGTCAGTATCTTAAATTTCTCTGGACCACTGGAATGTAGGAGGTGCACTGGGAAATATCTATGTGCTACACCTCTATTGACCCACCTATCTAATTTAGTTTGTAGGTACAGAAGCTGCCTTAAGTGATGGTTATAGCATAAGAGTTTTAAATGCAGCAAAAATACAGCCAAGATTCGAAGGATGAAAGCTGAAATATGTAAATTTAGCCAGAAGTAGTTCAACTTTGTAATATGGAGAGTTCTGGCATCTCTGCTTTCATTGTTGCAAAACTGAAAGTTCTGGTTTGTTGATAAAGTTAGATCAATATATTCTTTTCTAACCTTAAGCCTGTGAGTCTGGAAATGATACTTCATTAATAATTAGGTTCAAAGTGTCCTTTGTTATTGACTGCTGGGTTGGTTTGAATTCATTAGGGGTGGGTTGTTTCTACGTGAGTAGATACCTCTTGAGGCCCCAGGTAACAATTATGCTTATTTTACAGTGCCCTCTGTACTGGAGTTAATTTCCCTTGAGTGAAACATGAATGGCTCGGAAGACTGAGTAAAGCTGAACTTTTCTTTCTCTACTTCCTCCTCCTCTTCCCCCCAACCCCTTCATGCACTGTAGATACAGATGTATCAGCTCTCAAGGCTTCTTCATGATTATCACAGAGACCTGTATAATCACCTTGAAGAAAATGAAATCAGTCCCAGTCTTTATGCTGCACCGTGGTTTCTTACACTGTTCGCATCTCAGTTTCCATTAGGATTTGTAGCCAGAGTATTTGGTAAGAAAGTTTATTCTATTGCAGTAATAAACAGAACAATGTTGTCCATTGTGTTTCGAAACTCTCAGGGACTAATTTTCTACATACTAGGGACATTTAGGGTGGCTTTTGTGGGTGGCAAGTAGCAACACTCTTCATGGTGGGATTCAGCTCCTTTTCAAAGAGGAAAACCAAAATGTATTCTTTGAAACATCAGACTTAGAGCAATTAAGTATGTCTGTTGTTATTAGCCGTGAGATTGCTGAAATGTGAACAGCAGGAAGTTTATTGCTGCAAATGTATTTTAATACATCAAGCCTTCAGATTATGCCTATAGAAAAGTTCATCTTGTTGAACTTGCAGAGCGAAAAAAGGGAATGTGTGAATGTGTTGATTTTAAAGAAAGTGTTTCTGAGTAACTGATTCTAAAGTGATTTCTCATAAAGATTTAAGTAAACTTGAACTTAAAGGCTGTTTCAGGTATTCATGTATATGTTGAACAGTTTCCTAGTTTGAGTAGGTTTCATATTCTGTTCAGTTTTTTTTCATGTTATGCTTCTCTTCAGTTAATGTCTAATACAAAAACTTAAATACCGATTGTGACTTGTAGTGTTTACAGTATCAGCATGTCAAGTACTTTGTTTTATATTCTTTTATTGTCAATAAGAACGGCCAGTTTAATCAAATATCTAGTAATGAAGCTTTTTTTTAAAAAAAAATAATTTATTAACATAAAACTCGCTGTGCTCAGATATGTACCAAGAAGTAGGTGCATATGTCATGTTCTTCCTCTTAAATCAGACTTTTTTTTCCCACTTGATTTTTCTGTTTTCATATGGCATCTTTTGGCTTCCTTTAAGAAACTCAACCAGACTTTTGTCTCATGTTTTATTACTGGTATGTTAGGTTTTAATTTGTTTGGTGTGGTGATTTGGGCAGGAAGAGGGCTTTGGGTTTTGGTTTTCTTTTTTTTTACCTAATGGTTTCTCCATTGCAGAGCTTTTTTTTTTTTTTTTTGCTTATAGTAAACTTTCTGAGTGCTCTTTGTTTGATCAAATGTTGAGTATATCTGTTTTTCAGTGGTATTCAAGTGATTGGCACATCACTTTCCCAGTGGGATTATTTAATGCTGGGACACTCAAGCATTTTGGTTTTTGGTTTTTGTGGTGGGTTTTTTTCTATTTGATTTGTTTTTCAAGGCTAAAGTGTTTGAGCGTTTTTTTGCCTTCAGTAAGCTTTGAATTTGGAAAACAATATATATTTTTTTTTTAAGGGTGGGGTGGGTCAGTATTAATTTCTCTATGAAATTAAATGAGCAAAGGGAAGCATGTTCCCATTTTAAAACTCACAACTCACTATATTGCTTTGTCTCCTAATGCTCTGGAATCTTCCATCTTCAGTGTTATGGGCCATTGTCACATACCATTAACAGGGTTAACGTCCACCCCTTGCAAATTATATTTATTGTGCTTGTATGTGCTTCATAGACATGAAAAGTGATACTTGCAGTAACTGTTTGAGTGAGGTGGCTTCCTCACCAGTGTCCTGGTGCGACCAAGAGGATGACCTCTTGGTATCGGGATCAGAAGTTGAGTTTGTCCAGTTGTGTAGCCCTGCTCTTGGTGGTGTGACACAGGAGGCTTATTTGAACCTGCCCGTGTGCTGAGTTCATCTCAGTGACTGCAAGTCCAGTGATGCTACTGAGACTGAGTTTGTAGTTACTGTGGTCAGGTTTCTGTGTGGTCTCTGCCTACTGACTTCTGGAGAACCTAGACCTTCCGCTCGCATCCGTGTAATAAAAGTAAGGGTTTGGGACTTAAATTATAGCCAGCGTGATCACTACTATGGATTTTGAAAATAACATGATTGGTTACGGAATCTACATGATCCTTTTTTAAGGGCTAGCTTCTGCCTGTAGAAAACAGTAAAATGTCAGTATGTTGTGTTGTGATCTGCTCCCCAATTGCTTTTTAGTCATAGATGCACTTAAAAACAATTAGCAGTTAGTTAACAGTCTGTAGTCTACAGTAGACAGCAATGAAATGCATATTGCAGATAACAGTTACAGACGTAACAAACATGCAATATTTTCTTTAATGCTCTCTCAAATCTGCAAGATGACAGAAAATGCTTTTATAGGCTTTAATTTCATGTTGAAATAAGACAGATGGCACTTCGTAACTGAATAAATCTGCAGTGTGATTGATTAAAAGAAAAAAGTTCTCAGCAAATATATATATTTATCCAATCTTTAGCTGTCATTTTCAAGATATTTTAATGATCTTTTTCAGACATTATTTTTCTGCAAGGAACGGAAGTCATATTTAAAGTAGCACTGAGCCTACTTAGCAGTCAAGAAACATCTATAATGGGATGTGAGAGTTTTGAGAACATTGTTGATTTTCTTAAAACCACTATTCCAGATATGACTCAGCCTCAAATGGAGAAAATTATTACCCAGGTAAGGTTGTTTTTCTCTTTACATTTTCCCCTCCATTTAGTTTTCTTTAAAAGAATCATGCTTGAGATGCACGTAAAAGTTTTTTGGTTTGAAATGCAAAGGAGTCATCTTCCCAGGAGCTTGTGTAGAAATAGGATATGAGCTAATTTCGATGGATTTTGGACTGCCATTTTAGCAAGACTTCAGTTGCTACCTCAAGGTTCAGTACAAAGGTTTTTTTGTGCCCCAGCTATTGGGAAAACATGACTTTTATTTACAAATTTCACCATGAGAAGGGTAAAAGTGACCTATTTTCCAAAGCTAAACCCAGCTATTGCTTCCTGCTAGTAGGTGAGCAGTCCAACAGTTTGTGATGGGAAGCACAACTTGCCATGGTGGGAAGAGGCAGCATCACAATGACTTCTTCTCCTGATCCTTCAAACTTCTTCCTTCACAGGGCCAGTTACCCATGTAGGAAGTTTTCTGACATCTTCAACTTAAAATCCCACAAGTTAGGAGGTTGGTGAGGCTGTTTATATCAATCTGTATTAAAATCAAAGTCAAACAAATTTCTGCTGTTCTATTGGGAAGGCAATATCTATGCTCCTGGGGATCATTTCTAGGGTGCTTTCATGCTCTCATGCAGCTTCCCTCTCTCAACTCAGCCCTGTCTTTGGAAGGATCACAGGTATTTGGTGGCAGAGGTAAAAGCACCTCAGTATTGACCCCTGCCTTTATTTCATCAGTATCATTGTAACTTCATTGCAAAGGGCGAGAGTAGAAGAGAAAGAATTACTGATGCTGATAAAGGAAAAGCAACTGCTAAAGCTTCTTGTGAAATACTGTCAGTGGCTGAGATCTTCCATTTCTCGACATCATCTTCCTCTGCATTGAAGCTACAAATTAAAATGATCTCAATCTAGTACCTTAACTGTAAATCTGTGAGCAGTTTTCCCCCTTCAGGTGGCAGTTTGTAGACAACAGAAGAGCTCTAGAAAACCATCACCATGTGCACGAGTGCAGTTAACACTGATGCATTCCTAAGGTTTAGTTAATGCTTGAATGTTTTGGGTGCTGCCAGTTAAGAATTAATTTTTAGACAATGTGTAATTTTTGATTTCTTCATTGCAGTGGTTTAATTGCCACGCTAAACCTATGTCAGGCAACTTGAGTGCCTACATTCACAATTCACTGATTCTGGCAATGATCGAGATGGTATTTCAATATTGATATTATTAGAAATTGAAGTTCTGTCCCATGGTCTGTGTGGGTTGCAGAGCAGTCATGGTGTAGTGAGCATGGTAGAAGTGGCTTTGTGCAAAGCCAGATTCGATGAGTAAAGAATGAGTTGTGTAGCCTGAGTGGTGGTAGACGTGGTTATGTGTGGGTCAGCTCAGCTCCGAGAGGAAGATCGCCTACTTGCCCATGGTGTGGTCTCATGTTGAGCAGTCTTCTGGATCTGCATTCACGTGTAGACTGCTTGTATCGTGTTGCTCCTACCTAGGCTGGCTGCAGGTGGAGTAGTTTGTCTGTGTTGTCCTCTTAGAGTGGATAATGAAAGAAAAACGTAAACATTATGGAGGACTATAATACGCAGATGAAGAATTGACCAGTTAGCTACATAGAGGAAAATGGTACTCGCCCAGCTTGAACACCATATGTAATTTAAAATTTTACTTCATTTGAATTACCTGAGGAACAGTGAATGTAACGCAGAACTTCTGTTGAGGGATCCATGTGTGTCTTCTGTTGGTGTAATGTTTGCGATGTCTAGAAGAAGGAGCAGAATTTATGTCACTGTAGACATCCTTCCCTTCCTAGTTTAAACTCTTTGGTAACTTTCAGAAGCTGAGAGGCTAGAAGTACAAACAGATAAGGGTCATATAGTCCCATCACTGTTAGTTCCATAGTCTTCACAATGCTTTGTCACCAAAGCATCCAAGTAAGAAAATAATCTTCCTGCAGAGGCAGAAACTGTAACAGGGAAACTGTGACGGTGAAGAGTGTTTTTATAGAAGTCTGTTAAGTGGGCACTTGGAGTCAAGACATCCAGTTTTAAAGGTGGAGATCTGATGACTCCAGGATTATTCTTCCTCATTGTGTGATCTTGCTCCCATCACAGGCTGGTGAAACTTGAATTAAAAAATTTCTTCTTGAACTTCTTAATATTCCTGAGCCAAGAGATAATAAGACTTGGTCATGTTATAAAATTCTGGGTTTAAATCAGACTTTTCTGCAGATACATCTCATAATATGTTATTTGGTAATTATAAAAGTGATGATCCAAGTTATTCTAAAGTCCATTATTTATTATAACAATAAGAACTCTAGATGCTAAAATGCCCTTACTGTAGAATTCCCCTTAAAAAAACTTTTCTGAGAGGAACAGGGAAAAAAAAAAATTAATCAAGCAGAGTTGCCTCTTAACCAAATATTCATGTGGAATAAGTGTTCTCTACTGTAGTTAAAAATGTTTTTTTTTTTTTCTCTCACAACAGGTGTTTGAGATGGATATTTCAAAACAGCTCCATGCCTATGAAGTAGAGTATCATGTTCTGCAGGATGAACTGCAGGAAAATGTGAATCCCTGTGATGATGGTGAACCCCTGGAGAAGCTGGAGAGGGCAAACAGTCATCTGAAGAGACAAAACATGGATTTGTTAGAGAAGCTACAGGTAAATGACTTAAGTCTACAGACTCATAAGGTCGTATCCATGATTCAGCCAGTAGAGGAGTTAAGTGTCTTTTTTTAAGTCTATGTGAGAAGTTGCCGAACTGCAAGACCGCATGCAGTTAAGCAGTTCTCTTAGTTACATTGATTTACTCCTATTAGACTTATTTTTAACTTCTGTCATTCCTTGGACTTCTCCTTCTTGATTTAGATTTCTTTTTCTCAAAATATCTCTACCCTTATATCCCATAAAATCTGTTGGCAAAATTTGTGTGTCTTGCTGAAAAATAAGTTCTGTCCCTTCCTCTCTTTGCTTTGCTATTGGAAAGTTTTAAGAAATAATCCATAGTGCAGTGAATTTGCTTTCTCTAGACCTTTGTAGGCAGTATATTTCTGTTTCCTTTTGCTGAAGCTCATAGTCCTACTTTTGAAATGTGTCCTAGCAGACTCAAATACAGCTGAGTGCCCACCAGACTTTGGCTGATAAAGTCATGCTTTAAAAAAGTCTTCTCTTCTTCCTTCGCTATTCACTCTTTCTCCCATAGCTGGGCCAAGACTTGTTTCAGATTTCAATATGTATTGTCTTGCCTTTTCCTGAAAGACAAGCTCTTCTTTTTGCATCACCAGGCTATTTCTTCTTATATTTGTTAATTTGGGAAGAGCTCAGAGATCACCTTCAGCTTCTGAAGCCTGAAAATAGCAGCAGGGTAAAAATGAAAGATCAAGTCCTAGTTATTTTTGTGTTTGTGGGCTAAGGGTGCTGTGCTGTGTTCTTTTGATATTGAAAACAGGGATCACTTTTTTACTATTACTATTTTTTACGCTATTATTTTTCTTTATTTATTCACTGCTACCTGGGCTTTTACCTCTGTTCTGAAAATGCACCAAGGGCATGGAATAATTATGAGTGACTGATTTGAAAAACTCTATTGAAGCTCTTCTGTTCTTCCAGAGCATCATATTGTAATGCATCTTCCTCAGTTCCTTAACCTCTTCATCTTTTTTTTGTGTAATTTTGTCATTCCTCTGCTTGGACCCTTTCCTAGGAATGGTCAGAATTCCCCCACTTCCCACGGTGAGGCATTTGCTACTCCTGAGATCTTGGGCTTCTGAGTACTACTCAGTGGCTTTTTTCCTAGAGAAAGCTGTAGGTCTTTCATTGGAGAACACAGAACACTGTCTGCTTCTAACCTTAACGTTGAGGTTCTCTTTCTTGTAGCCTCTCCATCCTGCTAATTTATGTTATTACCTAATGTTCCCATTGCTCCATCACTGTCTCTTCCAGGGCTACTCCAGCTGCTGTTTTCCTTTTTCCTCCCTGCAGCTCCAGTTCCTTGTTACTCTCAACTGTCCCTTGCTTGCTGCAACTTGCGTGTCTCCTTTCTTCTCAAAAGCTTTCAGAAATCCTTCAGATTGGTCCGGACACTATAGGGAGATTCTGTATATGATACACAGTAGGCATTCCTTGTATCATCTGCCTGCACTGATGTCTTCTAGAAACATCTATGTAATTAAGTTCTTTCCTTAACTTTTAGAATACTTTTTTTTTAATTATAGTAACTTGGAACATCTCAGTTTATTATAATGATATTGTTTACAGGTTGCTCATGCTAAAATTCAGAGTCTGGAATCCAGCCTGGAGACTATTTTGACTCGAGAGAACAAAATGAAGACTGCAATTCAGTCCCTGGAACAGGAGAAGATGGCATATCAAAAGACTCTTGAGCAGATAATGAAGTATTTGCCAGCAGAAGCATTGTCTGACTGTGAACTGCTCCTGAAGGAAGTAAACTACAATCCAAATAATAAAATAAGGAGTAAGCCATAAACCCAGGGTTTTCTAGGCAGCACTTCTTCAAAAAAAGGGAAAGAAAAGATGATTATGCTGCTTTCAAAGGACTTAGCAATAGGCAACGGTGTTATCCAAAACTCGTGCTGGGACACTCATAGCTACAGATGGGCCTTGTCAGTATGCAAATTCAGGCTCTTAATTTTTTTTATGATTATGTAAATAAATCACAAGGGGGAAATAAAGGATTCTCACATGTAATTATGATGATTAGATGTATATTTAGAGTTGACCTAAAGGAAAAGAGAAATTTCAGTACTCAAAGCCAAGCTAATGGTGATCTACAAATTCACTCTGGATGTGCTTGTCTTGTAGTGAAATGAGGATAATGTGTCTTTATATATATGTATGTTGAATAATACTTGAAGAAAAAAAAACAAAGAGAATGTAATCTTCCCTCCAAAGAGCAGCATGTTTCACATCTTCTGTGGAAAATCTGTGTGAACTCATGCGTGCCTCTCTTTTAATTCTACTGACATTGTGTGCACAGACCAATAAGCAGAATAAGTATCGTGACTTGGTTTGTACAGAAAGAGCTCTAGTGCCATCCACTGCCTGGGCTGTACTGGTCAGCAGTGTAATTCCACATGCATGTTGGAACTGGAAACAAACAAAAAAAATAAATCACATCATAGCTCCGCCTTCATAACTCTGAGCTAAGAAATAGTTATCTGTACGCACACGCGGGACTTGTAAAGGCAAGAGCTAAGGGTGACTGCTACTTCCTTCCCAGCCTGGTTGCTTCCACCTGTCCTGGAGTTGGCCGTGATGACAGGAGGAAGGAAGCAAGGCCGTAGGATGGTATTCTGATGTTAATTTTCTGCAGGGGACTTGCTGTTGTAAGAGTTAGGCGTGTAAGGGGTTCTCATTTAACCAAAGAAATACTGCAAGAAGCCTTGTCTTACCATAGTGGGAGCCAGAAAGCTGTTCTTAAATTTTATTTGAAGGGAAAACTGAGGCAGGCTACAGGAAGTTGTGCATAAGTGCATGGTAGAGGACCAAGCAAGTTTCAAATATTATGTACCTTTCAGTTTTCGCATACACAGTGGATATACATTTCAAAGGGGATTCTAAAGTACAGGTGCAGTTTTAATAATGCTTTCCAGGTTATTCCTGTTTTATTACTGCTTTGTGATCTTTTTAAAACAAAAGTAATGAATTTGTGTGTTCTGGGCAGAAGGTGAGAGAAGCTCTGATCATTTCAAGAGAGAAAATATGTTTATAAAGGTATAAGATATAGATTTGAAAATGTTTTTGAGTGGAATTTTGGAGAAGGCTTAGACAAATATGTAATAGACACGTATTTTGGAGTGCATGTCTGAACTGTTAACTGAGTGTTACAGTGGCTCTTATTATCTCTTGCCATTTATACTGTATTTCAGGAAACCCTTAATTCTTTTAAGTAAGAAAAACAATTAAGCAAAGTGCCAAATCCAGCAGTGTCTTTATGCATAAGGTTGTCCAATTTAGAAAGCAATCATCTGAATATCACTGCTTTCAAAGTATCGTACTTTATGTTAACAGAAAAGTAAGGAACAACAATGCTGATGTGCTGCAGGCTGCTATGGAACTTAGGTGTTTGGGGTCTCCTGGGTTTTATTTTTGTTGTTGTTTTTTACTTCCATGGTGTTTTATTTGATTAAAGATACTGATTTACTTAACAGTCTTTCTTTTTACAGTTGGGGTGAAAGGTCTTAACACTGTGTATAAAATCATGCGGAATTTGACTAGATATTTCAAGAATGTGGTATTGTACCAGGTGGGGAAAATGCCAAGTGAAAAGGCAGTTCTTTGCAGTTTTGTTCAAAGTGAGTTTTAGCTGATGTGTACATACACAACCAATCCCAGAAACTGCAGTAGTGTGTATTATAAAGAATCAAGGTTATTCAGATACTTTTTTTTTTTTTAAAGATGCACTGAATGTGCTTTATCTTCTATTTCACTTATAAAATTTTTCATGTAATGCCTGGAGAAATTTCAATAAATGTCATTGCTGCATTTCCCATGGCCTCTGGCTAGTTTTCTTTTTGTACACTTGAAGTACTAATCCCATTCTCAGTAGTACTGTTTACATGGAAGATGGTTTATAGTTTCTAGTTGTGGGGAAAAAACCTACAGGATTTGCAGAAGGACATGGGAAGGATGGAAATTCTTAGTGGGGAAAATAGTCTTGCGTTGTTCTTAACTGAAGATAAAATGATTAAAAGGTATTTTTCTTCTGTGGCAGTACATTTAGTACATATGCATGTTGAGAATAATAATTTGATGATCCCTACACTGTGCATCCACCTGGAAGGAGGTGGAGGACACGTATGGACAGGAAGGAGTAAACTACAGATGTAAAACCACGATGAGGTAAGTGTCTCATGACATTAGGACATTTTTATTCCGAATACAAGTGTGTAACTCGGTATCTGTAGAGTGTCTAGCTTGAAGTCTCTGCTCAAGCAGGTATGCTCCAGACCATCGTCAGATGAATAACCAGGGCAATTACCTGGAAGACTCTGAATGGCGTGTGTGTTTGTGTTTATCTGTTTGTCCCTCCCTGTCTATCCTAGAGATAGCTTTACAGCTGTTCTGTTCTGGTTTCTGTTCTGTGAAGAGGGAAGTCTGAGGTGCAGTGAGACAAAGCTGCAATGATAATTATTTGGGAGAAGGGATAGTTCCTGAGTACGGACAAATTGTTCTTTTATTCCTGTATCTTGTTTTACTATTTGGGAAAATGATTGTCAAAATAAAGCTATTTTTGTCGGAGCCAAGAGCAACAGCACTCTCAGTTTTTGCAGTCAACTTGCAGAGGCACAGACTTGGGAGGAAAAAGTACCTGCTGCTTTCGGGAATGCAGGAAAAAATTTCAGCAGGTGGGTCCAAGAATTTGCTATTGTTGATACAATCCGGAAGGTCTGCATGTGGATGCTTAATCTAAACCTAAACCCACACAGGTATTAGTGTGAAAAGCCTTTTGTGTGATGAGGTGAATAACCCCAGGCACTGTTAATAGTGATTATCCACTCTGTCTTTGTAGTCATAGACGAGTGTTGACAGGCGTGTGCAGGCTGTAACATGTCAAGCTTTGTGCCAGGCTACACCATCCATTTGAAGAGTTGTAATTGATTCTGTATTTCTGTCGTTTAGCTTTTACTGTCAGTGTTAGCTCTGGAATGTATTTAATGTATGCTTTGCTTTTCTCAGTCTTTATAGTGTGTAGAAAGAAGAAAATTTAACTTTCTTTTCCAAAAAGGTGTGCTGAATGCTTAGCTATATCCTTCCTCCAGACATCTGGAGTGCAAGGGATAGAGTTTATATGCCTAAAGTTTAATATAGTGGCTCGGTCTGTCTGAAAGCACATTAAACTCGGCAGCAACACTAAAAAGCTGGGCAGTAAAGCAGAGATTACCATGTGCTTTGAGCAGCTGATGGGTTGTGTGCTCACCGCCTTGCAATGAAGTGGAATCTGGACAGGTTGGTGCTTGGTGTGTCGTTAGGTTTTATTTTTAACGCGGACCTTCTGGACCAAAGGAAGGAGCTGGTGGTGACCCTTCACCAAAATGTTGCATTGGGTTTTCATTTGAGTTGAGAAGGTTTTCCGTTTCTTCAGTATTCTTTTCTTCTGAACACCTGCTCAGCACACGCTTTTTAACAAGGGAACTGGGAGTCGTTTGTAGTCTCACCTTCAGAAAAACTTCTCTTGGAGCTTACCACGAACTGTTCCTGTACTCGTATTACAGCTTATTCAAGTCTTCACTCTGATAAAAGAAAGTTAGAGGGCTTTTATATATTGGTTTTATTTTTGGTTAGAGTGTGTGCTGAGAAATGATATAAACGCCTTCCGTAATGTCCTGCTGGAATGTACGTGGGGAGAAGTATTGAGTGAGCTCGGGCTTGTAAAATGCTGGACTAAGAGATATCACTTAGTGTGGGAAAATAGGTCTATATCTGACTTCAAACCAGAGACCTAGTTGCACTAGGTGTGTGTGCTCTGTACCATTACCTGTCCACATGATTACTTAAATTGCCTGCGTACACTTACTATTTGGAGTTGCAGATATTTAGATGTATACGGTCATTTTTGTCTAAGAAGTTTCAACTGCTTATATCATCCAATTTTGAGTGCAAATGAAGCATTCTGCATAGTATAAGTGTCCAGGATAGCCATCCAGCCCAAAACCTTGTTTCAGAGCAGTTGAAACACACATACTGAAGAAAGAGCTGGTTTGAGCCTATAGTTCATTTTCCCTTGGCTGGAGTGGGCTATTCACTCCAAGTGGGCTATCCAAAATACAACCACAGAATATCTCAAGTTGGAAGGGACCTGTAAGGATCATAGAGTTCTACTCCTTTCCCCTTGCAGGATTTCCTGGAACTAAACCATATGACTAAGACTCATCCAGATGCTTCTAGAACTCTGACAGGCTTGGTGCTGTGACCACTTCCCTGGGCAGCCTGTCCAAGTTACCAACCACCTTCTCAGAGAAGAACCTTTTCTGAATGTCCATCTGAACTTCCCCTGGCATAGATTTATTCCATTTTCTTATGTTCTGTCACTGGTCACCAGAGATCAGCCACTTACTCCGGGGACACAGTGTGAAGTGAGGAGTAGATCGAGGCTAGCTGGAGCCTGGAAGCAGCCACAATAACACCATGCAAAGCCTGGCTTGCCAAACATCCAGTGTGTGGCTCTGGGAGGGCTGGACATCCCCTCCGTGCTGCATCTCAGTGCTCCTTGCTTCAGACATGGTCAAGCCTGGTCCTGTGGACTGTTTGTCCCGTGCAGTTTGTGCTCCTGAGACAAGTCTTCCAGTTGAGTTTTATAGGCTGAGACATCTCTATGATGCAAACCAAATCAGAGTAAGTACCTGATGGTTACTAAAACCCTGTTGTAGCCCCCCAGTGTCAGTCAGCATCCCATCAGCTCTTCTCCAGGAGGATACAAGACTAATTTTGTATGAAGCTGCTGGGCTGTCTGCACTGACCTCTCCAGCACTCAGTAAAAGCTGATTTAAACTTCTTTTGTCCAGTTCTAAAAAAAAAAAAAAAAAATTTGCCTTGATTTTTTTTTTTACTGATCAATCTGCTAAAGTTGATGCTTCAGAGGAAATTGTAGTTATTAAATTTGTGCCCGAATATTGCCCACGAGGTGTCACTGTTGCTTTTGTAACACGCAGCTCCTCTGTGTGTGTGCGTGTGAGGATGTTGTGGTTGCCCAGCTCCTGTACTGTGCACGTTGCACGAGCAGCACGCTCTGGCTCTTGTTTTAGAGAGGACAATTAACTTATTCTTCTGCCTGATGAAGCATGATGCTCTGTTTGCACACTGTTTGTAATAAAAATGTGATGTATGTCGTCAAAGAATTTATTGTCATGAGAGGACTTAGTAAATGACAGATGCAGCCTTCTCAGCAACGGATGCCTCAGTTGCAGTGTTTAGCCTCTGCTCTTGTGTGAGAGAAGTATAGAAACACTTCTAGACCCTACAACAGGTATATTGTCCCCAACAGTCTGATCCTGGGTGTCTCCTTTTGTACCGTTCTGATCGAGCAGGATTTATTTTTATGTCTCAGCATTGAGCTGATCTGGTCTAATTGCAGTCTGGTTCTGCACTTACTCATTTTTACTTTTTTAAAATAAGGCTTCCTTGCAATAAGTTTCCCTGTGCCCATTAAGTCTCAAAGAACCAAGTCCTTCTTCCCAAGTTTTCTTTAAATTAATCTTACCAGGTTTTCCATGATCAGAACAAAGATCTCCCCCTCTACTCTGCACTGGTGAGGCCACAACTGGAATACTGCATCCAGTTCTGGGCTCCCCAGTTCAAGAGGGACAAGGAGCTACTGGAAAGAATCCAGCAAAGGGCAATGAAGATGATTTAAGGATTGGAGCATTGCCCTTATGAAGAAAGGCTGATAGAGCTGGGACTCTTTAGCCTGCAGAAGAGAAGGCTGAGGGGAGACCTTATCAATACTTGTAAGTATCTAAAGGGTGGTTTGAAGGATCAGGGAGCCAGACTCTTTTCAGTGGTTGCCAGTGAGAGGATGAGGGGCAACCAGCACAAGTTGGAACATAGGAGGTTCCACTCAAATATGAGGAAAAACTTCTTCATGGTGATGGTGACAGAGCCCTGGAACAGGCTGCCCAAGGGAGGTCGTGGAGTCCCCTTTTTTGGAGATTTTCAAGCCCCGCCTGGATGCAGTCCTGAGTAACATGCTCTAACATGCTCTAGGCAATCCTGCTTCAGCAGGGGAGTTGGACTAGATGATCTCTATGGTCCCTTCCAACTCTAAAAAAAAATTCAGCGAAATTCAGTGAAAAATGAAAGCTATGCCCTTGTTTTTCCCAGAGCCGCAGAGAAAACATGATTTGCTGCTTCCATTTTCCAGTTAGCGCTTTTTCCCCCTCTCCGACAGCATCTCTTTCGGATGTCGCGCTTGATCTGAAACGCGGAGGACACACGCGAGATAACACGCTGTTCCAGCCACCAAGACACAGCTGTCCTCAAATACGTCTGGACAACAAGCACAAGGCAATGTTTACCTCCCGACCAGAGCCTAATGTTCAAACCACACTCAGGTAATTATGGCATCAGCATCTCCCTGGGGACTTCTGGGCGTAAACAAAGAGACCGCATCTCTTCCCTGCCACACGTTTGCATCTCTAAAAGCGCCAAATTATAGACGGGCCTAATGGGTTGAAGGTGCTTAAAGCAGGGCCGCTGCGCTTCGTGTGCAATATACCATCATTTGAAAAGCTATCACGTTGTGGAAACATCATTCATGTGCTAATTTAAATAATACTAACGTCTAAAATGAAGGCATGCTCTGACATTTATAGGTTTAATGTCTATTTCTGTGCTCTACCGAAATAGATGGGCTGGGGGTGGATCTATGATTATTGCTGTGCATTAGCAAGACAAAAATTGTGTAGGCAGCTGGTATTATGCCTGGGTAAATATAGATGAGGGAGAATCTATAGAGTAATTTTTTGATGTCACATGTTTATTTAAGAAACCATTAGAAATGGCATTAACTTCAGCAGTGCTTAAGGCTTTGGGGAGGGGGAGAGGATCTTAAAAATTCAGTGACCAGGCACACCTCCATCCTGCTTAGCCTGCAGATCCGGTAGCAGGGATGGGGTTGCGCAGGCCAGGAAGCAGTGATTCCCTGAGCGATCACGGCTGCTGGAGCTGGATGTGCTGCCAAGCCATCAGCCCAACCAGAATTTGTGATGTTTGTGTCCTCTGCCCTTGCAGTAATCCTGAAAAACTTCAGAGGAATTTGCTGGGCTGAATTGGGTATATTTTTTTCACTGATTCCTGGTACTGCATGTTGTGGCAGGAGCAAAGGTAGCACTCTTTTAGGAAGAACATCAATTTAACCCATTCTGGCTAAAACAAGTAAAAGCAGTGTGGTCTTTCCTACTCCAAATGGACCAGTGAAGGGAAACGAAGTATGTCAAACCACTGAATTGCTCACTGTGGCATAACTGCTTTTAGTAACATATACATGTGCATAATAATAATAATACATCAATTAGATGATAACTTCTAACAATTTTCTAATGGGGATCGAAAGGCAAAATTCTTCACAAAGATTTTTGATTCCTTCTTTCTGTGTGAGAATAAACTCAGCCTAGTGCTTCAGTAAAACTCTGCTTTGTAGGAAAGGGTTGGGTGATTTGGTTATATCAGAGGGTGGGGGAAACATAAGAGTGCAGTGGAGGGTAGCCCAACTCTCACACTTGGTACCATCTCTCCCACAGCCTGTCCTGTCCTGCAGGTCCCCATGGACTTTCTCCTCAGAAAAAAACGTACAAAATAGTATTAAACTGTGTCCATGTGTCTCTTTCCTCATCTTTTTCCAACTGTTTGTCCTCTGCAGGAGGACAGGGTCCTGCTGCGTATCTTGTTTTCCTTTCAGGCCAGCTGGCCCCCACTTGTTTCATCTTGCCCCTCCTGCTCGTATTCTTCCCAGGGGGTGAGATCACTGGCCATTTCCTTGGTTTGTGGGCGATGTTCTCATCAACCCCAGGCGTGCTGGAGAAATGTAGCATCAAAGTTCTGTGGTTTTCTAAGAAATGCCTTTCTGTCAGCCTGGTGGGCAGTAGCACTGCTGCCTGTCTCTTGCTGAAAAGGCAGAGAACCTTGTCTGGTAGTTCCTTGGGGTTTCCACGCTCCTGCAGAGGTTGCGCACAAGCCATGAAAGAGGATGCTTCATGTGCCTGGCACCCCTGGTTTCTTGTTAAAGGTCCAGGATTTGGATGACTGTAACGCCCCCTAGTACATGAAGGTGTTGGGGATTTTTAGCCGTCTCTCAGGGAGTGATCCTGATGCAGTTAAAAACCCTAGAGGAAACTTTAATTTAATTGGGAGGGCTGGGGATGCGTAAAGTGGTTGTGTGGGGGTAGGCAGGAAATCATGGAGTAGATGTGACAAATACTTCTGCTCTTACAGCAGCTTATTTGTACCAAAGCATATGCTAACGTGCCAATTAAATTTTTGAGGATTTCTGGCTTCCTGACATTTGTCCTACTTACGCCTTACAAAAAGTATGTATATTTCCTAGCATCTCCTGAAACGATCATAGCATCCTAGAGAGCCAAAGCACTAAAATGATGCAGAGTTGCTAAGCGGAGGACCCTGCATTTTGGAAACTATATTTATTTGTGGTATAAAAGGGCCTAGAGAGATATTACAACACAAATCTGTTAAGAGAGCAAAAGATGTACAGTATCCCAAGAAATTTACTATTAAACAAAAGAGGTGGGAAGAAGGATGATTATGGTCGGTTTAGGCAGCAACTGTGTTGTAGAAGCTTGTTTTTAGAAGTGGGAAAGTTTAATTTTAGTCACCTGATTTATTTCTTTTTTTTAACAAGCTTTCTGGCTCAGCACTGACTTTATAGAGACACCTCCAAAAATTAAGTCTCATTGATTAAATTTTGATATCCACCTTTCTCTGGCTGTGGTGGCTCCAAAAACATTTGCCTATTCCTTTCTTCCCTCTCACCACCCCCAAATACCAGTAGGAAAAGAAGAGGTGTGGCACCTCCTTTGTCTATGCAATAACTTAATGGTTAGCACAATTGTTAAGGAAGTGAAAGACCTGATTTCTGGTCAGAAATGCACCCTGGAAAAAAAAATGCAAGTAGAAATATGTAACACAGACAGCCTCCACAGCCTGTTTGTTTATTCCTACCTTTAGAGATTCAAATAATGAGTGTGATTAGACCCTCGAAGGATCTCAATTACCGACTCTCTCTCCCATTTATGGCATACTTTGAGGGAAATTATAATGAACGTGCTATTAAACAAAGCATGATCCCTCAGGCTATGTGGTCTATGGCAGATCCTCTGCTCCTTGGAGCATACATAAGCCTCTCTCCCTGCTCCCCTTTGTGAGCCAGGATCCTCACAGGATTTTCTGACCCTTCCTTGATCCTGGACCCCAGAGCTGGTGTCTCCAGTCACCATGTCAGTTGACTGTCAGCTGAACGCGAGCCAGCAGTGTGCCCAGGTGGCCAAGGCGGCTAACAGCGTCCTGGCCTTTGTCAGGAGCAGTGTGGTGAGTAGAACTCAGGGAGATGATTGTCCCCCTGTACTCAGCACTCGGCCCCACCTTGAGTACTGTGTCCATTTTTGGGCCCCTTACAACAAAAAAAGACATTGAGGTGCTGGAGTGGGTCCAGAGAAGGGGAATGAAGCTGATAAGGGGTCTGGAGAGCAAGTTTTATGAGGAGAGGCTGATAGAGCTGGAGTTGTTCAGCCTAGGGCAAAGGAGGCTGAGAGGAGACCTTATTGCTCACTACAGCTACTTGAAAGGAGGTTGTAGAGAGTTGGGGGTTGGTCTCTTCTCCCAAATCACAGGTGATAGGACAAGAGGAAATGGCCTCAAGTTGCACCAGGGGAGGTTCAGGTTGGATATTAGGAAAAATTTTTACACTGAAAGGGTAATTAAGCATTGGAATGGGCTGCTCAGGAAAGTGGTTGAGACACCATCCCTGGAGGTGTTCAAAAGACGGGTAGACATAGTGCTTAGTGACATGGTTTAGTGATGTTTTTTTATCAGTTAGGTTGAGGTTGGCCTAGATGATCTTAAAGGTCCCTTCCAACCTAGACAATTCTATGATTTTATGTCAGGGAGGGCAGGAAAGGGGAAAGAGGACAGTGTGGTGCTCTCACTGTCCCTCCACACATGCTGAGTCCTGAGGAGCTGCTGTTCTCCAACCGCAGTGTCATCTAAGCTAGTAAGTAGTTTTTGTTTGGTTTGGGGTTTTTTCTTTAAAATTTCTTTTTTTTATATTTCTTTCTCCTCATCCGTGGGGAGTCAGAGTCTGAAGAAAGTCTCAATGTAAACCTCTGAACACATAAATGAACTGTATTCCGTCCTGTGTGCGATAGGAAAATGAATAGCAAAGAAACTTTGCCTGGAGCTGCAGGGAAAAGGTGGAGGAGAAGGATTTGCTGCTGCAGATGCCTTAAGTAGATAGAGCGTGCTGGAGTTTAGGGCCTGGTTCAATATATCTATCATAAAATAAATGTGCACTGTACCATCATCTGTAATGTGTGCACAGCAGCAAACCACACCGGACACAGCCACAAATGTAATGGCCCAAAGGTGGGGAAGGAAAAGGAGAAACAGAAGGAAAGGAGAGAACAAGGACTGGGTTCACACTGGGCATGCAAGGAGAAACCTGTGACTCTTTTCTTTGCATGCTGGAGATGCCTGTCATCATGAGGTCTAGAGCCACAAAGAAGGTTAGTGATATCTCTCTTGGGTTGTGCCATCGACTCTCTCTAAGATGTAAACATTTCAAGATGTAATGGTTCCCTTCTTTTCACTATAACAAAGTAGGGAGGGGAAAGCACCTACAACCAAATCCTTGGTAGCCCCAGAAACACCCTTATGGCCCCCACAATCATGGCTCCCCACAAAGAGGGCTCATTTTCCCACATGAAACGTGTCATGTTCTAGGTTTTGCCACAAAACCAAAGGCACTTCAGCAAGAAAGTGAGTAAAACTTTTTCCCCTTCCCAAAGAACAAGTTCAGCATCATTTAAACTTCTGAAATCCAGGAGAGGAAGAGGTGAGCTTTTGAGTGAAGATCCAGTGCACAAATGTCCCTGCATTTATTGGGCTTGACCTCTGAACTGCAGCTGAAGAGGAACACTTTTTTAAACTTTTTTTCAGAAAAATCCAAATACCAAGCCAGGCAGTAAAAGCATGTGACCTCTTTGGGGTTAGCTTTTTTGAACCTTCCAAGTGCAACAGCATCCATCTGGTCTGTTTGTTGCTTTTTTTTTTCTTTTTTTTTTTTTAAATGTTAAAAATATGCATTGCTCTGTACATGTAAATGATAAATAAAATGTCAGTACGGAGGGCTCAAGGATGGGTAGCATATTTCTTTGACTTTGCAGGGCCGATAAAACTTACGGACTGAGAGTGGCTTCCTTTTGGGCATCTTTTAAGAGAAGCTTTTAATACTTCCTTTCCCTTCACATGAAAAGCCACATAGTCATGGCTATTATACCACATAGGATTAACTTAAAGTACACCACTGAGCCTGCAAAGATTTGGGGTGCTGAGCTTCCTGCAAAGTCTGCTACCTAAGTATTTAAATGCTCTCCTCATTTGCATAATCTAATTGTTACATTCGTTACCAGTTATTCTCTCTTCCAGATCCTACATCTGATCTCCACTTGGCAAATGCCATCAGAGCAATTAAATAGAAAAGCATTAGACGTAGATGGGAGGGGAAAAGAAAGCAAAAAGATGATCTCCAGTTTCTCACTAGGGTTTTTGCAGCCCCCTTAACCACAGTGCAGAGCTGATGCAGTTGCTGAGTCTACCTTCTCGTTCAGTTTTGTCCCTAATAGCTATGGAAACAAAGAAATGTCAGTAAAAGTAACCGTTTTGCTTGGTTCCTTCCGGACCACAGCCTGCACTAAAAGCTTTTGTTATTTGCTGTCCACTCTGTGTGCTGGAGGGAGAGGAGGGAGAAAGCAAGGTGGCTCACAGAGGGCACGGATCACTGCAGGTGTTGTAGGGAGGGGTAAGACCAGCAGGATGCCAGGCTGAGATGGTGATGGCCCGAGCAAATTAAGAAGTGATGTGGTCTTCAGAGGAAACAAAACCATCTCAGTGTGCCCTCCCTGCCTGTTTCCTGCCCCTGTCCCTTACGCTTCAGCCTAGAAACCTAAAAGGGGCAGGTGCAGGTGGTGGTAGAACAAAGCAGTAGCAGCAGAGAGTGTCATGGAGGAGTGTGGACAGCAAAGGTCAGGTGGACCCTTTGGGGGCTGAGGAGTGGTCATCCTTTGCTCTTTCACCAGTCTCTTAACCAACGCCTTACGAAGGCTGAGAGAGGGCTGAGAAGCAGGAGCAAGTGGCTCAAAGTGAAAGGATCATAGGGACTATGAGGGCTCAGGGAGGAGAAGACTTGGGGAGGACAATTGTCATCAGTGTGGGAAATAAGGAGGAGGTACTTGGGGACGTTAAACTGTGAGAAAGGAGAACAAATTTAAGAAACTGGCTGGAGAAGGCAAAAAAATAGGATCGGGGAAGTGTACATGTGGGTTGCAGAGGAGAAACAAGACAACATCAATATTTCCCAGATGAAGGCTGTGCAATGCCCTGACTGGAGTGTGAGGTTCAGCAGGGTATACTAATAATAAAAAATTTAAAAAAAAAAAAAAAAAAGAGATGGTCATATCTGATAGCCACCAGTAGTGTTAGGCTATGAATAGGAGTACTTGAAGGTCATGATTAAAATGTCTTCTCTTTTTGCGAAACCCTCAACTGTGAGGGAACTTGGAAGAAAACAGTCAAAACTGGTAGTCATTCTCTGCTTTGTGTCTATTACCCAGATAGAAAAATAGCACCAAAAATATTCAATCTGCACAATATCATTCATTCCCCTAATAAAGTTACGGGTGCTTGCTGCTAGGTTTTGGGAGACTGAAAAGACAAATGAATCCGAAACACAAGCTTTGTGTAAATTTGAAAAATATACAGCGATACACTTTTATAGAACTTTCTTAATCTAGGAAGATTAGTTGAACTACAGTGCTGTTGGCTCTAGTGCCTAATTATTATCATCTTGATTTTCAGGTAAATTCTTTCTAGAGCCTCCCACTGAGTGGAGATACCCACGCAAACTTGGTTTTGCTCTGTATAGTCTTGAGCTGTCACCTCAACAGTGATTTATTTTAGCGTATTGAGCCATGACTCAATTTTCTTAAATTCAAAGGCGACTGGGTGTGTGTAAAGAATGATTGCTGCTAGAAACGGGATTGAAAAAGTACTGTATTAAATATATACTTAAATGCTTCACAAAATACTTAATGAATGTATACTTCTGCTTGCTAAAGTATATATTGGAAGAATATAGTCTCCCTCTGGAATAGTTAGAAATCTTGGCTGTGTCTTAGACGTCCTTCAAAGCCCTGCAGAAGAGAAAGTCTCATCTTACAACTAAGGAAGGGTGGTGGGTTGAAGGACAGTTATTGGTCCACATTTACCCCACAACGTGAGATGCTTATTTGAGTGTTTCTGTGCTTTTTGCAGGAGGGGCAGGAGTGGGAGGCCTCCAGAGGATAATCCAGGCTTTGTGCTAACTTTTAAGTAATTTAGTCTAAGACTGGAATTGCTCTCTGGAGGGTCCTCTCTTGTTTCACTGACTTTTGAGGAAGTGTTAAATTAACGGGGTGCACCTAACTTGGGTGAGTAAACCTAGGCCTAACAGATGGGATTTCCCTTTTGTTGAAATAGTGCTGCTGTTGTGTGCTGTGTCCTGGCTGGTCAACGCCTCCCGTGTCACATAGTACCCAAAAAGGGAAATGTCTCACTGTAACCCACCTTACTTGGACCTACTAGCAGAGACGTTGTGGAGATGTTAGGTCAGGGACCTCCTGCTCTTCAGAGCAGACCTTGAACATGGAGGCACTTGATTGTTCAAGGGACTATCGCCAAAAGGGCCAGATGCATAGGACCAGGTTGCAGCCAGCCCAGCACTGGCTTTGCAGGTTGTTTCAGCGTGGAGTCCTACTGCAGATGAGAAGGTCCAACCCCATCCAGGATTGATGCTGGTAATGATGCACTAGGAAATGGCGATGAAACATCTCCAGGCTCTTGCCGGGTATAAGCAGTAGGTGACAGCAACAGAGATCTGATCTAATGTACCTGCTCAGTGGTGGTTACCTTGCCATAGGTTATGAGTACATATGGATGCCACTGGGTCAAATTTGGGGATGGTTTTTCAAGTCCCCCTCATAACCTTGGCTGTGAGTGATTCCTCCGTGTTGAAAGCCTCCTGGTGCTCTTGGCTCTCTTCAGTTCTTGCTGATGATGGGTTCTGGTTCTATGTAGCTTTTCTCTGGGGAAATTAACAATTCTTACCAAATTTCTCTTTAGGTTTCTAAATGAAAGGGTATGAGTGCAAGGAAAAGTATTAGCAAAATCCCCTTCATCAGAGTTAAATCTCTTCTTCTGTCACAGAATTTCTGTTGGCTCTGAATAGCGGCCCGTACCTGTGCTGTTCAACACAGCTGGAGACAACAGGGTAAATATTGCAAGAAGGATCAAAGCCAATACGTTACACACACATTTTTAAAGGCATCTGCTGTATTACTATAGGTTATTTAAAAAAGATTTTCTTGTTCTGGAGGCTGGAAACAGCATAGCATAATGTTAATGGTAAGGTTTTGTTGTTGGTTTTTTTTTTTTTTACTTTTTTTTTTAAACTTTAATCATCTTTCTGCATTTCAGGGCTGGAATGTAATCATAAAAGTTAACACAGCTCTTCAGATTGTTCTTCTTTCTGTAAGCATGGCTTCATAATGGAGATTTAGTGGGCTGTAAACAGGATGTCGTATGGTGCTCTCTGTCAAAAATTAATGACGGCAATGAAGATTAAATTATTCTTCCATGAAAATACAGCACATACGCGGGGAGATGTTTGCAAGCAGGCTTAAAATAGGCCATTCCCCTGAGGACAGCCTGGGGAGCTCAGTGGCTATCCCCTGTTCCTGGTGAGAGCCTGGGTCTGCCACAAAGGGGAGCTGTGTTTAATTCCTGCAAAACCAGGGGACACAAAGGGAGGCTTTTGTTTCTTTGCCTTCCAGGTGGAAGCTGTAGGCTGCGGTGCCTGGATAATCTGGTATTTCGGCTGCCTGCCGGGTAGTCCCACTGCTCCAATTTGCACTGCTGGCCTCCTTTCGCTGCCCTTCCTTGTCAGAGCTCAGCGCGTTTCGGTCTGAGGGGATTCATTGCGAATTCGAGTGTGCGTGTTGAGGGGGGGAGGATGGAGGGAGAGGGAGAAAGGATTTTTCCACAAATGGAAACTGAAAACCTGCAGCATGTCGATATGGAAAAGGCTTCCACTCCGTCATCTGCCTCTGATTTTTGTTTTATTTGGGTGTATGGTATTTTTGTGTTTTTGTTTTTTTCCCCCACCCCTAGATGCGGCACGAACATGTCAGGGGGATGTCATGTTTCCCGAGACAGGTTTGTCCTGATGCTGGCCAGGATGGATTGCCTGGTGTGCCAAGCAAAGCTGTTTCAATGTGGGGCATGGCTTTCTGTAATGCAGCTCTCGGGAAGCCTGTGCTGGCTGCTTTCTGTTTCGTGTGCTGGCAGTAGGTGGCTGTCTGCCTCTGCAGAGGCTCAGCCCAGACCATAGTATTCCCCAAGCTGCCTGCTTCCTACATTCCCCAAACCTGTTTTCCATATTACTGCTTGGTAAAAGTGTAAATATTAAGCAGAAGATTTCACGCCTTCCACAAGGGCACGGCTCTCTCGATGAATTCATTCCTGGTACCAGGGAGAAAATTAGGAAACTACATCTTGGAGGGAAGATGTCATTGTGACCTTTTATTCCCTTGTGGAAGAACTACTACCAGTATTCCAGCCCAATGATCTTTGTCTTCTCACAGCTTCAGCAGTTCCTGGTTAGGATCCTGAAAAGCATCAGGTTTGGGGATTTTTATATTTTTGAATGCCGCCTTTTTTCTTACTCTCAGGAGCTGCCTTGATATTATTATTTTTTAAATTTTTATTCCCTCCATCATAACCCATGGCTCTTCTCATGTGAATCCCCCTGTGGGCAGATCTTTATAGCTATATAATCCTTTGAGCCATCTACACCTGGAAAAACCCCTGCGTCTTTCCCCCTTTGTTTTTGAAGCCAGTTGTCTAAGAAGACACAGCGTTTGTGTGTGCTTGGAATATACGAGCCAATAGAAGGGAAAGGGGGAAAAAGATGTGACTACGGTCCCAGCTCCATCCCCTTGCACGGGGAATGCACGGTCCTTTGTGGTGGAAAGCAGCTTATTTCAAACAGGTAGTATGCTAGACCTTTGGCACACGTGGATGTATAAACAGAAGCACACCTGACATTTTAACTCTCCTTTGAAGATCCATCAGGATAGCAAAGCTAAAATGTATCCAATATGTAAAAGAGATCTCCTTCAATTACTTGTGTATTTTATGGGGAAAATTACTACCCTGATAGATTTAGTCTTTCAGTGAGCAGGGAATATTGTTGATGTTGTCTCAGAAATTAGCTGAATAACCTAAATTACTCTGGTAAAGTTAACCCAAGCAGTGTGCAAATAGGTCTTTGTGTTTTGACCTGTCAGCTAGACATTGCCAGCACTGGCTCCTCTTTGGGGCAGAGATGACCTCTCCTGCCATAGGCTGGAAAACCTGGTGAGGCTTCTCAGGTTTGCCTTTCAAATATTCCCTCTATTTCTGGGTAGGTGCGTGGTGGTGTTGATGTTTCTGTTCTTTGATATGGGGAATGGTGTCTCTAATGACATTCCTTCCCCCCCGCCCCCTCAGACAAGTAGATTTTACTGTACACGTGAACAAGTGCTCCCCGCTCTCCCAGTTGTGGGGAGAATCGCTAACTGGGAAGTAGTCACCTTACACAGACTGTCTAGAAGTCAGAGTGAGGACAAAACAGCCCCCTGGTGCCTCTGTGACCATTGTCAATGCACCTCATACTCCTGTGCCGCGTGATGAGCAGCTGCCTCCACCAATTTTCATCCTCTGCACACACATGCTTTTGCATTTTCCTGTTCTGGTCACTCTGTTGAGGTCTCTGCCATGCCTCCAAAGTATGTGTTTTGCTTCTCTGGATTCAGTGCAGCAGGTCTGATTAAGTCCTGTAAGCTCTGTGGCCACTTCTGTCTCTGTAGGAGGAATACAGGTAGGGTCCAAAGCACCTCGACAATAAAGTCCTCTCAGCCCTGGCACAGAGCAGGGCTTTACCACCTGCTCTGTATATACAAACAGTTTGCAGCTGCTATGGCAGCCCAGGGATGAGTGTCTGTGGGCCTGGGACAGAGACCAGACTGGTGGGCAGCCTGTGGAGAGGGGATGGCAATGTGCTCCCCATGGCAGAGTGAGCTGGAGAAGTCTGCCCTGGGTTTCCGCAAGGCTGCCTCCGAATGTTGCTTCAGTCTGGTGTGGGAAAGGAAGAGAGATGAGGAAAGGTGTCATTTGTGGATCACCACCTGTTTCCAGCCATGGTATATCTTATTTTTTTAAAAAAACCCCACTTCTTTAGAGAGATGCCTGTGGGAGGACCTCTTGTTTTAAATCCCAACATGGAAGTGCCTGACCAAGCTCTCCTTTACTGTTGCTGCCTGCTTCTGAACAAAAAAAATCCAACCAGCGTGGACTGTTTGAGCAGCGTATTGACACTTTTTGTAGTGTCTGTCACTCACATGAAGTGCAGATGGTGACAGGAATAGATAGGGAACACTGCTGCATTTTCAGACAACTCATCTGTATTTCTTCACCCATCCGCTGCATTGACTTGAGTTGGGGATTCTTGCCACCGAATCCCCAAGAATGGTCTTTAAGCTTCAAAGTACAAGACCAGATGAAGTTTTATAAATACTGTCTAGTTTTTCTCTACCAGTGAACTGTTAAAAAACCCACAGTTTAAGGCTTAGTATCACTACTGGCCTTGGGATGTGGGTGTTCACGTTGCCTCCTGGATTTTCCAGATCATCAGTGAAGAAGTCAGTTCTGAAATGTGATTAAATCAAATAACGTTTTATTTAATAAGTCATCTTCCTTCTGGCACAAGTCAATTAAGTGGCGATGTCTGGACTTGTAATGAAATCCCTCCGGAATTTGGCCGAGGAAAGGTATTAGCCATACTGAAAGGTGAAGATTTTGCACTGAAGCAATGTGCAGCTCGGCTGAATTCACGAACACGGAGTTGTGCACTCCTCAACTGAACAAGCAAAGATATTGTTGTCAGATAAGCCGTGTTCTTCTTTTCATTTCTTGGACACAGCTGTCAGTGAAATAGAATCCTAACCACTGCTTCCAACATGACCTACCCTGGAGGGAGAGTAGCAGAAAATACAAAATTAGTTGCTAGCGACTTAACAGTGGGGACTGCAACAGAAGCAGCTCTGGAGAGACTGCTGTCCTTCACCTACCATGTAGGAAAATAGGTGAAAAGAGTCAAGAATGAATGGCCTTTATTAAATTTTTTTAACAGAAATTTGAAGTGCTAGCAGTGAACATACATAAGGAATAAATATGTCTCATTGTAAAGTGCCTGCCCTCTAATTCAAGAAAGAGTCTTGAAATTATTGGGGGTTTGTGTATGTTTCAGGATTTTTTCAGATGTTATCCTGTACATTTCAAATAAGCCAGAAAAAATGCAGATGGTTATTTGAATAAAACATCCCACTTTTGTGTTTTATTCACCACTAATATTTGATTTTTCTAGCTACCTGATGCTGAACTTCAAGCAAGCTAGTGAACGTCAGAGTCTGTCTCAAGCCTAGGAGAAAGTAGTTAAGAAATAACCATCACTGGAGAAAGAGTATCTCAGAAGAAAAGACCATGAATAATTTTACAAGGTTCGGATGCATTGGGCTGTGTATCCAGAGTGTATCACCAGTAAGTTCACAGATGGCAGCAAGTTAAACAGGAGTGTTGATTCGCACGAGGAAGGGGAAGCTCTACAGAGAGACTTAGATTGGATCATTGGGACAACATTAATGGTATGAGCTTCAACAAGGCCAAGTGCCAGGTCCTGCACTTGGGCCACAATAACCCCATGCACCACT
>JAOTQQ010000001.1:163039779-163073953 GCA_026546715.1 Gallinago undulata
GGTTGGACTAGATGATCTTAAAAGGTCCCTTCCAATCTAGGTGATTCTGTGATTCTGAGGCTGGTCTTGAACCTTTGCTTTTAATACATTGCAGATATAGCTACTGAGACAAAAAGAGTCAATCACTGTTACCAAAACTTAACCCCCCAGAGGAAAAATGGCAAAAATGGTTACTAGAAAGTTGTGTTAAAGTGTGTAAGCTTATAAACTATGGCAAACATTGTATATCTCCTTATTTGTAGGTTAATTGTAGTGTAGAAGAGGACAAAATAAGATTATTTTTCTGTCAAAAGTCATAACCTACTAGGAAAAATTTGATCAATAAAAAATTTAATTTTCTGCCTTAATATGGATTCAAGCGTAAAGCAGAGATGATGGAGTACTATCCCTCCTATACATGTCTCATGAAGGCATATTTCAGGTTTGACACATTTGCGACTATCATTTTGCTCTCTAGGATCTTGTGACCAACTGTTTGGTGGCTTTAACATTACTCAGGGCAGGAAGAAGATGACACTGTAGCCCTTTGTTTGGAGACTCCAGGAAACAAAGCCCTATGAGAGTAGCGTCATTATAATGCTGATGCTAAGGATTAGCTTACTTTAGCTGAAAATCTGTTATACAAATAATATTTGAGTTAAATTAAATTTGCCTTCTTTCCCTCCTCCATTCCTACAGTTTTCCCAATGTTAGGCTTTCGGTTATCTTATTACACCATGCTTAAAACTTTATCAACTGTATTGTGTAAGCTAAAAAGATAACCAGCTATGCCTGTGCACAGAGAGAACATATCAAACAAACTTTTCTCTGTCAAACATTTAAAATACAGACCTTTTTATTATTTTAAGCTAGTTTGGATCAAAGGGAATCTTAAGACCATATTTTTATGTATAAAATGTGCATGTATAAATTATATATATGAATTTATTAAATAAGATGTAAATTCACCTCTTCCCTGTATTCTCTGTTATCTGCAAACTTTTGTGCAATAATATTAAGCCTAGTCGCCCCAAACTGAAACAAACAAATTATATAGGCACACATACTTATATACAACTAGAGAATTTAAAGGTGCTTATATTGTGCTACCCTTCCCTGCTTCACCTCACTTGAGACAGTGCCAGTACATTTGTCTCCAGTATATATAGACTTAGTGCTACATGTCACTCAGGCAGAGGTGGTAGATACTTACAGTCTCCTCACCTCTAGCTCTTCCTCTAACTTCTGAGTATCTTCAGACTGTAAGCTGCTGTGGCAACTAAAGAAAAATAAATGGGTCTAACTTAAATATGCTTCATTCACCCATCTAAATATAGACATATATTGGCTCAGGGTGCAGACTGGTCAAAATTCAGCTTTTTATCAGCAGTTGATTTCCATTTGCAGTCTCAATAAAGCTGAAATAGGGCCTTTATCCCACTGGAAAGCATAATTACTCGACCACCCTGTGGACTTCAGGGAGGTACAGAAGTGCCCCATAAAAGCAAACTGTACAAATATAGAACGTTTGGTTTTATGAACGTTTCATAAAACCAAACAGTAAAATTTTACTAATATGATTTAAATTACTAAAATCAAGAACATCAAAGTTAGGAAATGCCAATGGTCTTGTTTATATATTTGGTTACTCTTCATAACACGGTTTTCTACAGGACCAAGTAGAAGTTGTTATTCATATAATGTGGGTGTACATCCTTAGGTGTACTTTGGTATTTATAGGTTCTCCCAGCTCACTCCTGACTCGGGGCAGAGCGTTACGACATGGACAGGCAGTATGAATCCAGTGTGGAGTGCAGTGTGAGCTCGAGCCAATGTGACAGGTGAGGCGTGGTATAACAAACTATTTTTCTGACGGAGAACCAGCAATTCATCACTCTCCATCACATGTTCTAGCCATTGGATGAGCTGTTGGATTGTCAATCTGTATTTCATTGGTTAGAATCATAGAATAGAATCATAAAATGGTTAGAGTTGGAAAGGACCTTAAAGATCGTCGAGTTCCAAACCCCTTCCATGGGCAGGGACACTTCCTGCTCAAAGCCCCATCCAGCCTGACCTTGAACACGTCCAGGGATGGAGTTCTACAAGTAGGAATACCAACACACTTAACAGGAAGGCAAATTTTAAATACTTTGATGCTAAGTGAACTTCTTTCAAACTCTAAGGGAGAGACACGAACCTTTGACTGAGTAGCAACACCTTGACCCTAGGTCAGTCTGATTCAGCTTGTTATATCTTGATAGAAAATAGAAGAAATGTTGCTACTGCTAAAAAACTATGCTAGCATAAACCGGTCTGAGATCAGACCTGGACCTCACAGGACTGGGGTGGCGGTGAGTGCTTTTGATGGCTATTCAGTAGGTTACCCGGATCATCTCTGAGACATATACGGACATTTGAACTAGTTGAATCTGGACGTGAGAAGGAAACTTCATGGATTTCAGCTTTGTTTGCGTGGGTTGAAAGTGATTCTCCAGGGTGCATCCACTGCTTATAACTGCTCAGCTGTAAATCTGAATGAAGGCTGGAGAAACAAAAAGCTGCCTATGTAGACAAACCACTTGGCTCGGTGCCCTCTTCAGTGTTTACCCAGGCTGCAGACTGTTTTAGCAAAAGAAATCAAAGAATAAATATGCTTGAAGGTCTAAAGATTCTCTCAACTATGTAAATTCCAAAATAGGGGCTGGAAGGGCAGCTGCTCATTTGCATTCCTGGCATCCGGTGCTAACGACTGGAAGAAACTGTAAGAAATGCTGGTTTTGAGATGCATTCATATTTAAAGGAAAACCACATCTAACAGAACAACACCTTTTTTCGTCTTCTTCTTCTTTTTTTTTTTTTTTCATTTTTGCACTTTCTGTGCTCTTTAGACACATAGTTGAGATGCCCTCATACCAGACATTTTTTATATAGTATGTGTGTTTGTTTCTGTTACTATGCTGATCTCTCCAGAGACACTCTTCTACACTGCAATTTGCTCTCCCTCTTGTCCCGCTGCAGCTTCCTTGAGATATCTCTCTTGCAAGGCTGACTCTTCCTTTAGTCCAGGGTTTTCCTCTCTCAGACACAGATGACTTGCCCTGGATGTTGCCCTCTCGTTTTATTTCTCAGTTTATGATGACTATTCCTTACTCCTTGCTTCCTTAAAATTGGAAAAAATATAAATCACAAAGGTTTCCTTGCAGTAAACCATAGCTGTCGAACTTTCTACCGCAGCAGTTTTTCCTTTTCAGATCTTCAAAGCTTCTGAATGAATCTGGGGTGTAAACACCAATACTTGAAGACCATTCATATTTACTGGGGAAGTTTACTGGGGGAACTGAGCACAGAAATGGAGGTATGAGTTCCTGAGCTTTCCCGATCTCTGCCTGTGGTGATTTCTAAGCATATTTTGCCCTATGTTTGCTAATGTTCATATTATCTTCCAACATTCAAGTGGGTGGAAGACAATGGTGTGCAGCTCATCTTTTTTTGGATGGGTCCCCAGATAGATCACTGAAAAAAATGGAAAGATGAACAGCTTTTTGGCTGCGTTGGCAAAAGAGAGCCAGTACCATGTTTACACAAATGGCTTTGCTCTAACAACTGGTCCACATCACACACTGCCATCCTTCCTATATGCCTCACTAGGGCAACAAGATGGAAATTCCCATTCTCTGCTATTTTTGCAGAAAGCAAGAGACTCTGGTCTTGTATTAGGAAATCATTACTCTTATTTTCTATACTCAGATTTGACATATAATGAAAAATTCAGAACACAGTGGTGTTTTTATTTTCCTTCCCATCTCTCCACCTGTTGTCAGTGCCTGAACCTATAGAGAATAAGTGTGTGAGTTGTCACCTGATGCAGCTCTGCTCACCTATAGTTTCTTTACTGGGTTGTTTTTGCGCTGGTGTTTCTCCTGTCCTATTTCCTCCAGCAAGCCTCTGTCTCTGGTAGCAAGGCCAAGGAGATGAAATCCCACTTGAATGTAATGGCAAAACAATCATTGACTTTAACAGGGCCATAATTTCAGCACCTAACACCATAAAGCAGTCTTCAGTACAATTGATTTCCTGAATCGCATTCTCTGAATATATGGTTTATTCTAAGGGTTTCCAAATGTTGTTTGTTCAGAAAGTACCCACAGTGGCTTCTGGTTTGTCTTTTCTCAGTAATAACAAATTTCATTGCTGTTATTTAACAAATTAATTTAAGGGTTTACCTGAATAGAGAGTGGGATAATAATCTGTCTAAACTCACAATGGCATAAAATCACCAGTATTAAGGTCCCATAGGATTATCAATACATTGGCAGCTGAAATTTCACAATCATAAAACCCCCCACCCCATGCCCCAAAAGCAGGGCACAGAACTGTCTTCCTCAGTAGAAGTGGGGTTTAGGATCAAGGAGATGAGTCAACACCAAACTAAAACACCCTTCCCAACTGCTTCAGGCATTGGGACTGACCCTGAGTCTTTATTTTGAAGTTTTGTTGAACTTGAACTGGAATTGGATCAGGACAAGCTTGGTCTCAGCTGGTTCCACATCTGAACTCTGTAACAAAATTTGCTGGTTCGATTTCCTCCTCGATGAAAATCAGATTGATACACCTCCAGTTATTTTATCAGCAACACCTCATGCTGGAGATACCCATTGAACCTCATGAGGTTCAAAAAGGCCAAGTGCTGGGCAACCACTGGCATCAATACAGGCTGAGGGATGAAGGGACTGAGAGCAGCCCTTCTGAGAATGATGTGGGGGTACTGGTGGATGAAAAGCTGGACATGAGTCAACAATGCGCGCTGGCAGCCCACAGAGCCAACCATTCCCTGGGCTGCATCAAAAGAAGCAGGTCATGGGAGGTGATTCTGCCCCTCTGCTCTGCTCTGATGACAACCCACCTGGAGTACCACATCTGGAGTCCTCAGCACAGGAAAAACCTGTTGGGTTGGGTCCAGAGGAAGGCCACAAAAATGATCAGAGGGCTGGAGCACCTCTTCTTTGAGGACAGCCTGAGAGAGTTGGGGTTGTTCAGACTGGAGAAGAGAAGAATCCAGGGACACTCTATAGCAGCCTTCCAGTACTTAAAGGGGCCCTACAGCAAAGGCGGGGACAAACTTCTTAGCAGGTCCAGTTGCGATAGAAGAAGGGGTGAAAGGTGGAAGATTTAGACTAGATATAAGGAAGAATTTTTTTTTATGATGAGGGTGGGAAAACACTGGAACATGTTGCCCAGAGAGGTGGTAGATACCCCATCCCTGGAAACACTGAAGGTGAGGTTGGACTGGGCTCTGAGCAACAGGATTTAGTTGAAGATGTCCCTGCTCATTGCAAGGGGGTTGGACTAGGTGACATTTAAAGGTCCCTTCCAATCCAAAACATTCTATGATTCTATTCCTGTGGTTAATATGATGTCAGGAAGCTGATTTATGGTTAGAGTGAGGAAGAATAGAGAAAATTAAGATTTCTTTAAAATGAGAGTCTAAGAGATTATCTTTGCATATAGTGAGTGGGAAGGATAGTGCACAGAGATGAGCAACATGAGTCAGGGACAGCCTGACTGTGGCGTTCAGGAGCATGTAGTACTGCACTTAAATAGACTTCCAGCTACACCTATGCCCCTCCAGATCCTGCCCCTTACCCAGGAACTGAGAACACTATATTCAATAATACTGGCTTTTTTTTTTTTTTTAACAGGCTCACAATAGTATATATTTAGCATGTTATTGCATAATTACGTATCACAACATGTAATTACATGTTGCAGTGTATAATGCTGCATATTACATAGGACACAGTTATCCTGTGTAGTATATAAATCACCTAACTGGAAAAAAAACTTAAGAGCTGATAGTTTCTATGTGGATTGTAAATTAATCTAATATGAATCAATAGTAAAATCAGCATGACATAAATTCAGAGGAAAACGGGTTTGACAAACAAGGTCAATAAAATTTTCATCTCTAAATCACCCAGAGTAGGGTGTTTGTGTCTCTTGTTTGGGTCTGTACAGTCAAAGAAGGAATCAGAAAATGAATTGAGTACCACTGAAAATCAATTAGCATCTTGGCTGAAAGCACTAATGGAGTAAACACAGACTTTTTTCTGAATCATAAAAACTTGTGAAATAAAATTGTCTCACCTGATGTCCACAAAGCTGTCTAGAAATGAAATGTAATGGTGCTGTTGGTAAATTCATATACCCCTTAATCAAACTACTGCAGGTAGAAACCCACAATTTTGTAAGAAAACATCAAATAAAATTACAGTGCAGTTTATCAGCAGGCATTCTCTGTGCATCTTTGATTATATTTATTGCAGACCTATTCTGCTGAGCTGAATCCCACTAATAATATTAGGGAAAATAGATATTTGCTTGATTTGTGAGAGTAGTCATTTTTATTTGAGTTCTAGCTTCTCAATTGCGGTTGAAGCTTTATTCAACGAAACCTAATAAAAGCACAGGAAGGGACCTCCTCCCCGTTGTAGCTTCGTCTCACCCACACCGGGATGTACAGCACAGGTATGTACGGAGAGGGTGGCGTAGGCCAATTGATTTGGTGGCTTATGTGTGTTGGAAGACAAGGTTTTATAACATTGCACTTTCCATTCCAGGCGGTGACCAGCTTTCTGGAAAGCAGATTGGAGGTAAATCTGTGCTCTAAGCCAAGCTACACAAGGTTTCGTGTGAACAGGTCGGGAGCTTGTGCCAGATCTAAAGTTGCTAACTGATTTATCCATCCTGTCGGTGGGCTATTAGAAGAGAACATATGTTTATCAGGCCCCTGGCTAAGCTAAACACAGTAGTTTCTGGAATATAAAATGTGGTTATTCTTGAAAGGACTGAATGAAATGGAACTAGCTGAACTGCAATTAATTTGGTTTCCTCTGATCTTGCTTCATAGCTTGTAAAACAAGGTGAAAAAGAAGAGGTGGTCGCAGAGAGCTCACGACCCAGCCTCAGCTCTGGCAATCAGTCAAGCATTGCCCCATGATGGAAATCAAGTGTTTCCTGAAGCCTGCCTGCTTAATGAAGCACAGGCATGGCTAAGGTGGCATTTACACAGAGAATCAATGTGGCCATTAAAACCATCCCCGGATGGGTACTTCTCCAAACCCCGCCTTGGCAGCATCCCACCCTTCCCTTGACATGAGCACATGGGGCTCTGCTGACCTGGTGGCTTCCTTGAGCTGAGGTGGCACATCCAGCTCTTGAAATGGTCCTGATGCAGGTTGCCAAACTGCAATTTGTTTACATTTTTGGGGTGGTTTATTATGTTGTGCTTGTAATTTTTGAGGTGGTTTTGTTCTTTTTTTTTTTTTTTTTTTTTTTTTTCCCTACTGGCTACATTCTAAATCATTGATGTGATTGTCAGTGATTCTTCTGCCAGGATATAAATCACTCACCTCCCAACAGCTATTCATGTGTCTGCAGCAAAGTGCTCTCTGTGTGATAATTTGAAAGGCAATGAGGGAAAACTGGTACAGATCAATAATGCAGGATTTTTGGGGTGTTTAGCGCAGAAAATGGAATGAAGGATATTCTTTGAGGGTAAAACATCTGTTCCAGCCCATTACAAATAGGAGAACTGGGATTTAATGGTAAGCCTGGCACGTGGCACTGTTATTGTCCTAACCAAATAAAGAATATGTGTTTACAAGGAATACATTAATACTTGATGAGGCATGGATAGCAACATAAAATATCAGTTGCTTCATGTATTTATGAGGTGAACAGTGACTATTACTGATTTTGTAGAAAAGTCTATCTTGCATTAAAAGGCTCGTGATGACGAATTTTATAGCTACAAACACCTATGACATTAAAGAAGACAGAGCTAGATGCTGCAGAGTGTGTAAGGAAATATGTTGTCTGAAAAAAAAGATGCTTTTATAGCTGTGCTATGCTTTGAACTTTTTTATTTTCTCCCCATGGGGCTGAGGTGAGCAGACATAAATTTGGCCTTTCCAGGAGAGCCGAGCAGAGCAGTAGTGCTCTCTCCTTCGCCACAGCCCTGACCCTTCTTGTCTCTGAACCCTGCCATCTGTCCCCTTGCCACCCCAGCTGTGGTACCCGTACTGCCACTGCCAACCCCCTGGTTAAAACTTCACTTCTGCAAGAGGTGGCCCCTGAGATGCCTCCTCGGAGCATTGTGGGAAGAGGTAGTGTGGTTTATGGGATGGTTTTAGAAGGAACAACCCACATCCACAGAACATCTGGGCACCACTGTCAAAGTTGTTTCCGCTTTTAGGGTGTAATGTTATTCAGTTTTTAAAAAGAGCTAAGGAGAAAGCTTTCTTACTTATGACAATGTTTCTTAAATGGGCTGTCAGGGAACATTAGGCTGCATCTCCACCTGACTTGCAAAGAAGAGACCTTTATAAAATTACGTCTATTTTTTGTGCTTTTGGGGTGGACAGGGGCGTGAAGGTGTTAGCAGTAGAAGATGGATTTTGAAAAGAGTAATTTGGGTGTTTTTGTGCTGTGCTTCCTGCTTCTACAACACTCTAACAGCAGAGTGCCCTGCATTTGCCTTTTTTTTTTTTTTTTGGTGGAAATATGGTGTGTTATTGTAACACTTCTTTTACTCTAAGAAATGGGTCCCCTAAGCTGTCATGGCATGTATTTTCTGGAAGGCTGTTGAATAAGGGATATAATACTTGACACTTCGTATTGCTCCTGATTGCCAGCTTGGAAATTACAACAGCAGTGACAAAAGCTGAAAGATCCGTTCTGCTGGCCTGATTCGTAGGAAAACAATATATTTCTGTGCAAGCTGTCACGGCGAAATCCCCTTGAAACGTTACTCAACATGACTGGACTGCAGAGTCAGGTCCTCTTTGAATAAAAGTCTTTAACTTTCAGAAGAACCGGAGGAGTATGGTTTCATCATTATGGCAAAAATAGATGCCAATGAAGAAAAGATTAATTTTCCTGACTCTTGCTGAATCCTTGAAGACTTTTATATGATTTTATGAGATGCGTTTCCAGGATCACTGGCAGAAAACAGGACAATCGCTATTTCACCAACATGTCAGCTTTATTTTAGCCATCCTCCACTGACTTTTGGAAAAACGAGGAGCTGTAGGAGCCATCAACCCGCTCTGTTTGTGTATGACCTCTGGCTGGTTACACGACCTCACCAGCCCACCTGCTTTATTGAATTTACGGCACACACGGGTCCCGTGAAGTTACTCCAGGAGAGAGGAGCAGGGCAAAGCGTGGAACAACTTCGTCCTCGGAGCAGAGGAGTCAGGAGCCCTCCCAGCAGCCCGGCCAGCAAAAGAAGCCCTCCTCAAATCCTCCGCAGCCAGCTGTGTTTTCTGGCCAGCTGTTGCACAGCATCACCGCAGAGGCGGCTGTCTGGATCGTAAGCCTGGAGCGAAACCCTGCTCTTTCCTTCCTCTCCCTCCCCTCCTGCACCTGCCCTGTTTTATGTGTTTTTATAGGATGGTGAGATAAACTATAAATTTTTTTTTTAGGCTGGCCAGGCTGGAATCTGCTATCTGGCTCCTCCCAAAGGAGTGCTGCATATGTATGTGTATGTATCTCTGCATATGTATCCTGTGTTCTTTGGGAGTGATGCAGGTGCACAAATATGAATCTCCAGCGCCCCCTTAAATGCCTTATGCAGCCAAGTTGTCCCCAGGGGATTGGTAGAAAGGACCAAGAGACTAAAAGAAGCTCCAGAGTGGTTGCTGGGTTATTCTTCCCTCTGTATGCAGACACTTTACAGCAAAATAATCTTATGAGTGTGCAAGAGCATATACATTTGATTTTAAATGCTGCTGTTTGGATCGGTCTAGAAGTCTCTCCTGCTGTCTGTAATGATGGGTGCTAGGGAAGAAGAACATGTATGAACCTCATGAAGTTCAACCAGGCCAAATGCAAGGTCCTGCACCTGGGTCATGGCAATCCCAGGCACAAATAAAGGTTGGGCAGATGATGGACTGAGAGGAGCCCCTGAGGAGAAGGACCTGGGGGTATTGGTGGACAAGAAGCTTAACATGAATCAGCAACGTGTGCTGACAGCCCAGGAAGCCGACCGCATCCTGAGCTGCATCAAAAGAAACATGGCCAGCAGGTTGAAGGCGGTGATTCTGTTCCTCTGCTCTGCTCTGGGGAGACCCCACCTGGAGTACTGTGTCCAGTTTTGGAATCCTCAACACAGGAAGGACATGTACCTGTTGGAACAGGTCTAGTGGAGGGCCACAAAAATGATCAGAGGGATGAAGCACCTCCCCTATGAAGACAGGCTGAGAGAGCTGGGGTTGTTCAGCCTGGAGAAGAGAAGGCTCCAGGGAGAGCCTTATAACGGCCTTCCAGTACCTGAAGGTGGCCTACAGAAGAGACGGGGAGGGACTCTTTATCAGCAAGCATAGCAATGGGACAAGGGGCAATAGTTTTAAACTGAAAGAGAGGATAAATCAATTAGATAGCCTGTGAGGGTGGTGAGACACTGGAACAGGTTGCCCAGAGAAGTCATGGATGCCCCATCCCTGGAAGTGTTCAAGGCCAGGCTGGATGGGGCTTTGAGCAACCTGCTCTAGTGGGAGGTGTCCCCACCCATGGCAGGGGAGTTGGAACTCCATGATCTTTAAGGTTCCTTCCAACCTAAACCATTCAATGATTCCATGAAAAAGGTGACAGGAGAAGGATGTGAACAGAGTGACCTTGAACTTGTTGTAGTCAGCTCCAAGAAATCAGCTGCTTTGTGGTTTTTGAGATGAGGATTGCATGCAGATGATCATATAGAGGTGCCACCTATCCTGTGTTCACTCAGTCAACCACTTTCTAGACCCTTTTTCCTGCGTATAACTCCCACCACAGGCTGACAGTGAATGGCACGATACTGCTCTGTGCCACATAAAAAAGGACTTCCTTCTCCTTTCTTTTAAAATTGCTCTGGATAAATTCACTGGGAACTCTTTAATTCTGATATTATGAGAAATGATAAGAATCACGACTCATTTCATCTGCTTCATAGTACTTAGGATTTTGTAGACCTTCGTCATACCCTCCTTGATATGCTTTTCTCCAGGATAAAAGAGTCATAATCTACAGGAGTTAACCTTAATATGGAAGCTACTTCATCCTTCCAATGATCTCTATTGCCCTCCTCACTACCTTTCACAGCTCTGTTAAACCTATCTGGAAATGGGATGACAAGAGCTGCATGAGGTATCTGAAGTGTGATTGCACTCTGAAATTACACAGTGGCATAACAATGTTTTTCTGGGCTCTTCTCTTTTTCAACAACTGCAATGCAGACTACCTAACTGAGCAGACTTGCCTAGTACCAGGTATCCAGCCAAATAGGTTTCAAAGACTTTCTAATAATTATTTAAATGATGCTAGATTTTTTCCATTCAAAATAGAATCTTATTTTGGTTTATATTCTTTAGCTTATACATAAATACAGCACTGGGAATAAAAAAAAAACTTAGATCCTTTCTGATTGTGAGTCCTGGTTTTCTGGTGGAACAGAGCTTGCATTTGCAGCCTGGATGAGTTGTACTATGTTGGATTTTATACCTGCAACTGTTCCAGAACAAAATATTACTCATCCCAGACCTCAGGAATGTGTAATTATATGGAAAAAAACCCCACATTTGAAGGGGGAGCTGGAAAACGTGTTCTTAAGCCATTTGTTGAAAGCTGGGTAGAGTTCGAAACATTAAGAGGTAATCCCAGGGAAGATGAATTAGTGACCAGAATTCAAGAAAAGCAGTCAGATGTGAATAATAAATTGCATTTTTTACAAGACCATGTGGTTTCTCACATGGGCACTTACACGGCACATATAAAACTATACATATGAGGTATAGTTTCCAGACCTTTTTTTTTTTTTCCCTTTACTTTTTTGTTACTCTGTTTTATAGGCTCAATTAATGTCATGTGTTTTGTCCACCTGAGCACATCTATATATCACAGCACAGCTCCAAGTGTCATGGACAACTTATACTGTAATATTTACAGCCAATATGCAAAACATTACTGCAGTGGCCATCGACCCTTCCTGGGCCCACGGGCAGCAGCGCTGAGCAAGTAACTACACTATGGGTGGCATTTTACTTTGCTCTGCCTGTCAGTCTGGGCAGTAGCACAGCAGATCATTGTTTTACTTTTTAAAATCGTTTGTTGCCAGGACCAACGTCACAGGGCATTGCTGCCTTCAGGCTGGCGTGGGGACCATAAGTCAGGGAGCTATAATCTTTCTGCTTCTGAATAATAAGGTGCGTGCCTGTACGCTGGCAAAGATCACATTCACAAAATATGTTTTTCTTTCCTTTTCCGTGACACCGAAGACTAAAGGGATACTTTGCAGTGGTCCCAGGAATGAAGTCTGTCAGACTGTGCACGATCCAGCTGTTTCAGGTGGCTGTATTGTACAATCTCGCTGCTTAGAAAGAGTATCAGGCAGCGGATCTACCCCTGGGATGTATCCTTTTGGGGATCCAGAGATAAGACACTGGTCCCTAGAGAGTTTGAAAATATATGGGATTTGAAAACTGGATACAAAGCAACAGCAATTCAAACAAATGCACTTGCAATTTATTTTTTTTTTCTGCAACAGTTATAGGCACTTTCAACAGACAATTGTTATTGGATAAAACTTTAATGAAACATGTATACTTCCCATGGAAAACATTGATATTTTATTTTAAAGTATTCCCTGTGCTTGAAATCCCTGAAGGTTTGAGGGAAGACAAAGGTATTTTTATAAGGTTTTTCAAAGCAAGATGAAAACAATCCAACAGCTGGTCCAGCTTTCTGACCAGCACTAATCCATGCATTTGGGTGTCATTGACAGACTCTTTGATAATATCTATCTCACGTATTTTCTCCTGTTTTATCTGTTGCTCCTGTGTAGGATTAGGACTATTTTGATTGATACTAAGTGAACCCTCCCCTTGTAGTAGGTGATATTTCTTTATGTATCCTTGACGTGAATTCAGGCAAACAGAGACCAAAGCTCTGAAAGCTTTTCCACTTCAGGTTCCTGGTATCCCGCATGCTCATGGATAGATGCATTATCTTATCTCTCTCATCACATTTCTGTGTCAGTGACAGCTACTACAACAGGGTCAAAAGGCTCAATAAATCTAGGCCATACAACGGGTAGAAATTGTCTCATGAGATCTTCACAATTTTTTTTTTGTTATTGTTAGGTGTTAAGTTATTGCCATCTTCTGCAAGTCTGCAGGCTCAAACTTTATGTGGTTGTCAGTGTTTCCATTCCCTTACTTGGTCCATTCTATGCTACTGTCCAGAGTAACCTGTTTTGGACTTATTCCCTTCTCTTGAGAGCCAAGTCCAGCATAGATATATAGCAATCTTGTCCGGAGGCTCCCCTCAGGTCATCGTTTGTCCACCACAAAATGGAAAAAAAATTACATTAAACTCATAGATGTCTTTACACAGCTTCTGCAGCCACTTAGCAGTGCAAAGACTCAAGCATCTCCAGGAGGTGACTGGTTGTGTTTGCCATTGCAGTGTAAGGATCTTACAAATTTAACCTCCCATAAATAGTTTTCTCTCCATCTGCAGCGAAAGACAGATAGTGCAGCGATAGTGTGGCCATCACAGAAGATATGTCCCTTTTCTCAGGGATCTTCTTAGTATTTGGTTTATCAAGGATGACTCACCAGAAAGATATGAGTGAGATGGGTTGCTGGGGGGCAGAAAAAATCATTACATGATTTAGGCAAGTTGCTGTCATATATTCATCCCTACTGCTTACACAGTTTGAAGCTGGTTGACTGCGAATTGAATTTAAAGAATCTCCTTTAGTAGTAAGACTATCATGTGTGGTTTGCTATACTTGTCATATATTGTTGTGTTGCTCAGGCTCAGAGATGTAAACATGTTCCAGATTTGTGGCTAACTTAAATGAATAAATTTCTTCTTAGCAACAAAAATCATAAAATAGATTGGCTAAGAACCTCCACCAACTAGTGAGCCAGGCCCTCAGGTAAAGATGGCTTTGCATTTCAGTCCAGCCATAGACAAGTAATATTCTGATAAAAAATCTGAGGGATAACATGGTAAATCACTGTGGTTTCATTAATCAGTACAGATAGCAATTCTTTGTTAATTTCAGCTGTTCTAACAAAAGGATTGACAGAAAATCCTGCAGATTATATTTATCTTATGTTCCTGGGGATATTTCTGTTCACCTTCATTGAAAATAGTCCATTGCAATTTCTGTGGCTATGTCACTATGAAGCTCATCACTGAATACACCATTGGTCTTTGTAAGACTTTGAAGTTTTGCATAAAATATTCCAATATTTTGGCCATTCTGTTTCTCTCTGTTTCCCTTCCTTCTAAACAGGATTAAAATATGCCAGATAAAAAGCTGTAAAGACAACGCTAAAGGACTGTGTACTGATAAAGATGGAAAATGGGGTTTGTCTTTCCCATTTCCTGACTTAAATGATATCCATGTCTCCTTTCCTGAGTGGCATGAAATGTTAATAATGCCAAAAGTCTTGCTGTGACAGCTTGATTTGAAATCTCTCTATATTTTGGCCCTGGCTGTGATCTGAAACTCTGAACTCCTTAGATTAGTAAAATCCAGAGGTGAAGTGCATGTGGAGATAACATCTGTTTGCAGCTGATGGCGTCTTTTAAAGGGTAATCTCTTATGCATGAAGCTGAGTGGGGCTGTATTTCACTGCACCTCTCGCTGTGATTGCTGATCATGTAGACATACCTCAAAATAACTTTAAATGCCTCATTTGGGTAGGGCTACCAGCAAAGCAGAAGGCTCTTGGGGCTCAGCAGAGGCTGAACCACCCGAGTGTTTTTCTCAGTTGCTGGGTGGATTTTTCTACCAGATAGATCTAGTTTCAACATGTCTGTGTCTGTTTCAGTTATGGCTTTGACCAAGGCAAATATGGACCCCGACTAGCACAAAAGTAAATTAAAAAAACTCTGTAAAGAGAAAAGTTGTCTTTATATATGCTTTTATAGAAATACTATATTACTATGTTGATGTCCAAAATACCGGTTTTACTCCCTATCTCCCAGCAATACATTAAAGACCTGATTCTTCATTCCTTTATACCACTTTGTGGAGTTGCTCATCATTTACTTTTGTGTACAGCAGATAGGAACTAGGTGTCAGCCCTTCTAGCATGTGACTGCACAGGGTGCCCCAGGATGCCATCCCTTTCTAAGTGGTCTTTTCCGACTGACTTTCAAAGAAAGCTCATTTTAATGACTGCAGCAAAATACATGTGAAAGGGCTGAGAGGCTTTTCTTGACAAGTTTGCCCCACATAATTTTACCAGCTGGAAAACAGTATTTTGTTCATTTTGTTCATCTTCTTCCCCTGTCTCCTTTTCCTCCAGAATAATACTTAACCAAAAATGCTTGCTCAGAAGCCAGGGAAACTTTGTGCGCTCTTACAGGCCTTGAGGCCATGTTTCTTTTTGCTGCTTACAGTGCCTCATCCAGGGCTGGTTGTTTGAGGACTGCCTCCTTCCTTTTCCATGTTATCTTTGCAGGAACACAAAGGAGAACTTCCATTTTGCTGCCTTCTCAATGCTCTAGCCAGACCTTCTGTTTATCAATTTGTGTTTATCAACTCTCCTTCCTGCCTACAGGTCCAGCATTGTAAGGGAGAGGAAATGAGCTGAGGAGAAGATTGCTTCTCCTTCTCCACATAAGTAGGGGTAGCTCTGCAAACATGGATTCTCTCCCTGTCTTTGGATTCATATAGCAGAATCACAGGAAAGAAGAATAACTCAGGCTGGAAAGGGACATCTGCTTCTAGTCCAGCCTTCTGCTAAAAGCAGGGCCAACTTCAAAGAGCAGCTTTAAAGATCTCTGTGACCTCCCATGAGGTAGTTGCAGACAGAAATAATCTGTTTTTCTTGAAGACAAAGAGTCCCAAGTCTCATAGTTTCTCCTCATATGCCTTGTGCTCCAGCCCCCAGCCAGGCTAGTTGCCCTCACTGTGCTCAGTCCAGTATGTTCACATCTCCCTTGCACTGGGGAACCCAGAACTGGGCCCAACACTCCAGGTATGTCTTGCCTGGGCTGAGTAAAGGGGAAAGACCATCTCCTGAGATGTGCTGGCCAAACTCCCATTAATATAGCCCAAGACATTGTTGACATTCTTGGCTACAAGGGCATATTTGTGGCCTGTAGTCAACATGGTGTCCCAAAAGACCTCTCTTTCCTTCTCTGCAAACTGCTTTCCTCCAGTGGTGTATTCTCAGGGAGTACTGTGGCATCAATTTGATGGAAACAATTAAGGAAATTGTAATTAAAGTATAACTCAACTAGACAGGAGGAAAGAGTAACCCTAGATTGGTGGGGATGGGAAGAGGAAACAGCCTGGAAAACAGAGGAAGTGAGATTGGGGGTAGTAACCTCTTCAGATGGCAAAAGTCTAGAAGAAAGGTTTGTGGGTCTCTGTCTACAGCGTCACTAGTTCTGTGTTTGCATTACACCTCTGAGGCAAACAAGAAGCATCCCTTTGGTTCTATCACTCCCCCAGTGCCTACTGTCCTGTTTCCATTTAGCAAAAGTGGCCTTCTCCGTCCTCACGTGTTATGCTTCCAACTTTTTCAGCTCTTTGTCCACAGCAAGTGCTAAATGAAATTAAAAATAAAAGAGAAGCATAAGCTAAACTGCACCCTGTTGTATTACAACCATGTGTCCTATAACCACAATAAAATACTACTGTGATAAATCTTTAAGTAGGGGTCAATAAAGCAATAATACTGTACAATGGAAACTGATCATTTAACATAACGACTGATTTATTACACCATTAACTTGTCCTTAGCTTTGTCTTAAGGCAGTTTACTAAGTGAGCTCTTGTTAACTACTGTAATAAACTGTTTCTTGGGAGAAATACTTAAATAAGAGTCTGTAAGTTATTGACAGATGTGAGATCAGTCCTTCAGCCTACCAGAACAGCAAAGCCTGTCGCGCAAAAGAAAACACATATAATTTGATCATTTCCAGTCACTGTGGTATCAAAGACAACCTTTAAATGTATGGAAGTAAATACAATGGGGAAATAATAGGCTATAGTAACCAATGTTCCAAAATCTCTGGGAGATGGATTTTTTGGTTTTATTTACCTTCAGCAGATCGGAAGTTAGTGTGAGTCACAAAATCCTGGCAGACAATGCCTTCAGCCAGTGGAGACCTGCCGTGTCACTCCTGGTTGTGTCACTGGAGATACACTGCAGGAGGGTAGAAGATGGGGCGTGACAAGGGTGAGAAGAACATGGAAGCTTTATGAAAGGAGGTAATATGACTGTGATAGCAGAGCACAGGAGTCAGAGACCCAGTAGCTGCTGTCCCAGAGTCCCATATTTTCTTCTGGGTGGTCAGGAGGAATCAGCCCTGACTCCTACCCTCCCCAGCTGGAGAACAGTCACTTCACCAGTACCTATCCTATTTTTTTCACTGGCACTGGGATGCTTCAAAATGTTTTTTGGCTGAAGAAGTGTGGACTAGCCCATACTCAGGAGTGGACCTAAGCCTCAGGGTGGATTACCCTACACTGAGATGTGCTCACCAAGGCAACTATTTATTTGATCCGACGTGGAGTCTTAGTGAACTAATATATGTGCAATGTAGATAGGACTTTGGTGTGGAACAGTGGGCTGACTGTAGGGATGTACCTTTAAGAACATATAGGCAAGAGAATGAGTTCCCTGACACAGAGGCCAGCTGGCGTGGAATAGCCTTTGACCATGCGCAATTAAACCTTTTAGCTTCCAAACCAGGTGTCAGCTCTCAAACTGAGCATGGTCCCTGGCTTGTGCTCAGGAGAAAACTATTTTGGGAGAGTGTTATTGTGCATTGAAACCACGCCAGGGTCTGCTCCAACAGTACTGGGAGATGATTGAATTCTGTTGCCCTGAAACAATTCCTGACACAAACTAACTTACTTTATGTATGTAGTTTTAGAGCTTTGCAGGGCTGAGGCAAGTTATCTGGTATCTGTACAACCATAATGATATTTTTACTTCAGGCTAGTGTACCTCCACTGGCTTCATTGGGGTTACTCTAGATTCACCCTGGTGGGATCATGATAGCAATTTTTCTCACATGCTTTTGGAATGTACACATCTTCCTGTTTATAACTCTGTCTTCTAAAATTTAATGCATGGGTAAAACCCAGCTTGCTAATAAGCTGTTTAAATGATGAATATATCCCTAAATAGGAAAATTATCTCTAACTTGGACATCAGCAGAAATGGGCTTGTTGCAGAGAAAGTTTTTTAGTAGTGATAAAGAAATCAGCAAAGATGAATATGGGAGAGGAGATGTCAGAAGGAGTAAGAGAAGTATCTCATGAGGGAGATATATCTGGAGAGATAGGAAAGAGTAGGAATGGGTAGAACCAGAAACAGTGATACTGGAACTAGAAATACACGTGGAAAGAGTCAAGACTGAGCCAAAATAAAGCAAAGATTGAGACAGCATAAACGTTATTACAGATGTTATATAGGAGACCTGGAAATATGAAAATGTAAATGGAAAGAGAGATAAGGTAAGTAAACCTGTATGGTAGTGATGGGAGAAGACGGGGTCCTAGGCGAAGGATTGGGAAGCGTGCCCGGTTTGAAGCAGGCACTTGGCTGTGGGTAGACAGATAGAAGTCTGGATCCAGTGAGAAGAATGGAGAGGCTGAGATGCGGGGCTCAGATAAGGAATTGGAGGAGTCAGAGTGCTTGGGAAAGATAAAGGAGAGGGAAGTTGACCTTGACAATGGAGAAAAGTTTGCCAGAAAAAGCCCTGGCATGAGGATAATGGAGACATTGATGGAAGCTCTGGAATATACATGAGTTGACCACGTTGTGGGGAAGGAAGGTGGATCATCTGCCATGGCAGAGTGTGCGAGAGAGTGCTCTGAAATAGTGAGAGAGTGGAAGGTAGCAGATAGGCTCTGCTGGACGGGAGAAGGAGAGGAAACTTAGACAGAGTCCCAGTTGGATGCAGTGATGTGTGTGACACACTAGGCTTTAAAATCCTTATAAATCAGTGTCAGGAACAAGTCTGCCAACAAAAGCAGGATGAGCAAAATAGAAACTGAAAACCTCACTATCATCCTGGGAAAAACCACATTTTTAAATGCTGCCTGCCTCCTACATGAAGCTGAATGCTTCTGAAAATATCCCCTAATTTGCATACAAATAGCTACATAAATTGGACTTGATCTTGCTTTTGGTTGTAATCAGAGCCATGGGAACAGGAGGCAGCACAGTGCAGTAAACATTGTGCTGGACTTGGTTTACGGCTCTGCTCCAGCCTCACTTTCTGACCTTTGGTGGGAAGCCCTTTCGACAAAAAAATGGCAGAAAGAATCTTTTATGTTGGAGGGGAGTGTTGGAGCAGCTAACAGGGACAGGGAGACCGTATCCTTGAGACAGCTGAGTCTTTCTGGGATATTTAGAGTAGGACTGTCTTCCTTAATTTTGGATATTGAAAAGTTACGCGCCTAAGTCTGAGAAAATTACCTCAGGTTTAATTGATACTGAATGGAGGAAAATAGGTGGAAAGCCATTCTTCTGACCTGTTATAAATGCCTGTCTTAGCATAAGATGAATTGCCTTTGGGAGATGGGATCCATCAACAGTTATAGAAGGAATAGTGTAAGCATGTTGGATTCAAACATTCAAATGGTAGGTGGCCGAATTACAGAAGATGATTCCAACCTAAATTGTCTTTCTTTCAGGGATCTGTCTGAAAATAAATACTGGCAATACTTAACACTTCCTGTAAATGTTTTTGAGAGCTTGAAATGTGACATGTAAACATACATATTATTATTAGTAAAATATCACCAAGTTTCACATTTTTAGAACTTGAAAGATCAGATTTTGTGACAACTAAAACATTGAAATCACAACATTTTCAAAGTGTTTTTCTCACGCTTTTTTTCCCTCCAACTTTAATAACTGAAAACAAAAATATTTATGTGCAACTTTTATGCAGACCAAGTCACACTGAATACAAAAGATAAAGTTTTCTTCTAGGAATATGAAGTCTATTATTAGAGAGAATCTTCTTTGGAACAGTTATGCAAAATCTCAAATAGAAATAAAATCTTTTTATAAGATAAGCTCTCACATCTGCTGGAAATGAACATTTTTTGGACTATTTCTCAACCACCACTTGGAAATGGTTTTACTCAAAGATGTCACTGTGTGTGGCATTTATGTCAATTTTGTTTAGCCATCTAGTCTCTTGTCTAAATCAAAACAATTTGCTTCCATCTGTAGCTGATAGAGAGGTGTCTCTAAAAGGCAGCTCATCCTATACTAAAATGGGCACCCAAGGCAGGTAAGTCATTCTTTGTAGATGTATCTTCTGCCCATTGACTAGAGTTTAGATTAAGAGGACATTTGCCTGGCTACAGTGAAGAAGAACGTCTCATGCAGAGTGCTCTGCTTAAAAAGTCATTGCCATTGATTTCAAAAGCCCCCAGGATCACCAGTGTTACTCCTGCTTCCACAACATCTTTTCCAGGAATATGGAAGTGGTAAGACTGCCTGTACCACGGAATCCACTCCTGCATCACAAGCAATGGTGACAAAACCACATGTTTTCAGACCCCTCCTTAAACACAGCCGCGCTCTGTATATCCTCCTTCCTGTAGCACACTGCCCCTTTTGGGAGGCTGGTCTATAGCATTAGTTTAATTTGGTTTTAATTTTGTCAGTATTGCTTGATTCAGCATGAAGAATGATTAGTGGATTTTTATTGTTCCTTCCCTGGTTCTTTCCCACCCACATTATGTACCTGTCTTCTTGGCGGGCTGCACAGCCCTCCATGCTCTGGATGTGCTCAGCTGACAAACCTGAAGGATCTCCTTAGCAAGAGCCTCCAACCATCTTCATGCTCCTCTTTTTTTTTTTTTTTTTCCTGATACTTACATGCACGTGTTCCCCTTTCCCTTCCTCTCTGCCTTTTGGCTGTACATCTCCTTATCTTCTGTTTTGATGCTGAATAGACTGCATTTAAGTTCATATTCTTCTCCAGTTTCTGGTTCTCAAATATCTCATTCATTTCCCATGACTTTACCACAAGGCTAGTGTCTCATACTCATTGACACATTTTCTCCTTTTTTTCTGCCTATTTATCCTTTGTGTTCCCCACTGTAGTGAACCCGTTCCTCAGCACTATCTTCTGTACAGCCTGCTGCCTTCTCTCTGGTTTGTTACCATGCTCATTGTCTCATATGTGGGTAACTGTCTTCATGTAAATGGTGCCTATGTCTTTGTGTCCCCCTGTACTTTTCCTGCTTCTCAAGCACAGATACCTCCACTAAAACATGTGTAAAATCCTCTTTCCCTGGTCAAATATTTGAATAACCTGTCAGTGCAGTGTTTGTGAGGAGGTTTCTGCTGTCTGAGTTGAAGAGTTCCATAAAATACCCTAATAGTTTCTTAAGTTATCTCCATTGAGAGGTGGTTGTTATACCCATCAGTTTCCAGGAGGTCCAGTCCTACCCATAACAATACGTAATTCCCTTACTAAAACTCATGTGTTGTTATTCCTTTGTTAGAGCTGAACTGTATCAGAGCCACAGGAAGTCAAAACCTTTTAACTGTGATCAACATTAAACTGTTGCAGGTGGTTGGATGTTTTGCCCAGATAGTGTTACAGACTTGGAATCCACTAGCACAAATACAACCCCCTCATCAGCTGCAGACGCTGAGAGCAAGGCCACTTCCATCCATGCCTTTGATGTTCACATCCTAAGGCACAAAGATACTCATGTCACAGGTCAAAAACCAGGAAAAAGCAGGAAGCACACAGGAAAGCTCACACTGAAAAAGGTTGGGGAGAAATACCTAAAGGAACTGGGGGGAAACCTACTGTTGCTATGTTCGTCGGAGGGGGTTGGGTCTTTCCTACGGGACCTCTCTAATGGGCTGGGTGTTTTGCTGCCCCTTTCCTTGGCACCATCCCGACCTCAGCCTCGTGGAGATTTCTTCTGATATTACAGAGCCTGCAGAGCTGTGGCAGCAGAGCATCCTTCTTTGCTCACTTCATGAGATGGTTTCTAGTTGAGAGTTAAGGTAGTTTCTATGCAAGGGGCTCAAGAATACATGTGCAAGCTTTTACAGAACTTTGTGGGAAATTTGCCAAAAGGTTAGCAGCTTTAGATTAATTTTCCTTAACCTCCCGCTGTCAGATAAAATCAAGTTTCTAATAGTGGCAGCCACTGAAAGATGACGTAGATCTGTAGCTCTAGCAGAGTAGGAGGTTGGCATGGAGAGCAAAGGAGCACAGGGTGTTTGGGCTGAGAGGCAGAGGATTCTGGGACCAGAGCTGACTGCAGCTAGACACTTTCTGTTTCTAGCAAGCAATTTATGACTTGGAAACATTCAAAATTAAACTTGAAACCAGTGGCAAAATCAGGTCACATTGAAAGAATGGCTCTGACTGAAGAAAAGCAAGCAGAAAAAAAAAAACAAACTCAACCCCAAAAAGCGTTGGCAATGTCAAAAGGATTAGTTTCAGCATTCTCCAAACACAATGTTTCAATTTTTTTGAGCTGGATTCAAAATGAGCATCTGCTGAAGGAATTCCAGCTCTCATAATCCTGGTGATTGGGGTACTAGCCCAACATGCTGAAGACCCCAAAGTCTATCTATCAAAGTCTATCTGATTCTGAAAGGGAATTTAGATGTCTACTTTCTTCTTCTAAGGAGACCTTTCCTACTGAGCAATTGAGTATCACATCCTCAGTTATTCTTTCTCTCCGTTGGACCCATTCCACTTTGAAATCAAGTTGTTATAAACAAATATTCACTGGGAAGGAGAGAGACTCCATAGGCTGGGAGTCTAGAGAGGGGAAACCTGAGCTCAACTGTGTCTTCCAAGTTGCGCAGCAAGGGGGATTTGGACCCAGTTGAGGGCTTTAATCAGCTCACTCTGGAGAGAGGTGACATCTTTTTCATGGTTTTGTGAATGACTCCACAGACTAACTTTTGATGTAGTTTTCCCTTCTTCTCTCTCTTTTTTTTTTTTGTTTTTGTTTTTGTTTTAAATACTGCAATATCTGGAAATGCAAAGTAATCTATCATTTCCAAACGAATGACATTCTTCATGCTGTGTTCTACCCAAACACTCTTTTACTCATTTTGTGACATTTTGTTTCCTCCAAATTTTCATTTTGCTTCCTCAGCTTTTTAGTTTGCATGCTGAACCAAATAAGTCATTCCTGTGGCACATACTCAGCTTCCTGCTAGACTTCCAATCCAGTGGAAATTTATAAAGGAGAAACATATATTTTACATTTTCTTTTCTCCATAGGAGTGAGCGACTGAATTGTCCTTTTATTTAGCTCTTTGTTTAATAGCACTCCACCGATTTTGTAAAATCATCATTTCTGCATCAGAAATAATGACTTCATGGTCTGGCCCATTAAAAATAACTCATGAAAGGCACAAACCCCGTGGATTATATTACTCTCCCATTAGTCCATTTTTCTGGGAACTTTTTCTTTCTGTCATATTTTATTGCACAAGACAGAAAATAAAATAGTTTTTCAACCATTTCTAGGCTGTTTTGCATAGTGTGTTGTGCGTCATTTTTTAATGTTTCAAATCCTTTAATCCTTCAAGTAAGAAACATCTTCTAACTTTACAGCATTGGCCTTCCAGGAACTTGTGGGAATGAAGGATTTAGAAGGTCTATGGTAAAGGGATTACTACACATTACCATCACTTAATGACTATTACTATGTGCAAATTCAGATGCCAGTGTGAAATCAACACATTCAGCAAGTAGTAGGGGAGATAAAATAGAGAGGAAAAATAGGGTCAGTACATTTTTCAACTAGGAGCCAGGCTATTTGCAGGAAGATATAATTTCTTTTATTAACATGTGGCAACTCGTATCTCAAGCACGTCAAATCTTCTTCTGGATGCACTGAACTATTTGCTGACTATGAAGGAAGGGAAAAGAGCAACTCATACTTAGTTGGCAAAATATGGACCACATTGCCTATTACCTGTTATCTGCATGCTTGATGCGAAGATCTCAAGCAAAGAAGGCTGGGCATGCCCTACTGTTCATCTTGGGTTGGAACTAGATGATTTTTAAGGTTCCTTCCAACCCAAACCATTCTATGATTCTATGATCCAGGGCCTTCCTAATTGCCGTGGTGGTTCTCACCAGTGGAGTAAGATGCAGGAGCCAAGTGACCGAGGTAGAGTTTTCTATGCAGCTATGCACACTATCTTTAAGTACCTGGCAGCCAACAATTGTGATGTAGAACCACAGCTCAAAATAGAGGAATAATGATGGAGATAAGTAAGAGGGACTCTTGACCTCGGTCTTGCTACATGCTTTTGCTTTCCCACATTTCACATTTTCTCATGTATTGAAATAAAAATGATGGCAATTAACTGCCTACCTTGCATAGGTGGTATGAAGTTTAATTAGTGCATGTGCTCTTCAGTTGCAAGACAGCTTAGTGCTGTATTGCTGTAGTGCCACTTTTTAATCTTGTGTGAGAAACAAGACATGTTACTGAGAAGCTGCTTGTATCTGAAAAGTGGGAGAGGCAGAGGAGGGTGAAGTAAGGGAGCTCTTGCTGGAATGGCTTTCAGTGTGTTGATAGTAATGGTTTGGAATGAAAAGGCTAATCAGTAAAACCATCCTTGTTAAATTTGTCCATTAGGAATAAAAAAATTTTGAACCATTAGCAGATGTACACAGATATACTTGCATGTCTAGTGACCTATTGGATGTAATACAGTAAGACTACTTAAATAGCAATAACATTTTTGACAAGAAATGTAACTCTAAAATCTTCTGCTCTCGGTGTAAACAGTGCATTTATAGTCTGCTTGGCAGCAAAGGTAATTATCTCCTAATGAACAGAGAATTGTGGTTAGGGAAAAATCATGATAGAGGAAGAGAAGTAACTAATTTTTTTAATGGAATTATACATGTCTTGCTCTTATTATCATAATTAGCTTTTCTGGTGCTGTTTTTGTTTTTTTTTTCTATATTCCAGTAGACTATTAAATCAATAACAGTCTCTACAGTGTCTGAAAAAAAGTTCAAGGCAAATGAACTTTCCCATATGGATGTAATATTTGCAGCCATAAATAAATTCTTAAGGTTTTTGTCAGGCTTTTCACACACCCACAGATTCTGCTATCAGCCAGTAAATCTTGTTTAAGACACTATGAGATCAGATTTCCCTGGATGAAGTGTTGGCCAAAATGGGGAGAAAATAACATTACAGAGAAACTAGCACTTCCAAGTTCTGCCTTCCCTTCCACCACAAGCAGAGTGTTCTCTTCCCCTCTGCTTTTTGTCTGGATTTCCTACTATGGTGTCTACTTGGCGCTGGGGAGGAGAAGCAGATAGTGTCCTCAGTGTGCATTTTCTTCTAACAGCAGAGGAGATCTTACTGTTGGACAAATGGGATTTTAAAAGTCAAAAGGTCAGCGGGTCATCCGGAATCATTGCTGTCTTTTCCTCATCTAGCAGGACATCTGTTCAGCTCACTCAGCTTCATAGCTCAGTCCCTGGGCAATACCACAAAAAACAAATCCTCCATGATTTCTCTAGCAATGTTTGAGAACATCTCTTGATATTCCTCTGCAGCATACACAGGGATCCTGTTAATGCTTCCAAAAAAGGTTTGCTTGCAGCTATTCACGTAATACTTCATATAATACAGTACTTTCCTACTGACTGTAGGTCTTCACATCTAAAAACACTCCCTAGGAGTCAGCTATGCAGATACTAAAGCAGTGCAGTTGCAGAGAATACTATGGTCTCATCAGTGACTCCGTTAGACAAAATGAGACAGTATTCTTTTTATCAGAGAGAGGAAGAAGATGCAGTAGAGGACCTCATTGTCTCCCTAAAAGCCAGAGAATGCTCTGTATGGTGTTTAATCCTGAATAAGTCATTTATTTTTTGCATCTAGAGATGTTAGTAATTTCTTATTTTTGGTGAGTTGCTTCTTTTCCACAAAATAATTCCTTTAGACTTCTTTCCTTATGAAGCCATGGCAACTGTAGCCATGGCAGTTACCACCTATAAGAATTATTAATGCTCCACAGTTGACCTGGCTTTAGTAATTAACAGATGAAAGACAACGGCTCAATAACAATAATACCTCTAATCAGCAGGATGTATCTTGTATGTACACTGGACTTCTGTACACAGGAAGAATCTGATGATATAAGCTACAATCACAGAAAAATAAATACCACTGAGAGAGCCTCTGAAGTCCCTACTCACCCTCCTGCCCTGAAGCGTGATAAGTTGCAGGATTAGTTATTGCTCTGCTGACATCCTGACTGAATTTTGCACAGCCTGTTCTTACAACGTTGCCGTGGTGGAGATTCCCCCACCTACCTACCTGGGTGGGTTTGACAGTCTCATTCCAGTGCTCTGGTATCCTCACTGTCTGCCTTTTTCATCCTGATGCTCAAGTGGAGTAGCGCTGGAGTTTGCACCTCTTACTTCTTGTCCTGTCCAACACAGATTTGGAGAACAGCTTTGGTACCCTTTCCTTAAGGCAATCTTCTATGAATTGAATGCTGTAGTGGGAAAACAGAAAAAAAGGAGAGGCATATGCCCACAAACCGTCTCTCGTGTGAATAGCCTATTAGCTTCAGTGAGCCAACTTATGTAATTCAAGGTCTTGCTCCCAAGTAGAATTTGTCAGCTTGACTAGCATGGCTAGCTAAACCTCTAGCTGGTGGTTTCTGTGGGCTCTGTATGTGGATAATTGCAATAACTTGTGGTGGAATTAAGAAGCACCAAGCGGTACACAAGACACAAACTCCTACATCAAACACTGATGGGACTTTCACCTTACCTCACAAGTCTGGGTAAGCCTATTTCCAGATGAAATCTTATATGGACTATTTTTCAATTATTTTAATAAATCTAATGCATCTTTAGCAGCAGTTAGGAATTGGGGCATTATTGAAATTTACCTTTGAAATTTACTTTAAATGAATAAAATATGCTAGTAATTCTGGAAAGAGATTGTATAAATATGTTATTACTGAATGCCATTCTGCTCACTTCTTGATTACCATGCTTAGTCTTGCTTGTAAATCAAGTCAGCTTTCAATAATTGCTCTGAATTTACATACAAGTTTTGCGTGTGTGCATGTGAATTACCCCAAAAGATTAACTTTTCACACATAAAAATTCAGAAAAAGGAATCTGGATTCAGGAGATACAGGATTTTCACCCATGTAATCTTCTAAAATTCACTAGCTCGCATTAAAGTACTTTTAATTGTAACACATAGGTGGGATTCATCATTTTGCTCAGGAAGAAAACTGAGTCTCTTGAAGTTTAAGCAGTGTGTACATGAGGATGCATCAACTTCATTTCAGAACTCGGATTCGAGACACCAGACCTGTACATTCAACAAAGGGTAAATTAGTTATTGTCTCAGATATGGTTTTATACCCCTGAGCTCGTCACCCAACCCTTTGTTCCATGTTTATACAGAGGACAGTAGGGCCTACCTACTGCTCCTCCTTTATGACTTTACATAAAATTCAGGACTTTACATTTTCCAAGGTAGCAATGGCTGGAGACATCTGGCATCCCTGTTCACATTCATATCCTGCCTATGAAAAAACATCATTTTGATTTGAAAACAGAGGCAGTATAACTGGGTATTACCTAGATAATGTGCCAGATGTGCAGTTAAGTTTGATGCAATATTAAGCTCCCTATTCATTAATTTAAAAATTTGGACATCTCAGATATATCCTGCTGAAGAATTAGCCAATCAATGCCCCAAAGAGCAGTGCACGTTTTGAAACTGTCTGTTAGCAAGAGCCATTAACAGATAGACATACATTAAGAGATCTGTCATGAGACCGACCATCCGAAAACATCTCATAGCCCCATCATAGTATGGATAAGGCTGTACCTACACAGCAGAATTAAGACAGGATTACAGCCTCAGCAGGAGTACCTGTGCTGAGGTGATTTCAACAGCTTCAGTAACAACCAAGGCAGGTGACAATGATGTTGTCAAGTTCGTAGTGTGGTGTAGCCACAAAAGTCTGTAATACTGCATCTTGCAGCTATTTTTTAATCTGTTCTAGAAAAACCAAGGTAGGACAGGTGTGCCAGCTTCTTCTGCAACCCCCCCCTTCCCCCCCCCCCACACACACTTAACTGCGAGGCATGCACTGAAACATTGATTTCAATGCTGAAAAAAAGCTGTGGTCTGGAGTGAGCTGTGTAATCCAGGAAGAGGAAAGAGGCCAGTTGGCAACTAATTTCCTGCTGCCTTTATTACTCTAAAAACTAAATCAATTTTTGTGTCTGGATAGGGTTGCTGAAAAGCACAACCTTTTTAAAAGCTACTTTTCTCCCCCTTCAAACTCCTGAATCTGAACAAGTTCCACACGCTTCTCCCTGGAAGCACAGCGTTAGAAAAACAAATGGATTGAAGTAGCCCAAGCCAGCATAAGAGTAAGAATTTCCATCTGGCAAATACTACTTGGATAAAAATAACTTGTTTAATGGGGGAAAAAAGTAGGAGGAAAATGGTTCTTTAACAGAAAAATAGCCCATATACTTTATTTATCATTAATGGTGGAGCTTTGTAGGCAGAGCAATACCTGATACATTATACCTTTGCATTCTCTCTGTATATCATGGAACCATGAAATAAATTATGTGTATTTGCCTCCTTGAACATCCTCCTCAGTTGTACTTTGTCCATTAATCTCTGCTGGAATTACATATACTATTCCAAACCTCTACCAAGATGCCAAACAACATCTTCTCCTGGTAGAAAAGAATGAATTACCACAACAATGTTTCCTTCTTTTCCTCCAAAAACATCATTTGGAAATGGGGTTTGGAAATGACAGTTTACTCTGGCATGAATGGGTTCTAGATTTACAGTATTTTTAAGACCCAGTAATTTGGGAAACAAAAGAACTAATTGAAATTGGTGCCTTATTAAGATACAAATCTGACAGCTTCTTAAGCTGAGGATGTGGAACTGATTTTTTTAGCCTCTATAATTTTACAGCCTTTTTTTTTTTTCTGTCTGTCTTTTTTCAAAATGGGAATAGTGGCGTGGAAAAATTCCCTCTGTGTGTGTGTCCATTGAGGAAAGGCATAGTGGGTCTGCCATTAGATCCATCAATATTGCCACAGGAGATTCCTACAGGAGATTCTTGTAGGAACGGTGAGCAGTCAGGCCACGAGAAACCTCAACGGACTCTTTTAAAGGAAGTGCCAGACTGTCAAGGAGAATTCCCTTGGCCACATGTAAATAAGACATGGGGCAAATTATTTCTGTATCAAGTCACTGCACTAAGCATGTCAATATGCAGCATGGTGTCCCAGGAGAAGCATGTGCACGAAGTCCTCCCACAACATGGCGGCGCTTCCTTTGCAAATGCCATCCTTGCCTTCTGTCTCTTGTTTCTGTTAGCAGAATCAGGCCTCCAAGAAAGAGCCCTGTCACGTCACCCTGCTGTGAAAGCTGGTGGGACAGATGAGTGTGCCTGGCCCAAGCGCCAGGGTTGTGATAATGGGTGAAAGAAAGCTGAGTTGGTCTTCCTGGAGGCCAAGCCAACTGGGCTGGCTCAGAGCTACCTGAAGCCTTTTGTACAGTAAAAGTTGTGAGTCTGAGTCCTATATGTAGTGTCTCTTCCATATCAGGGCAGTTGCATGTGGTGGTTCTAACTTTTCAGAAAACATCACAAAACAAATGTGCAAACCCCAGAAATAAACCCTCCCCAAAAATCCCAAAAGCTCAAAGATAGAGGGAATAGTTTTAATAGCAATCAGTAAGCTGGAAAAAGGAGGTTGTAGTGTGATGGGGATTGGTCTTCTCCCAAGTACCAAGCAATAGGGCAAGAGGAAATGGCCTCAGCTTGCACCAGGGGAAGTTTAGGATGGATATCAGGAAAAGCTCTTCACAGAAAGGGTCATCAAACATTGGAACAGACTGCCCAGGGAAGTGATTGAGTCACCATCCCTGGAGGTATTTAAAAGACGAGTAAAGGTGGTGCTTAGGGACATGGTTTAGTGGTGGTTTTGTCTGTATTAGGTTAATCATTGGACTTGATGATTCTAAAGCTCCCTTTCAACCAGCACAATTCAATGATTCTGTGATTCTATGACTAATTGACATGTGCAAGTTGTGGCAGCTTTGGGGAAAATGAAAAACCCCACAAAAGGTGTAACATTTTCTGTCAAAGATACTAGAGGGACCTGAAAAATAAGATGAGTCTAAATCCAAGGGCTCTGAGTCATTCAGAAGAATGCAAAGATAACACTGTACCATCCCTCTTGGTGTAAAGGAAACCCTTTTATTGTAACTTTATGGAAGTGGGGGTTTAGTTAAGATGAACCATGAAAGTAGGCCAGTTTGTTGCTTTAATATGCCCCTTTCACCTATGCTTTCCTATAAATACCAAGTAAACTACTCCAAGGTTTTGAAATACCATCAGTCATAATATCTCTGGGTTCAGGTTCTCAAAGCGAAGCAATCAAGGCACTTGAAACCACTTGGATTTACCTGGTAAAACAAAGCAGGGATACTCTCCGTGCAGCAGCCAGATCCCAGTCTCAGAGCAGTGGGAAGGCTTTGTGAAGGCTGTCATAAAGCGACCAGAAGGAAGAAGGAAGTATTGGAGCTCTGAAAATATGGCACAAATATGCTCCTATCTAGAAATAGCGGAGATACCTCACCCGTTTTAAAGTATCATAGATTGAATGCCTTTTTTAACTTCTTCAGGCTAAAAGAGATTTACTGAAGACTAAGTGTAAATCAGCCTTACACAATCCCTGTGGATGGAAGCAAGAACAATTTTTGGACGAGCATCATAATGGGATGAGCACATGAATTACCTTTTAGGTTATTTTTCGTTGTCCCCAGGACTCAGAGAAACATCTGAAAGAGTGAAATTTGCATAACAATTTTGAAATGTTGCCCTGTTGTTTTCTTAGAGGCTCAGTTTAATGTAGAAAACATCTGTCTGCCTTTGAGTGCTCTGTGGATCATTTGGTTGTTTGAGAAATCCCATTTCACTCCTTCCTCCATTGCCTGGCTGGGAAGTGTTTGCCCTTGGTACCTGTCAGCCAAGAGAAAGAAGCAACGGGGGAGGGTAGGAGGAGGGATAAAAAAAGAAAGAAGAAGAAAAAAAGCTATTTTATGCGCTTATCAACATACTTTTTTTCCTGGGCATGGGAGTAAGCAGAACTTGGCACATTTTGCATCAGAGCAGTCCTAAGCACTCATGACAGTATTCAAGGCCAAATGCAGCAGAGATAATAATAGATACTAATTAGAGTGTTCAGAAAAACTATTTTGATTTCAATGGTGCTATTAGTAATATAAATAGTAGCATATATCCGCTAGGCTTCATATTAAGGATCACATCCTTAGTTTGAACGCTGTGGTTTGGAGCAAGGCTCTTCCTCCCCAGCATTTTCTTCCCCTCTGAGGAGCTCATTCCTCTTTTTGTCTTCCAGTACTTAAGTCTAACAGCCCTTCAGGGCTTACAGAATATGTACTAGTTTTGTTTAACATTTGCTTAGCTGCTTTTGCATCATTACGTTTCTGTAATTAGAACACCTAGTGGCTATGATGATAGACACTGTACAAATTAGTGATATAGACAAGAAATTTCCCTTTCACACTCCTAAATATCTTTGCTTTTCTACTTTATGCGCACTGTCCTACAGTGACTCTGAACATACTTTCCCCTATACCTTGTTTTTTAAAAAAAGAAAATATTTTCTCATATTCTATTACTTGGTTTTTCATTGTTCCCCAAAGGATACACTTGAAATCAAGCTATTCTGCTTTCTATGGTGATATTTTCTCTTTTGTATATCTTTGTATATCTATAAGAAAAATGTTACTACTCTTTTCCTTATAACTAGCAAAAAATATTAATCTTTATTTGGTTGTGTGGCAGAAGATACACTTTCCTTTCAGAATTTTGCACAGGAAAAGGATGCATTAACAACTTTCCTTCAGGTTAAAAGAATGGGTTTTGGTTACTTTGGTACCTAAGGCTTTAAGATATTCAAGGATGTCTTGCTCACCCAGACAGCTGTGGGTCTTCTGGGATTCCCATGTGATGTCTTAGATAATGAAGAAGATTTCAAATTGCATGACATATCTAAGTTTAAGTACCTGAATCACTTCCCAGTAGTCCAGACCTGGGACTCTTCTATGATTATAACATCTATATGTCATGACGAGAGACACAATAATCACCTAAACATAGGCTTCTATTGCCATGTGGGGCACCATGGTGCGCCTGAGGCACCTGTGTAGATAGGTAGATGTGACCCAGGATCTACAGGAGAGTCTGCTCCCCAGGGATGGGAGCTGAAAACAAAATGAGAGACTACATGGTATTTAAAACCACAATAGGCACCTATGTTTAGGTACCGTGTCCCACTCTTGGTGTCTGTTTTGCTTCTTTATGGTCTGTAATAAATCCTGAAACTCTGTGGATATGCTATGTGGCTGGAAAGGCTTTGTAATATTTTTCCTACTTGATCTGTTAATTTTAGATTGTCAGATTTCTTGCAATGCTCTTTTTTTTTTCTCTCTCAGGCTTGTTTTTTTTTTTTTTTCCCCTCAGCAGTTGAAAAGCATTTTGTGAGAGATTCCCCAAAAGGGAAAGGTGTTGAATATTTGCCATAGACTTTTTTAATCTGTGTTTATTAGGCATTGAAATTAAATATGTGTTAATAAAGAATAAGCATTTGTTTGGAGTTTTATAACTTTAAAATATTTTTCTTTCTCTGTCAGCACCCTTTTGTCATTTTATGCCATAATTTTAAGCTTTTTTACAATCACAGATGCGCTTTTATGGTTAGTGTGGTCTTTCTTTTTATCTACCACATGTACAGTATTTCATGCAACACAAAGAAATGCAGTGAGGGTACTTTTACAGTGACACAGCCCGACCGAGCTACTTGATGTCTCCCACTGGGTCCACGTGAGGCTCCTTGGGCTTCCACTCTCCCCTCTTTGCTAGCTAATAAGCAAACACAGGGCTGAGGTTGAAGTACAGGGCTTTAAATCATCTTAAAAGATCTGAGTGCTGAGTGCTAAGAGATCTGCTGCTAAGGGTGTGAAGAGTGCTGCTTTCCTCTCTTCCCATGTGACCTTGGGAAAGTCACTCGCTTTGAATTTCAGAAAAGACTGTAGGAACTCAGGGGTCAGCCAAAAGTGGAAGGTGGCAAAGCTCTTGCTGAACCGCCAGCAGCAAATGAGTCCCAGAGATACCAGATGCAGAAGAGGTCACTGACACTGCCAAATCTTCAAGTGGCCTTGTGTACCCAAGGTAGGACCAGCCAGGGTGAAGAATACATTTAACAGTGTCCTTTCTCCTCCCACTTGCTTGAGGCATTAGGGCCACTGGGATGATCTCTGTGGCAGGGTAGCACAAGAAATGTTGTGCTGGCTTCCTAGGCTGGAGTTAGTCTTCATGGTGTGGTCTTTCACGTTATTTGTACCAACAAAAAAAAAAAAAAGGAGGCTATTGGCCAAGTGTCCTTGATTAATGCTGTGCATTTTAGACCACTCAAATATGCAGGGTTAAAAAGCCACTCAATCATAGCACAGTGTTCATCTAAATATGGCCAGGATTGTGTGGCATGACATGGAAGGTATGTCGTGGTTTTGACCAAATTGACCAACCAGAACGACAGATGGCCTCTCCCTCCCCTCTCTACCCTAAGGAAAAGAGAGGAGAGGAAAAGGGAAGGAAAAAAAAACTTCTGAGTTTAGAAAAACTAAACTACTTTAATGAAAAAAGAATAAATAAATAAATAAATAATAATAATAATAAGGAAAAGGAAAAAAAAAAAGAAAATAAAAAAACCTATACAGTATATACAAAACCGTATCAAGCTCTCAGGATGATCAGCACGTCACCAGCAGGCACAGGGGACAGTTCCAGGCTGGACTAGGTGACGGACAGGAGCCGGATTCCGGATCTGGAGTCAGGAACGCTCGGATCGGGATCAAAGGCAGACTAACAGACAGGATCCTCCTTGGACGTCGGCCATTGAAGAAAGAGGGTTGGCCCTTTGATCCCTCAGCTTTTATACTGAGCATGATGGGATGGGATGGAATACCCTGTTGGTCAGTTTTGGGTCACCTGTCCTGTCCGCTCCTCCCTGCAGGTGGGACCCCTCT
>JAOTQQ010000001.1:163074053-163112986 GCA_026546715.1 Gallinago undulata
GGTGTAGGGGAGAACTTTGTAGAGTAGGGTTGATGGTTGGACTCGATGATCCCAAGGGTCTTTTCCAACCTGAGTGATTCTATGATTATCCTAAATATGGAAGTACTGTCCTTTTCATGGTTGTTTTCTGGGAGCCTGGCTAACACACATTTCCAAATAGTAAAATATAAACTATTCTTTCACCCAGAAAATAGCATCCCTGGCATACAACTCAGGAGAAAATTCTTGCCCACCTATTTTTCTACTAAATTCAGGTATGAGCAACAAGAGTGTGGCCTGTTATCAAACTATATAGAGCACAGAGACAGAATTTAAGGTGTTAGAAGGAGAAAGAGTGCATTTTCTACCCTCATGCTGAACAGTTTGAGTTTGTGCACTTGCCTTGTAATAAAAAATAAAAAGACCACCCAGCCAATGCTTTTTATGGGACCTTGACAGCCTTCAGAAACGCGCTGGTGTCCTGGGGCCTGAGGGAGAAGTGTGACGTCCTTCAGAAGACACAGGGGGTTGGATGCCCAAAGGGACTGAAACACTTTGCTGTGAGAGAAAGTTGATGGCACATGTTGATGAGCAGAACATCTTTTTACCTGTGTATTTGTCAATATCTTGGAAATTGTGGTTTGTTTTTTTTTTTTTGTTAAAAGCTGTAGGAGCTCTGGATATTATTGTGTGAAATATGGAGGCTATGAGGCTTGTCTGCAGGTAGGAGCTCACCCTAAACTAACTAACTGATGTACTGAGCTGCCTAGAAAACTGGGATGAAGAGGAGCGAGAGAGCTCTAGGAATAGAAGGGAAGATGTCTCCTTTTTTGGCATCCTTCTTGACTTCAGAGTTTTTAAAATGGCCCTACACATGTTGGGCTGAGACCTGCAGCCTGGCTGCTGGACCAGGGCAGTGAGGGTGGCCCAGGAGGCTGCAGGCTTTGCTAATGCCATCGGGCAACTGCCTCCTGTGACAGATGGGTGACAGCAGCGCAGCTGGGCAGGGTGACCGCCAAGATCAGCAGCAGCTGTACTGAAACCTCTTTCTACAGCAGCCTAACCATGGCATAGTTTGTGGAGTCCCAGAAGCTTGATGGTCCCCATAGGGACAACAAAAACTGTGAATGAGGTGCAACTGAAGTGGCAGACAGTGACGAGCTGTGCCAGCAGTCACTGGTAGTTAACAGGAGGAGGGCTTGATTTAAACAATAGTTTTGGGGCTAACTCATAACATGCACTGTATTTTCCTTTCCTCTCTCTTCCTTCCCTCACACCCAGCAGTTTCCTTTGGTTAGATAATTTAACTCACAGCTTGTGAGCTAGGAAGCGTTGCTTATGGTTCAGCTGAGCTTCCCAGATTTCAAACAGCGTCGGTGGGTTTTTTGGTAAGTATTGTTCATGAGTGAAACTAGGCTTGTTGTCTGGCAAAGAGGGTAGAGGCATTTTTTAGCAAGATGGGAATTAATAGGATGAGTGATCCCCCTTCTTCTGGGATCTGGGCATTTTCTACACTGATTCAAATGAAAACTGTGAGCCTTGATTGTGAAATGCATTGCTTTACTGTGAAATCTGCTAACCTAATCTACATTCTGCTTGGTGTATATTCCAATATATACTTTGGTGTTCATGCTTTTCTGTGCCTCACATGGGACACTGGTGAGCTTGTTAGGGATGATGCATTTGCATGACATTCCCTGGATTCATCTGCTTGCTTTTCTAATATCACTCACCTGCTACTATGATCATTATTCCTTCAGCTGGGCAAACAGCAATTTTTTTCCGTGTATTTTTCAGTAGAACAAACATGTTAAAAAAAAAAAAGAAAAGCCTGTTTTGAATTTAAAGCAACTTTGTGATTCTGCTGGAGATGTTACTGGGAGAGGATCCAGTCTGCCACCTAAATCACAGAATCACAGAATCACAGAATTGTGGTGGTTGGAAGGGACCTCAGAGATCATCGAGTCCAACCACAAAAAAAAACAAAACAAAACAAAAAAAAAACAAAACAAAACAAAACAAAACAAAAAAACCATCACCCACCCACACAGCAGCCCACGACAAACCAATAATCACACCTTTACTTTAGTTTCTTGGTTAACTGGTCCAGCTAAAATACGATCTTTACAAAGCCAATTAAAGCAGGCAAGCGTCTTCTAATGCCTCCAAGAAAAAATCCTGTCCATGTAACTTAGATGCCTAACCATAGTTGGACAGGATTTCTAGAACACCGGAGGACTTTGAAGGCACTAGGAGTAGAATTTATTTGACTAAAAGTCAAACTTATAAGGACAAAATGTATTGTATGCATCAGAGAAAAGTCCTCACATTTCCTATGCAGTGAATGGAGAGAATTAAATGTTCCTATAGCACAATTCTGAAGATATTTTAGCATTATCTGATCTGTGTTACAGTGGCAATTATTTCTTTTCATTTACTAGGGTAGGAGTACTAGTAGTATGGTCATAATGGATGTTCTAGTTTGACTTTGAATGTATTAAAAAAACAAACCCAAAAGTTTAAAATGCGGAGATGAAACAGAACATACCAAGTTTGAACAATTTAGAGCACTTTTCTCAACCCCAGCTAGACATTTTTTCCTTTATTTTTGTCCCTTGATCTTTTCTTTCACCTCTTTTTAAAAATCTAAATAAACATTGAAAGTAAAAAATATTTTAAAACAAAAAATCTTGGCACTCAGTGATCTAACTATCCTGCCAAAAATAGGATTGTTCAGTGATTTTAGTATCTGAGGAGTTGAGGATTGCTGGACAGTAGCCGGTTTACAAATTGCTAGGCACATCACTGGGTTTTCCATGCTGAATTCCTAATTTAGGCAACCTGTTTTTGCTTTCAGATTTTGGTGGTGTTTTTTTTTCCAAACTGAATTTTCTTGGTTTCTCTTTTCATTGGCTTCTTTTACAATTACCCACTTTCCCCTGCTTCTTACTCACCAAAAGAAGGTACTGGGTGTGAAAAATGCACACTGGGGCACCTCTGGAGCACTGTGTCCCATTCTGGGCTCCCCAGTTCAAGAAAGTCAGGGAACTGCTGGAGAGGGTACAGAGGACCACAAAGATGATTAGGGGCCTGGAGCATCCCTCTTATGAGGAAAGGCTGAGGGACTTGGGTCTTTTTAGCCTGGAGAAGAGAAGGCTGAGGGGGCATCTGATCTGATCAATGCCTATAAATACTTGAGGGTGTCAAGAGGAAGGGGCCAGTCTTTTTTCAGTGGTGCCCAGTGACAGGACAAGAGAAAATGGGCACAAACTTGAACATAAGAAGTTCCATCTAAACATGAGGAGAACCTTCTTCACTTTGAGGGAGACAGAGCACTGAAACAGGCTGCCCAGAGAGGTGTTGGAGTCTCTGTCTCTGGAGACATTCAAATCCCACCTGGACACGTTCTTGTGCAACCTGCTCTAGGTGGCCCTGCTTTGGAAGGGAGGTTGGACTAAATGACCAACCCATGTCATTCTGTGAAAGCACCCCCAAAAAACCCTCCTCTTATCTCTCCTTCATGCCCTTGTGTATTTCATGTGGTAGTGGGGGAACAGATACACACATCTTTAAGATCTTCACAGTTGAAAAAGTAAGAAAAGAAGAAAATATTTAAAAAGAAACAGAAATTAGGCCTGTTGGTTCTAAGCTGTTTATTGAAACTTATCCTTAGGAAAGAATGTCCCCTGAAAAGAGGCAGTTTTTAAAGTGTGTTTATTGCTATTCCAACAAGAAACTAGATTTTTTTAACTGATATTTTACAAGAAAAGAGAAAGATCCAGAATCAATGCTTTATCTGAAAGTAGCTTAACTGACTTTTCTTGCCCAGCACAATGCTTGATCGGAGGCTGTTGTCTCACTGAATGTATCTTCGTGCTTAGGTTGCTGTACAGTTAACTTACTGCACTAGTTTTTTAACATATTAATTTACATCACTTTAAATTTGAGAGTGAGTTCTCCATATTTTATTTTCCTGGATCTTCAGGGAATAAAATCCGTACCTTGTTAGCACAATTTGTCAGCTGTAATGCCATCCCTCTATACAATAACACGACTGCTTTTCAACTTAAGTGTTATTTCACAGTGTGGTGACTCTTACTGACTTGGGCTTACCTGAGTATGGATAACCTCAGTTAACTCTGTTGTAAATGCAGCCCAAGGTAGAAGTGACACTCTGAAATTTAGCTCACAAGGTTTCATGTGTAGTCATACTTTTCTCAGAATGCAAAAAATGAGGAGTTTGAGCAATGATTTTCAGGAGAAAGAGGGCATTATTCTCAAAGGGAATGGCAAGAGGAAATGGGGGTCATGAAGTGTGTCCTGGTCATAGGAGCAGGGCTTGGATGTGAGGGTGCCAGGAATGACTCCTTGAGCAGATCTTAGGTGCACCTCTAAGCTGCAGCCCCGCTCCGGGAGTGGATGTGTAATTAAAACATGGCAGAGGGCTTCAGCCCTGTATCTCTGCCCATGCAGCTTCATTTGTTAGCCCCCTTTCAGCCTCTTTTTTTGGGCTAGTCCAGCCAGGCCTCTCTGAGACAAACCTATTTCAGAGTGACCAGTCCTTAGCAGTGGGGGTATTAGTCAGATGGTGACTTAAGACAACCATCATGGCTTCACCAAGGGCAAGGCCTGTCTGAACAACTTAGTGGCCTTTGATGATAGAGTGACTACCTTGGCAGACAAGGAAAGAGCTAGGCATGTGTTCTATCTGGACTTCTGTAAGGCCTTTGACACCACCCCCCGCAATTTGGTTGGATGGTGACATCCAGAGGGTAGTGGTCAACAGTTCAATGTCAAGATGGAGATCAGTGGTGAGTGGTATCCCTCAGGGGATACCTGGGGATATTGGGACCAGCACTGTTTAATATCTTCGTCAATGATATAGACAGTGGGATTGAGTGCACCCTCAAGTACCATCAACCCAAACTAATCTATGATTCTATTGCTGGGATTAGTATGAAGACAGAGAACTGATTTATGGTTATGGTGAGGGAGAATAGAGAAAATTAAAGATTTCTTTAGAATAAGAGGAGAGGAGACCATTTATACATGTAAAGAGTGGGAAGGATTCTATGTTAAGGTCAAGATTGGTCCCCGGCCTTTTTTTGGTTAGCATGAGAGATGTAGCATGGGGTGCGCTGGCCATATTCCTCACTTGGACAATCAAGAGATCAGGATTATAGAAATCTAACTACAATTAAGAAGACCTAATGATGTCTGATGTTTCTTCCTTGTTAGTTCAGTTTCTCCCACAGCCAAACCCAGTCAATGCAGTGAGGCCCCATGTCATAACAGGTTTCACACTGGTCACTGGCATGACATACTAACACAGCTAAATTGCTGCTTTGTGGCTCAAGTACCATCGTTTACCTGCTCGTCTTGTTGGCAAGCAGGAAATAGAAAAGCATCATGATCAAAAAAATCAAAAATGTCTTGTTAGAAGACCAGACTCCAATATGTTATGGGACGGCCAGGCAGTCAAATGAAGTCATGGAAACCTGGTATTATTCTACCTAATTTTAGACATCTAAGGGAAATGTTTAATTTAAGAAAGTCCTTTCTGTCCTTGTTTTTTCTAGATAATGCAAACAATACACAGAAAACTGTTGATGACTTAGATGTGCTGAATTACTCACTGGAAGTGCCTTTCTCTCACCAGTGAACTTACATAAATCCTAAAGGAAAAGCACCGTTGATGTACAGTTTGGTGGAGTGAATTTAAGCTGCAAACTGTAAGGAAGGGTCAGAAGAATTGCAGCCCTGTGCTCTAGAGTTGCCCGGGTTTCTCCTTCCATTTCTTGGAAGACCGGGTGCAGTGCCAGAGGCAGGATGTGAGAGAGTCTGGATGTATCTCTTACCTTCTAGGTCACCCAGCTAATGCTGAAGGCTAAAATCCTGTAGTGGGAAAGAGCCATGGTTTAGGACTCACAAGCAGACAGCTGTGGACCAGCACTCCCTGTATCAACAATTGTTATCTCTTCTTAAATATTAGGGAGGGAAGCAAACAGTGTAATAATGAGTTTTGGAGATAAAGAATAAAGGTGAGAGGAAAGCCTTAGGTGCAAGAGCAAAAAGTCCCAAATTAATTATGGTTCTGATTGCCTCTATGTGGGCAGTTCTCCCTCAGGAGAGTTGAATCACTTGTAAGTAAGTGGATCCTTCTTTTACACTAGTGACTCTTAGGTGGGTTGGGCTGCTGGCTTTGTAAGAAACAATAGCTTTAATTGTTTCTTAATATAGACATCTTTCCAGTGCTTTAAAATGAAACAAAACCACCCTATTTAATTCCACCAGGCTTTTTGTGTCGTGACCTTTTGTGCTGTGCTCGAGTTATTCGGTAGAGAAAAGGTGTTCCTTTCTTGCATTACAGATTCATGAATTTTTAAACCCACAGTATGGGGCAACCACTGTCAAGTGACAATGGAAAACTGGTATTCTGTCCAGCGGTGCATAAATCCCAGGAGAGCAGCCAGGAGGACCTGAAATGAAAGGTGCATCTCTGATGCTACAAAAAAAAAAAAAAGGCAAAAAAAAAAAAGCAGGAGAAAATCTCCTTTCTTTCTTACCTTTCCCTATTTCTTGCCTCACCACTTTTACCTCATTAGCTTTGTGTATCCAAATGTTGTTCATGTCCAAGACGAAGTGACAGGAAGCACTTATTAGCATCAATGTGAATCTATCAGCTGATATGCCTCAAGCAGGGGAAAGTGTTGAGATATAAAACCATAGGAGCTGGGAACTCTGTTGCATCTTCAACAACAGTCTTTTAAAAATATCTGCTAGAGTTAATTTCTTACACTAGTTATAATACCAATTATAAACAAATAAAATCTCTTCAGTCACCAAAGTCTGGTAAGCACACCTGTGTCTACGCCAATATTTATTATTTTTTTTTGTCTGAGAAGAGCAAAAAATCTGGACACTTATTCCCCTTATATATATATTTTTATCCACCTATATATATTCCCCTTATAATGGCAGGACTTCCTTTTGCCTACTTTGTGCATCTTAATTGTGGGCTTACGTACATATGAGGTACTTCCAGCACTAGGTGGACACTGACACCTTTCCTGCTTCTAACAGAGGCTTCATCTTGCTAAACCAAGGTATGAGCATCTTCGTTAAGGACCAGTGTGGAACTGATGAAAAATCTCTTAACACCAGAATATCTCTATTGAGTCCAACCATCCCAGGGGAGTTACAGTTAATTTCACATTGCCTTTTTGAGATCAAGCTCAGAATCACTGTGTCTAAATACGCTTTGTTAGATTGATTACTGAAGGCAGTAATCTCTCTAGGGGTACAGACTTAAGCAGAATATTTTGACAATTAATGTTGTGAATCCTTATCTTTCAGCGATTTGTAATCCTGTGAGCTGTTATACCCTTATCATAAAAGGATTCTATAAATTAAGTTGCCTATTCAAAGGACCATGATATTAATCGAGTTAGTAAAAAAAGAATTTGCTAGTGTATGTTTTTTACAGCAAATAACAAAATTAATGTTTATATTTTAGCTAAATTTTGAAAAATATTTTCTCATAGTTTCCTGATATAGAATAAAGATGAGGACATTAAAAATGTTTAGTTTTCTTGTTTAAGATATTTTACACAAAATGTTCAATTTGTCATTTTTTCTCAGTGAGTCCTTTTTCTGTTAGAAAGCAGTAACTGAAAATGTGTGTTTGATAATGATTTTTTTTTTCTGTAAAGTTATGTATATACTGAATGTGCAGTAGACTTTATGCAGGGAAGAGAGATGAGGGGAAAAGTTTGTTTGATAATAGCTGCAGGTAAAACCAAGTGAATGTAAAGAAATCCTAATCCATTTGTGCGTTACTTACAGGCTTTCAGCTTCTCTCTGTTAAGATCACAGCATCTTTATCCTTTCATATCACATTCCCCCTCTAATATTCTGGCACAATGTAAATTAACATAAAATACTAGTGTTTTTTAAGTGTTAGCAACACTTCCAAGGAAGATTGAGCATCACAGTGGACAACTGGTAAAGAAAGAGATGTTACTCTTTTCGGTGAGCATCTGCAGGATAACATTTTCTAAAAACACTGGAAGAAAAATAAAATCCTGTTAATTTCTTTTAAAGTTTTAGAGATCTGGCATATGTATTTGTTGCTTCCACTCTGTCCTCAAAGACAGAAGACAAGAAAAATCAACTACTTCTCTGGGTAAAATTGTGCTTTAACAAGAGTTTTCTAGTCTTCTTTGGCCATGTACAAAAGAAAGTACCAGACATTGTCAAGCTTGGACTTAAATTATGAAGAGAGGATGATGGAGATGGGACAGATGGGATACTGTATGGGGAGTTCTGCAGCTGCCAAACAGGGGTTCTGGTAACTCATAGTTCTCAAAGTTGTTGTACAAAAATTCTCTCTGACAAAACGTATATATGAGCATAAAAACAAACCTTTCCCAATTATATCTAAAGCCTGCATCATCCTGTAATATTGTCCCAAATCAGATTGTCCTTTTTAAATACCTAGAGCTCCCACATTATTCTTGCTTTAGGATGCCAGTGATTTGAGTGAAGGTTTGCCTTGTGGATGCATTTTGCAGTCCTGCTTGCTTAATAGTAACCAGCGTGGAGGTCTATAACACTGAATTTTGAGGATTATTTTCAGTAATCACCTGTACCTTTTTAATAGTTGTGATTCAGGAAGGTATTTTTCATTAGATCCATACAAAAGTGTTAATTCTGATCAGCTGTTGTGCTTTCAAGTCCTGTGCAAAATGTGTTCATGGAGCCAAACACAGAGGGAAAGATGATCTTACTGAGGTGTAGCAGATGTGGAGAAAATGGCAAGTGGGGATGAATTCGGCTTGCCCTTACGTAGGGAGAACAGTTGTGTGGAGGAAGGGTGTTTCTTGGCTGAGGGAAGGAGCATTCCTTGGCCAGGTGTGTCTCATGGGCACAGGGTAACCTGAAGTCTCTGGAGTGTGCAGAAAAGTTGTTTTGTGAGATGTTTGGGACCACGCTGTTTGGATGTAATCTGAAATGTCTCCTGTATTTACATGCTGAAAGATGTGGTTTCAGATCACAAAGCATGCAATATCAGATAAGAGTGAGTGCAACACCAGTCTCACTGGGGCTCCTTCACAGCCACAGGATCACAGACACATCGAAGAGGCAGGATCCTGCTCAGACCACCAAGGGCCCCCGAGTAAGGCTTGTGTCCTTTTAACTTTCCATGAAAAATCTATTCTTGCTAGAGGTCTTCTCAAGGGATAACTAACAGTCACTCTGCCTTAGTGTGAACAAATCATAAACAGAAAAGGTCTGACCTTGAAGGCAGTGGGGAAAGATATAACAATTCTGAAAAAGTCTTAAATGGGATTAACTGAATAACTTTCATTCTGGGATTAATTATACTTATGGGTCTGATCCGTTGTTCAATGAGGTCAATCAAAACACATTTACTTTTATGGATCTTTAATCAGGTAATCTGTGAAGTGTACTCTTTTTCAGCTCCTGTCATCCCAAGATAGGTAAACCACTTACATATAGAAATATCCCAGATATTGTAGTGCAATGAACCAGGTCTACAATATAAATGCATTAAAACTCAGAAATTGTAGAAGAGTAAGATTCTTGAAAACACAGTACATTTGATAGTCTTGTATGTGGCATTAAAAATCAGAACTTCTCCTGTAATTTCTCCTCCAGAAAATGTGCTCTTTTTCTTGTCATCTCCTGAGCTCAACACGTTTTAAGTGGTACAAAGATATGTAGCAAACATTTCCCCTCAATGCTCTAAATATTTTCTGGGGAAATTTCAAAATCCTGCTACTCTTCTTTGTTTGAAATGTATTTGGTACAGTTTTGCTTTATGAGTGGGACACGCGTAGTGGCATAAAGCTTACCTGAAAAATATCTAAAGATAAGCTTGAGAAAAATGTGTACTCATTTACATGCATAAAAAGTCACAACAGCTGTTGGTGTCCAGACACAATTATTTCTCGTGAAAATGTTTGCAAACATTTATTTTTGTTTATGGTTTTGGGGCTTTTTTTTTTTAGCGTAATTGGGCCAAGATATTGCATCTGGGAAAGATTTGTTGCTATTAAAAGTAAGCGCCAAAAGGGGCATAAGAAATACAGTTCTCTAAGTGGAAATCACTTGCATTAATATGACTGTACCTACAGGTGAATGGACACTGCCTCCTCTGTTCCATCATGCTGCGAGGGCAGCTGCTAAATAAGAATCTGGGAGGTATTTGTTTTATATATATAAATATATATATATATATAAGTACAATCTTCTCTCCTTATGGATTTCTATAGAATTAAATGGTTGGATCTAGGTTTAATTCTACAACCCAGTTGGTATCGTTCTCGGAGTAGATCTGGGAAAAATTCAAGCTGTGCTACATGCTGGTTCGTAGAAGAATCTACTGTTCCACCTAACTTAAATAAAAGATTTACTGAAAACCCCTGAAGGGATAGGAAAATCTTCAGAATACTCATTCATCCTCAGTCAATTATAGCAAAGGATGTGAGTATTGAAACACACTCTGCACAGCCTTAGCGCTGGAGGCTGGGGTCTTCTCGGAGGCATTCATTCAGCTTCCTGTTAGTTAAAGGTAGGCATTGTCACAATTCTATTAGTAGTTAAAAGAGATTCAAACCAAATCCAAGGCTACTGAGATTTTGACGAATACTAAACATGAAGCCTTAATCTCTTCAGTTTCAATTTCGATTTAAACCTAAAGTAATAGACCTGTGTTTCTGAATGAGTGTTTATAGCAGTAAAGAGCATTGCCTGGGCTGCTGCAAAGCCTGATCACCTACCTGACTACACTAGTTTCACCATGAAATACAGTGTTTTTTAAATGATATGTGTGATTAGAGACATGCTGTCAGGTTTGGAATTGAGACTGGGCTGCTGTAGGGAGTGTGGAAGAACTCCCCATTTATAGCTTTGTGCTTAAACTGAGCTTTTCATTCTGGACAGAAGCAAAAAATCCTCATGTAAAGATGGAATTCATTTCACCTTCATCAGAGCTGAAGCGTGCTCAAGGTGGGGAAGATGCACGCAGGCTGAAGATGCAACTTAGGTGCTCTCAGCACATGGGACCAGGGAGAGAAGTCACGGCAGAGTCCCTTGTCTGCCTTTTCTTCATGTTACCCTTTTAGCTCTAGTGCTGGTTCCACCAGCTCCTTCTTGCCAGGTGTGTGATGTGTCATGACCATGAATATGCTTGTGCAATATCCGTGCAGCCTGTCCTCTTGTCCTCCCTTGGCTTGCCTCCACTTTCCTTTCCCACCCCATCGCCTGCAGAGCTCCTTCGATTTGGCAGGGCCCCCTTTGGTCTCTGACTGCTCCAGTCTCAGCAGATCCTAAGTGTTACGGTTGGAGAGAGATTTTAGTTGGCCTTTGGCTCTACAGCTGAATTTCTCAGGACGTGGTTGCAAAAAGAAAGCATCCTGGAAAATATGAGAAGATAAACCTGACAGCGTGCTTGAGAACACCACCATCTGCAGCACATGTCAGACTGGAGCAGCATTCTCCCACCTTGATCTCCACCCCTTTTTGAGATCGTTTTTGAATATGTTGAAGTCTTACGTGTGAACACATGAACTGAAGGTGTTTAACGAGGCAGCATTAGGTGTTCAGAAGCTAATATAAATTTCTGCCTTTTCAGTTTATTTCCATGTCTGAGACTGTAAGTTTTGCAAACTTACATTGTTTGCAAACTTTTCCTGCAAAATCTGGAGGGGAAAAAAGAAAAAAATAAAATAGAACCCAATACTAAATGTACTTGAGAAAGAGTCTTAAAGCATTTTTTGAAGAAATATCTGCTCATTTCACTTTTTACCTTAAGCAATTTGACGTACTGGACTGGTCTGGTGATTTAAGTAGAAATGTGTTCAAGTTCATAAAACCTTCTTATTTTTACTCTCTTTGCTTCTTCATAGAGTACACTATAATTTACAGATGTAGCTTTCTTTCTTTCTGCTGTGGCTTAAAAGTCACAGAACCATCCTCTCTGAGTTGGCTCAATGTTCTTCAGCGTTATAGTGGTCCAGATACTAGAAAACCTAATTTGGAACATCTTGGAGACTTCACAGAATAATCATTTTGTAGGAGCTTTGTTTTTTTAAAGGACCGATACTTAACAGCAATTAAAACAATTTTGAGAGGGTTTTGGTTTTACCATGGTACTGTGGAGATAATGTCTTCAGTCAAATAATTCAGATTCATATTTTGGGGCAGAAAATGATAGCCGCTTGTTAAAAACACAGCATTACCTGTACTTCTAATAATCTGTAAGGCTTTAGGTTCCTGTTTTTTTGTTGGTTTCAGGGTGGTTTTTTTGGTGTTTTTTTTTTTCTTTTTTCTTTTTTAATGCAATGCTGATTCTTTTCTTATGTCAATGATAATACAACAAATATGAGCAAATCATTCACACATAATCCTTTTTGTTCTTTCCGAGCCTATGTTTTGTAAAAATCATTATAACTATTTATGCTCATGTGAACAACATGGGTTTGGAAGTTCACCTAGTATTCAGCAGTTTTCAAATGTTGGCCTCAAAATCATTCTGATGGGAAAAATACTATTTTCTTAAAAGACGTATTTATTTACTTTTTTGTTTTTCATCAGGAAAGGTTACTCATCTCATGATTCAAACCTCTTGGGAAACCTATCTTGTTCCACAAATATTTGTGCTGTCATTAGAAATGCTGATGAAATCTGTGTAAGTCATAAAATGTTTAGTTTAGTGCTCTATGAAAGGGAAATCTATATTTCATTACAGCACTCACATTTTTTTAAAGAAAAGTATTTATCTTGAAGAGAAACCTTGCAAATGGTACTTGATTCAGTTCATCAAACTTCCAGTTTCTCTGAAAAATACCAGCTATAATAGCACAATTTCAGCTTTGATCCATTAGCTCTTAGAGGTATTCTTACTTCTGATTGCAGGATGAGCCGTGTTATTCATATTGCTGAAAGGTTGGCTGTGGTGAACAAAAGCAAGGGATTTTTATAATGATCTAATTAGCTAAGGCCAAACTTTTCCTTAACTGGCACAGATTAGATTTTTTAGAAAAATGTTGCAGATATTGCAGAAAGACATGATAAATGAAACTTTGGAGCATTCCACTGTGTACATAAACAGTCCTGAAGAATTACAAGTTGGGACCCCCTACCTCCATGACACTTGGGTCGATTAAGCTTCTGTTTCTCCTCTTTTTTATTATTCATTTTTAAGTCATCACAGTATATGATTTACTCAGACCACACTGGCATACTATAACAGCTATTAACGTTTAGCCAGTGGGTTTTTATTAGAAATGCTCTATTTTTAGAAGTTTCTAACTAGAATATAAAAATAACTTTGGACAGACTTGGAGTTAGAAAGCCTCTGCCTGAGCATTGTGTTAAAAAATGTAATTAAAAATAGCAGGCTGTGTTTGGAAACAAGTAAATACAACTAATTTATGTAACAGCACTCTGTTCACCCTCTGCATAATATGACTTCCCTATCAAAGCAATATCTAAACAAGATTTTGCTTGTATATGTATTACATTGCTTTACCAGCTTGACATGTGGTTCTTCTACATATCTGCTCTTTTCCTAACTGCTTTTTTTTTTTTAATGTAATTTTATCTTCCCATGTGCCTTGATCCACATACAGCCCTCTTTACCCTTAAAGAACTATATTATTAAAGATGTGTACATTAGGTGGGTGGTGCACACACAACCATGGAAGCTGGCAGCCTTTCCAGTAGATAGTTGGAGGGCTTTTTGACTCCTCTGTACCTTTCCAGTTGCATCCATGAGTGTCTGCAGAAGCTGTGAAGAAGTTGTGAGGGACTCTTGTGAATGCCCCTTCCCATCCCTTTCTTCTGCCACAGGGATGTTGGCAGGAGGGACGGGGTTTGAGTGAAGCTGTGCCAGCACACAGACTCTGCAGAGATGAGAGCAGCATTAGCCTTTACTAAGCCAACACAATATCTACAGAGAGTGGAGAGGAAAAGACAGAAGAAAGGAGTCCTGTGACCTAAATTTTCCCTGTCTAAATAAATCTAAGTGAGTTGTGTTTGTGGAGCTCTTAATTTATTTTTTTTTCAAAGGAGACTGCAGTGAATGGGAGATGACTTGTGAGTGTGGTGTCTGTGTTAGAAAGCTGCCAGATCGGTTTTGGTTAACTTGGTTTTTATCCTTTCTGCTGCTTTTGCTTGCATGTTGGCCTGATTCTTCTCATCACAGAGGCACAGACAACAGAGGAATGGATGTGACTCCTGGATCACTGAAGCATAATTGCTTTAAGCAATGAGCTAGCTCCTGTTACTCAGATTTGGCAACAGGCAGCAGGTCACTTAGGCAACAGAGTCACCTACCTAGAGTCTTTTTTTCCAGATCAGCCTACAAAAAACATCACCTGACAGAGGAACCAGAAGGTTATAAAAAAGGATAATGGACCATTTTTAGCAGCTCAAGCTGAAGAAGAGATACCTGCTCCCGGAGCTCAGCGGGGTGGAAGGGAAACTGAATACAAACAGACCCAGAGGGAAGAACGAGATAAAACGTAGGGCACGTTTCAGGTATTAGGGGTGGATTCAGCCCACCTGACTTAGCTGCTTAACTTTCTGTTGTCTATTGAAGCAGCCCTACTGGAGATGCTTTAGATCCATCTCCAGTCACTGGGGAGGCAGCTGCTTGTGGTGATTTCCAGAGACAGATCGCGTCTGTGTGAAGTGCTGCTCACTGTGTGGGTGTGATCCTACCCTTGGCAGAGGAATATCCTTCAGTGACAACTTATAATTGGTCCTTTTGGTGAAAGGAGCTGTGTTTCAATTCCTTGCAAAGGAATTCTGTATACGTGCACACATGCTTACTAAAGGGTTAACGTGCAGGGACGGAAGGCTCCTATTTCTGGTATTCCAGGTGAATCTGAAAAGTTGGTACTTTGCCCTGGGACTGAGATGTATAACTACGTTTTGAGTTCGCGTCTCAGGAGATTTGCAAGACAGAGGATGTGCTCTTTGGGAATATGCCTCAGGGATTTAGCGGATTCTAGGTGTAGCCCAGGCTCCAGAGGCTTGCAAGTGCTACATGTGCAAAGTCTGAGTTCCCAGTAGACCATCTGAGCTTCAACAGAGGGTGTGTGATTAGGTTTTGTCCGCAGGGACAGTAAGAGTCTCCATTTCCTCCATGCATATTCAACATTTATGTTCTTTTAGGCTTGATTGCTGTTTTCTTTTTATACAGAGAAGAGAAATATAAGGTCCTTTTTATTAACTTGAGTTTCAGAGTCTAAGAGGCTCTGGAATCTGGCTTTAAACTACATATTTTTCTCGATGCATTAAAATCCTATTCTGTAGCATGTAAGGGTGTAGTTACATGAATATTTTCTTCAGCAGTGAAGCAAGTTTAAACTATACGCTCAGGCAAATAAAACATCTGCAATGACATTGCTGGAAATTTCATAAACAATTTCAATTGCATATTTACAAGGAATATACTAATTTTTAGATGAAGGAGAGGTTAGTATTGAGTAATGTGTGGAAGTATCTATTAATCAAAACAGCGCAATAGATGGTCTCAAAGGAAAACACTTCTTCAAACTCGCAAAAGAAATCCTGGCAGACAAAACCAGCAAATCTGTTTGAACATTTATGTTTCAGGCTGAAACTTTTCAGGCTAATCACTTTGTCCCATTCTGAATTGAATGCTCTTTCAGATGAGAAGAATGCAGAAGTAAGCAATGTTTAGGAAGGCACATTTCCAAGGTGTACTAGGACGATCATTCAGCTGCATCCTAATGAAATGCCTGTATATTCTTCATTTACAGAATTAAATCTGCACTAACTGTGTTCATGAATCTATTCCTCCCTTTTAGAAAAAGTTTCTAACACTTGTGGACAGCTTTTTAAAAAATGAACCAAATGTAAACTCACACAATGTTGTTTTCATCAGTTACCTGGCAGCCTGAAATTATAAGGCTCGGCCAATTTCTTTAATAAAGGGCTTGACTGAGAAACCCTGGAAACTGCTGAAATACTAACACAGACTCTTGCTGCAGAAATACATTAATGTATGCCTCATAGAATCCAAATATATATCTGTGCCTTGTGAGTTTCCAGCAAGTCTCAGCTTACGTGTTCTCAGCTGCCAAGATCTCCATCTTCCTGTTCCCCACCCTGGCCCACATTCTGCAGGCACAGGAGAATGGCAGCCTAGGTAAGAAACGAAAACGTCTTCTTCTCCATCCCAATAATGATGACAGAAAATGTACTTGGACTACCTCTGGTAGCAGGCTGTCTGAGCCTCTTATAAAAGACCTCTACTGCAGAGGATGAGTAATTACCTGTGTAAAAATCCTCCAAACTCTTTAAAAAATAAAAAAAAATCTGCTATATCAGTGTGGTATCCCACCATCTGTACTGTAGTATTTAACTGTGCTTATTAAGGACAAAAAATACGGATAGGATAAGGTAATTCAGTTTTAACCCTTTAGTCTGCTCAGGTAAAACTGTAGTCTGACTCAGGAAGGCAGTTCCTATGCTCCTTTATGGCTAACATTTAGGTATACTGCAATGAGTGCATTCACTATGTGACCGTGGCAGGATTAGTCACATCAATAAGGACAAGACACCTGGGGAACATTAGAAACTAAGCAATGGAATATATTTTGTTGTACTTTGAAAATCCATAGGTTCACTTAGGTTTGTTGAACTCCTATTTCCTTTCTCTCTATGAAACCAAACCACATAATATTTTTATTTAGGGGCGTGGGGAAAGGGGAGGAAAATAAAGACCTAGCCTCTTCAGGTAATTTTTAAATTATATTCTGGAAGTGGGTTTAAACAAAGTCAAGAGTTTCTGCGCTGCTGCTGCTGCTCAAGCTCTCAGCATGTTGCCTGTCCCCCAGCTGGCCAGGCAGGATGCTGGGGTGCAAACTGGGAGGTGATGGGGGGGCTGGTGGGTACCCGCAGCCCCTCCTCAGCCCTGCCAGAGACTGCAGCGAGGGAGAGCCTCTCTGGAGGCGGCTCGTGGGGACATTGTGATCACCTCTGATAATTAGTCCTGCGCATTTCTCGGCAGTCAAGGAGATGAAAGAGTAATTGTTCCATCTCAAAGTCATTTTCTGTTGCTAATGGTCTGGTTTTGTCACATGTGAAACGGGACTAGGAAGCAGCATAGCTTTCTTATTAACTCATATGTCTTGACCCCTTATTTTTTCTGAGAGTTGAACCTTATTCAGCTTAATCCTTTTCCACCGTTTTCCTGAATATTTATTGTGAATAATCTTTGAATGTTATAGTTCTTAGAACCTTATTACTACCCTGGTGCACAACTCTAATGAGGTTTATTGTAAATATTTTAACTGAAACCTTTTTTTTTCCCCCATCAAAACCCACAACTGGCTAAGAACTGTGTCATCTTGTAGCATTATTTTTTTTCTATTATGTGATTTCAGAGTTGATAGCTCCATCATAAATTTAATTGGAATGTTCATACCTACTTCTGGACAAACAAGGTCTCTGCATGGGAAGGGTTTCTTCCTCCCTCTACCCCTAAGGCAGTTAGAAGTTAAACAAGTTTGCATAAAGATCAAATTGTGATTAAACAGCATTAAGTCATGCAGAGAATATTACTGTTAGCTGCTGCCTCTCACTTATGTAGGACCAAGATGTGCCTTAAACCATTCAATAAAAAAAATAAATGTAAAATTTAACACTTGGAAATGAGCACTGTAAAAATAATGTAAATATGTAAAGCTTATTGTCTTTGTTTCTAGATTACTACATTTAAGCTGTACTAGAGCATATATCCTTTGCTTCCATCTAGTTGACTAGGAGATTCAGGTTGCTCTGTGTCTCTGACCTTTCCTCTTCATTATTTCTCAGTCCACCAATCTTTGTGTCATCTGCAAATTCAATCAGCAATGATTTTTGGTTGTTTTCTTTTTTTTTTCCTGCCAGGTTCCTGAAAGGTCCAAAACACAATCTATGCAGGACTCCATCAGCAACACTCCCATATAGTAGTGAGTCCCTGTTTAAAATTACATTTTGAAACCTATCAGTTAGCCAGCTCTTAATTTATTTAATGTTGTGTCTGCTATATTGATTTTACATCATTTGAGTTTCCTGATCAAAATATTATGTGGGACTAAGTAAAATGCTTTACAGAAATCTAAGTATATTACATTACCACTATTAATTTTATGAATCAGATTTGTAACCTCATCAAAAAAGAGAGGAAATTTTCTCTGACACAATCTATTTTCCATAAATCCAGGGTGATTGGCATTAATTGCATTATTGTCCTTTAATGCTGTATTAATCAAATTCTCTCCCTTTTCCTGTTTCATTATACCAGTCCTGATGACAGCCTTATTGTGGACCCAGGTCTCATTAATCCTTTTAAGATATTGCCATAACATAATTTTTCCTTTCAGCCACCTGGAACTTTCCCAATATTCCAAGAATTACTGAAAATTGGCTTTACCGTACAGATAGATGTAGGAGAAAGAACACATAAACCAGTATTTTTATTCCTTCCTTTCTTGGAAAAGATAACAGGACCATTGCTATTTCCCTAAACCCACTGTGTCCGGTGTGAAGTCACAGCACAAGAGATGACTCAAGGAGCCCCTTTTATTTTCCTTTCTTTTTATTTCTCTTTTTTTTTCCTTCTTTTTTTTTCATTTTTTCCTTTTTTCTTTTTTCCCTTTTTTATTTTTTTCATTTTTTTCTTTTCCTTTTTTTTTTTTTTTTCTGAAAAAATCACGTTTCTGGCAACCTGTCTACTTCTCCTGACCAGTGGAGTCAAAAGCCAGATGAAATCAAATGCCTGTCTTTGCAGCACTGCCCATGCCCTAGGTTCACAGTTATTACTGTGATTACCTGGGAGGAATAGAGAGATTTCTTGGACCAAGAGCAGAAGGATTGCATTAGGAATCACAAAATATCTAAATTTGCATGGGAATGATCCCATTTTTCAGGTTGCATTGTAGGATTTTTTGATTTAAGCTGAGCGGGATGTTTGAATAATATATTGACTTAAATAAATTAAGTATTTGAAAAAAAGATCACTTTAGCAGTGGACGTGACATGGGCTATGACTGCTTTTTGGGAAAAAGAATCAGAGGGGTAGTCGATTGTCTGCAAAGAAGCGGAAAAGAAAGTGAGTTGTCCCAAAACACTTGGGTTTTGTAAATCTCAGAGTCCCTTTTGCTAGCTGAAACGTTATTTCTGGCACTCCTTCCTGGACGGCAACAGAGTGAGTGGGAGCTGCAGAGCCTTGGAGCATCACACAGGCTGCTTGTTGAATGAGAGCCTTAGCTACTGACGTGTGAATGAGAAGCTACTGGGCAGCCAAAGGCTTCATAGCCCTGAAGCGGGCAAAGCATTTGGTTCCTTTCGCAGGACTTGGGCTTTTCTGGATTAAAAATTATCAAACAAGTCAGGAAAACAAGTTATGTTGAAGTGCTGGGAGCCAATGGGCAGCCACGCTGAGGCACTGCTCAAGGGTCTGAGTGGAAGAACCTGACGGCTGAAGTGACATTAATATGGGAGATGTTGTGTAAAGTGAAAGTTTCCCATTTCCCCAGACTTCATTTCACACATTGAGAACCCTCTGTCCCATTCTCCACCCCATGTTCTGAGAGATCAGTAGCACATTGGTGCAGCCTCATGCTCCAAATTGCAATTAAGTGGCATTTGGAGGCAAAAGCAAGCAAATTCAGGCTGTGTCCTGGAAGAGAGAAGTATAACTCACCTCTGAACTCGAAGCCATGGAGCACTAGTTAGACTGGTGCCGAGCCCGAATCAATAAACTTTATGGAGAGGCAGTTTTTTCTCACTCCTGGATCTCTACCACTGACAATTGAATGGTTTATAAGGTGCATTTACCTTAAAAGCTATTGCAGCCATTATAAAGAAACAAGCCAAAGACTCTCTAGAGTGTTTTAATCAGGTGAACTTGGACTGGTAAACTTTTCAATGAAGAAGTGTGGCTTTCAAAATGCTAGACTATTCCATTTTGTTAAAGGGTGAAAATGAAAAAAAAAAGATTCTTATTGGGCATAGTTTTACACAGAGAGGTTTGATAATGAAAAAGTTGCAGTTTATTGAAAAAAACCCTATTGTGAAGAGCAAAGTTCAAATGCTCCAGAACTATTTTCTGTGCAAGCTTTCATAAGGTTGCTTTTAATGATTCAAATTGATTTTTTTTGCAAGATCTACAAAATCTGTTCCTATTTTCTCATCAGTCAAGTTGAAATATACTTTTAATGACATGTAATTTCTATGATCTTAGCCACAGTAGACTTTCTGGGTGGAGAGCAAAAACTAGCCAGACAAAAAAGGTATGTGTCTGAAAGGAATGAGTAGGGTGTGATGCCAAAATGTATGCATTACCCATTTTTCAAGGTTTACTTTGAAATTCACAAATACTATGAGGTTTCAACCCATGCTGAGTTCTAAAAATGTTAGAAAAAATTATGATTGCTTCACATATATTCCATCAAGATACAAGACTGGTACGTGAGAGACAATTCATACGGACACTAAGGCTTTCCCATGGATTTCTTGGTATGTGGTCTTCACCATTTGGCAAAAATCCTAAGGTGAAAGCAAGCTGCATAACATTCTTGCTGTGCAGTAGCTGAATAGAGACAATCAGGTCATCATAGTAAAGTTTCTGTAGAGAAAAACTGCTTAAACAGCAGACCTAGAAAGCCGGCTTTTGAAATTGCTATACATTTAGAGAAAACTGACCAGCATGTTCTCATGAATGAAACAAAAAGCTTTTGTAAGTCCTGGCCATGATTTTATACTGCTTGTGTAATTGTACTGAAGTAAAACCTAAGAAATGCCTCCATGGCTAGTAACATAACTATTCCTTTCTGCTGGTTACAGCATAGAGGAATTTGGGTCAAATTCTAAAATTTTCATCAGGTCACTGTGGCATAAATGGTTTTAACTACTATTATTTCAAAGCCAGGCTGGTGGGACTGAATGGATAGCTAAAACTCCAAAGACAGTGCAAAGAACTGAGGTTTACTTTCCCTGTTGTGGAAGACATAATTGGTTCTCATTCGAGCATATACCATAAAGGTAAACATTGCTATCCCTCTAGCAACATATCTAGAGAGGCTTTCTGTTAGTGAAGAATGCAGCCTTAAAGAAAGCTGTTTCCTATTATACTGCCAATATCTACAAGTGTTTTTTTCTGAACTGTGCCTCAGGTATTGGAAGGGACAGAGCTGTGGCATCCACCAGCATGTATCCATTAGTCATTTCTTCGACGGAAATGCTGAAAAAATGAAGTTGAGAAAAAAATGAATCCTGATATTCAAGCCAGTGCTCTGCTGCTTGGTGCATGTATTCCTGCTCCTAGTCTACAAAGACCTGCCTCTTATGCAGTTTACTATTATTGGCAGTTTTCTTAGAAGAAATTTAAAATATGATGGGTGTATATGTGTTTGTTTTTTTTTTTAATTATTACAAAGCAAATGCCATCACTTGAAAGACTTGCTGTTTCTGATATTTCTTTACGAGCCGCCTTTCTTCCCAAAAGATTCTCCATGCTTTATTACCCAAATGATGATTACAGACCTGTGGGAAGTAGACCTGTGCATGAGTGAACTTGTCCCCCCACTTTGAACAGTGTTCCATGTTTGTAAAACCTGTAGTTAGTAATATATTTGTAAGGACACTCGTGGAATCACTAATACAAGTCAATAGCTCATTAATGTCAAATTCAAATACCAGGAGCTTTGAAAACACATTTCTCCCTTTCTTACAGCAGCGTACTTTTTGCCTTATTCATAGAGGAAAAAGCAACCTGCTTGAAGGCATAGGGAGTTCTGAGGTAAATAATTAAATAGATTCTGATCCTGAAATATTTTCTCATACCATGCTGCCTTCCTTTCAGCAATTTGGTGTGAAATTCCACCATTCAAATGAGGTAGTAGTTTGCCTTTACTTCACATGGAATAAAATCACTTCCCCAGGTGCAATGCCAGAGCGAGACTGCAAAACCAGGAGAAGCAGTGGTCAAGATCCACTGTTAGTAGATCCAGTGCTAGTTGCTTCAAATGGCATGGGCCATCACGGCTGGTTGTCTTTTTGGTTGGTATCTTCTAGCATGGAGGGAAGCTTTTACATTAAATACTTGGACAATGGTTGAATCTCTTGGGAAAGCCATATAAATTCATTAAAAGTAATCATCCATCTACTATTTTTTTTTAATTAAATAATGCAAAACATATAAACCCAAGTTAATTTTTTTCTCTTTCAGTTTTGCAACTTCCCCTCTCCCCTCGCCTTCTTTTACCTCCTCCTGCCCCAAGCCTAAGAAGAATGGGAATTCTTACTGAGATCAGTCCATTATAAGAAGATTGCATATAGATTAAGAAACAGAGGATTTATGGAGGACTCAAATTTGTAGAAGATTGAGGACTCATTTAAGGGCATTTGGAAGCCTTTTATGGATAGTATATACAAAACAGATGTTGCATCTTAGAGAAACTTGTAATTCATTGTTATTTCCTACTTGACTATGGGGTGGGAGAAAGACTACATTTTATAGTATTGTGAACTAAGACAATTTTTTTTTCATACAATAGAATTTCTTCACTTCCTTTCCTTTTCTCTGTTGGGGTGTGTGTTCTCAATTACAGAATATAGCACCTCTTGTGAAAAATAATTAGTTTTTCACAAAGAGAACAATTATTCCAAAGCCAACAAGAACAATAAAGAGGAACAGGAGTAGGAACACAATGCCTTGGTTCTAAAAAAGCAACTTCTTATTTAAGTAGAAACCACAAAAATATTGATAGGAACCATGTTAACTCTTCTTTGGGAATAATCCATCTTTTGGCTGACAGGAAACAGGACTGTGGTTTGTGCCTTCTCTTTATTGGAATAATTAGGGACCTTGCTAGGTCTTCACTTAAGTCAGCTGAAAAATGACCTGTTTGTCAGAATAGTGCTTGTGAACCTTAATCCCTTTGAGGACGCCCACGGCATGGTTACTCTATATGGGGTCTGGGGTGTGCTGTTTCCAGAGATTCCTCTATCCGTAGCAATTCCTTTCTCATCTACTCTGTGAGCTTTTTTCCTGAGATTACACACAGGGTCTGTAGGGTCATGGGTAGGAGATCCCTTTGGTTTCCCATTTTAAGCCCAGACCCATCATGGGAAAAACTTTTAATTGCAACAACCATTTGTCCTTCAAAGGTCTTGCTACCCCTTCACTTTCCTTAAGGCAATTTGTATGTCCCAGGGAGCTGGTAGTAATTCTCAGACCCTTTGGAGGCCAAAAACTGTGTCTTGAGATGGTAAAGTTAAGACAAAATTAATTTGCTGCTCAGATGCAGTGCATTGAAGGGAAGTGGTTCTTGAAATTTTTGTTTTCTATCTTTATACTTGCATTTCCCACCACTAGGTTTGCTCTAGGACTCTCTTATTCATTTAAGCTTTTTAACCTAGCTATGACTGTTATTTGGCAGCTTGCCTTTTCTGGAGTACTGCCATTTATTCCTTATATTTGCTGATCTCTTTTAAAGTATGTTCAACAGTCAATTTGGAGGATCTGATTTTTATCTATGACTTTTACCAGCTGATTGCTTGTTGCTGGTGCATAGTGGGTAGCTGTCAGTGAATAATTCTTGTGTTCCTAATACTTTTTGTTCAGAAACAATGGTCTTGAAAGAAACATATTCACAGCATCACAGAATCACCTAGGTTGGAAGGGACCTTTTAAGATCATCTAGTCCAACCAATGAAAAAAACAAACAAACAAACAAAACCAATTAAGAACACAAACAAAGAAACAAACAAACAAATGTAAGTTTTCCATTCTTTTTTTAAAGGAGGACTTCTCTGACATATTATTCTCAAGGTTAAATTCAGTCATTGTATATACCAATAATAGCATGTGTTTTCTTTCCATGACTTCAAATATTGTAAAATTTGAAGGAGAAAACATGAAAAAGTGGTCTTGGAATTAAGACAAAGTGTTGTTCAAATTGGGACAGATGAAGGAGAACAAAAAATGTCATGTTCAGTTTCTTTATTTAATATTGAACTGTTGTTTAACCAGTCCCAGACCCAAATATTTCTGCCTTTGTGCTTACATTTGTAAATCAGACTTCTTTTAAATTTTTATTAGTAGTTAGAGTTTTTTTTAAATTATTTCTTTGGTGAGATAATTATCTCTTATTAAACATATATCAAGGATAAAAGAGCATTTTGAACATTAGGAATGACTACTCTGTGTATTATTTATTACATACTGAGAACTATGGATTTCCAAAACAAATGAGCTGCTGCATAAGTTCTCCAGGCATGCTTAGTGTAGTTAAAATATATTTCTAAACATGTCACTCTCCTCCTGTTAATGGCTGTTCTTACAATCATATTTTCATAACATTTATGTAAAAAGAACTTTCTCATAAGGCTGAAAAAGCTCAGGCTCATATGGAAGAAAGAAGGGAATTTGGTTGGACTCGCAGAACTAATTAAGGGTTTCACTACGGGTTTTTTTGTTGTTGTTGTCACTTGCTTGTGGCGATTGTAAATATCTGTGGTAGTTTATTTGCCTGAGTTAGAGTAGGCTAGATGTCGTAAAGAAAATTTTGGGGTGATTATAACTTGATGGAGATATATCAGGGCTGTGGGTCTGATAAAATGTATGGGAAGGGGAAAGGGAGCAGCAAAACCAGCCAGAAAATATTCTGTTTACCGATTAACTGCTTCTGCTGCACTGGAATTCTAGCTGGAAAGAAGAAATACCCATGGCAATTCTTGCTCTGATGGATGGCCTGTTAGAACACAGGGTTGCCAGCAGGCAGGGTGGGTTCCCTTAGAAAAAGAGAAGCCTTCACTAAAACTGGGGGTGAAGAGATCCAGAAGCCTTCTTGAGTGTTTATTTGAGGTTTCCGTGTTCTACTGGATGAGTGGATCATTAAACCCAGCTCTTTATCTCACTAGGAAACCCTGTGCAACATGTTACACATGATTCATAAAGACAGCAGGAGAATTAAGATAGTCTTGAAACTATTGTTTAGACTAATCACGCCTGATTTTAATAATAACAACAGTATTTTGGCCAGTATCTGGGGCAAATACTATTTTTCTAAACTGTCTCTCTCAGCCTGTGTAAGAAGTTATTGAGAAGTGCCTGCAGAAAGTTACTCCCAAAACCTTTTTACTTTCACTTGAATATTCAAGTGATGCTGTAGTTTCTTCAGTAACACTTGTGATGAAATATCTAACCTAGCTGAACTGGATCCCAAATCCAGACAGTATATCTGATTTTGTTGTGATTTACAGGGCTAAGCATAACATCAATTTGACATATAACTGTGCTCACCAGACTGACAAAATACTGAGGGGAGGGTGGAAAAAGTAGAATATATAAATCATCTTTCAGGTGTCAAACCTGTGCTGTCAGATTACCCTGGTCCTCCAGTCCTAGGAACTGACAGATTGGCCTCCTCCATGGTCTGTATTGGCTGTAGAATTGACTCTTCGGGCTTCCTGGAAGTTCATCATTCTCGAAAGCAGGAGTGAGCTAAGGCTAGGCTGATCTCTACTTGAAATATTTGCTAAGCTTGAAGAACAATTCTTCTTCTCAGCTGATGCTTCAAGACTGTTGGTCCCTTTTCCTTTTTTTTTCATCTGTCCCTACACCACCTCTTTGTACTTTGAACTGCTTCAGAACCACTAACATCATTATTGAAACATGATTTATTATGTTTCAGCCCAACTTCAGCCACATCAAACCAGCAGGCTGACTGGTTTGGGGATCCCTTGCAAAAGGCAAATCAAAATCTGTGCAGTGGAAATGGCCCTTAAACTTGCTGTGGTAGAAGACTTCTGCCAATCCCCCATTAAATCCCCAGGTGGGTGTGGCAAGACCAAAATTTAAAGTATAACTTTGAGGGAAAAAATATTCCCTTTCTCCAACAGAACAAGAATTCAATATCCACCATTTAAAAAGAGAGCAACTCTTCTGCTTATTAGCCAATTATTGCTGTTGACTCATATATGTAGGTTTGGAGTGATTATAGTTACCTTAAGTGTGTTTATCGGGTAGCAAAAAGGTTCAGAGCAGGCAAAACTAAGCTGCCTATGCAGACCTATGGCGTGCATATTTTTTAATGCTTTAATTCTTGAAAATGAAGACTTTACTGAAGAATTTTTCACACAAGTGTTTTCAATGGAGGTGAGTTTGAGGATGAAAGTTACTCTTGTCTGAGTCAAGAGCTTCTTCCAGAAGAGCTCAGAAAGACATTAAAAGAGTGCCTCAGTGTCACCTGAGCAGTTGAAACTCTCAAGTAGTATCTGCTGGAAATGCTTATTCTTTGCTAATTCTGACTAGTACTGCCATGATAAAAATGACTGCAGTGCTGTATTTATAGCCTGACTCTGCTCCTGGACTACACAAGTGATTGCTGCCTTATCTCATGAAATCACAAGACTTAGGGCTGTTGAGGAGTCTTTTGTTTCATGGAGAGGTGATCAGTGATGAAGAGGACGGAGGAGTTTTACAATAGTAAGGATCTACAAAAGCAGCTGCTTTTGCACTGGTTGCTTAAAAATCATTAAGGTGCCAGGGATCAGCTGCAATTATTCCCAGCTGAAAGATGTAAGTAGCCCTTTAGATGTACTCTGGTTTTCCCAGAGAAGTCTAATGTGTGAAATAAGACTTGCAAGGACCTGCAGGAGCAGCAGGCTTTGCTCTTTCCTGGCTCAGACGAGGGTTAATGTTGGGTTTTTTTTTCACTTGAAAATAAAGTCAGTTTAAAGGACTGCCTGTTCAACAGGCAGTTGGCAGTTTATCTGAGCTGCTGAACACGGAGCCTATATGGTCCTAAACTAATTTATGGCTCTGCTAGTCAAAATCAACAACTTAAACTTTACCTGCAAGCTCGCAAGCACATAATACAGCTTGTGGAGCGCTGGCTTAGTATTTACAGTGGGGCACTCGGCATAGCAGTGAGCTTCATGTGCTCTGAGCCACCTTCAGTTTCTATACGGATTCAAGCTGTAAATCTCTGAGCAGCACTTATTTTAGGAGCATAACATCGACGCAACTATGTCTGCCTCTGAAAGAACTGTCACAATGTCTTGCCCGCGCCGTAATAACCAAGCCGGGATATTTGTTCTTTCTTACTCAAAAGCACAGGGTTTTTTTTCTGTGCTTGTGCTATTAGGATCATTTATAAAATCAGTGCTGCTGAAGAAGCATAAATTCTGAGCACTTAGTTCCTCTAGAATTCACAATATGACTTCTGGGGCTCGCTTTAGTTGTGATTGAACTAGCAGGGCAACAGTATTCTCCACGTCTTTGTTAAATTTAAAATTACCACTTGTTAAAAAAATAGTAACTTAACTTCCCCTTGCCCCGGTTCTCCTTCACATATGAGTTTTGCTAGACTGGATGGTGACATTAGCCAGCCTTTTGGTGGGGTATGTAACTTGGGCATTTAGCATGTGAGTTCTACAGGCTTGAGCAATCAATCTCTTTTAGCTTTATACACTTCCACACTACTACTTATTGTAAATGAAAACCATAATAAGTCTGTGGAACTAATTTTTAATTTCAGCTAGGTCCTACTAGAAGCTGAGCTCAGAAGAATAACCTTATTTTACTTGAGAACCTTACAGGTAAGATGCAGATTGTTTAAATGTAGCGGTATAGAGATTTCTTCTATAGTTGATAAGACTTGGCCAGAAGGTGGTTAATTTCCCTTAAGGACCCAGCAGTGTTAGATATTTGTCTGTCTCCACTGTTTAAAGAAAGAGTTCAGATGATCATCTCAAGAAACATACATATAATCTAATAATTTAATTTTGCTCCTGGGTCTGGTCCTTGATTAGCTGCATAATGAGTCACAGACCACAAGGTATGAACAGCTTTGAAAAACCTGCCAGAGACACACATGAGTATAGATTTCTGCATTAGGTACTAGCTTTTAAAACCTTGTAGTGATGTTCACTTGAAAAACGAGTGACCAGCCGGAGTCAATCAATTTTGTTTGAAGTAAAATTCAGTGTTTATAATACTGATTCAAAGTTTGCATCTGGCAAGTATCTTTTCTTTAGTGACTATAAAATTTGGATAAAAGATTAACTGAATTATTTCATTCTCCTACTTGATAAGAATGAAAAAATACTTTGAGATTAAATTGTAATAAGCATGGTAAAATAATAAGGAAATTGAAATTTTCTGTTCCAGGGCTCTTGTTCTTAAACATTGCCTCAAAGTGTACACCTGTTATTGACAATATTTTTCTTATTATTTATCAATTAAAAAATTTAGAAATATTTTTTCTGTCATTACTTTTCAAATTTAGAAGTCTATCTTACAAATTATTTATTTTTAAACTTACAAGGTAGAATTTAATATCTCAAGTGTTTTTCTGCCATTTCTCTTGGTAAGATCACTGTATATTTACAGAGTACTTCAGGTTACAGTCATAGTGTATTTATAGCTACTGAATAACGGATATCAGTACACATCCTTGTTAAAAATTAAGATTTTTTCCACTGGAATATACCAGCCCAGATGGTTTTGGCATTGACAGCATAGGTAGCTTTATTAATATCTATGACAGCATCTTGTTAACTGCGCCTCCCTGTTCGTTGTAAAGAAATGATGGTAAGGCCATGGTGATTTCAAGAAAACAAATGAACATGAACTCAAGAGTTTCAGAAATTCTTAGAGAAACCTAATAAAATGTTATTTTTCATAGCCCAGTAGAACATTAAATGTAGTAAAAAACAATGGATTTGTGGGTTTATCATGGGTTAAATATCTCAATAAGTTTGGGAAAAAACAGTCACTTAATTTTTTATTTTTATTTTTTTTAATTCAATGCACCTTGGTTCAGTTTGTGGGTTACTGTAACAGAAGCAATGAAGAATCAGGATACCTGTGCCAGTCTGCATTAGAGATGCAGATTTCATTGCTAGCTATATTTAAAAGTCAAATGGGAGCAAGAGATAATATCACTTCTTCAGTCAAGGCAAAGTAACAAGTCAGGCCTTGAGGGTGTCTAGGATATCCATCTAGGAACAGTGGAAGACATACCTACAATGGCCAACCTACAATGCAGCTCAGGGCAGGTCTGGACACCAGGCATGAGCTTTTATGGAACTTCTGGGTCACAGGCAGGGGGAGAGGATGGCCAGGGCCAGAGTTTAGGCCTTGGACCAGGTTAAGATGATCAGGGTCATTAAGACCTACTCAGGGTCCTGTCAGATACTAGTTTCACCAAAATTCTTTTTCACCCAGATTACAGAAGCAGTGCTCCATTTCCTTCCTTACTCTCATTTATCTTTGATGCAGTCCAGATCAGAAACACTCTTTCAATTTTTCCTCCACTATCTTAGTCTGTTTGTTCTCTTGGATGTGTCCCAGGGTTCCAATTGTTTCTTGAGCAATTCCATTCTTTGGTGGGCCCTCCTGAACTCTCAGCTTTTGATAAGTGTTTCTCAGGGGTTTCTCTTTGGCTTGTCCACCTTCATCTTATCTTCAAGCATCAGAAGCCAGAAGCTCACGCTTAGCTTCTGTTTCAAGCTTGATAGTTCACAGATCTTATCGTATTCAGGTTGCCTTTCCCTGCCTCATCTCAAACACCAGTTTGCCTTTCTCACATCTCCTTGTGAATGTCTGTCTGTCAGCTCAAGCTCAAGACAGTGAAAAAGGCCTTCCAGTCCTTTACTAAGGGGATATCACTGCTGAAATAGCAGGGAATAGCAGGGAAACACCACTGCCTTGCCTGATACTACATCCACAAAAACAGAGTATGGAAGAAATTTACAGAAGTCTTTTCATCTCCATCCATACAGCTAATATTAAAATCCAGATTTACTCTGACTCTCGTCAGTGTAATGATACTTTTCACAGTGCTCTCAAATACAAACTTTCTAGAATGTGACTGAGAAGATAATTTTCCTAGTCCAACACTTTGGCAAAATTACTTGCCTTTGTGGTATCTCTCTTCTTTTTTTTTAAGGTGACTGACTCAACTGAAACCATGGAAGTCCTTAAGAGCACCTACGTAGTGGAGTTAGGCAATATTTAAGCGTTGTTTTAGCAGCGCTGGTCCTCCTTGCAGGTCCAGGCACTTTAAATTTAAATATATCTTCACTTAAGTTAAAGAAACGCTGAACCAATATGGCTGTGCTTTAATTCCTACAGAAGTAGTCCAAGGGATACTCATACACATCTCAGGTGGTGTGTCCAGGTGCCACAGAGTAGCCCACACCATACTGCTGAGCACTATCCTCCTCCATAAGAGATTTGTATCGTGGGGAGAATAGTCAAAAACAAATTAAAGAATGGCCTGGCAGTGAGGCAGCATGGACAAGCAGGGGCCAGCTGGCCCTCTTTAATTTAGCTGTAATAGTTTGCACAGCGGGACGGCATTGCATTAGGTACCATTAACATTACCCTAACTGAACAAATTATATTTTAAGGTATGGGGCAAATGAATTGGAAATTGGAAAAGAAATGCAGCTCAGTGGAGGTTAAACATTCTCACTGAGGAGAGGAAGGGAAGGAGGAGGGTTATGCTAAAAATACCATGCAAGACTGTCTCATTTGACTAAGCTGAATAAAAGCTTATCATCCGTATTTCCCCTTTTATTTGGATGGGTACTTAGCAAGCTAGATAAATATACACCTACACCTCTACCCTGTTTTCGATTACACTGATGTGCCACTGAAATTGTTTGCTGTGTTGCTAATAGTAACAGCGATGAGAATTTGAAGAAAACTCAGTTCAGGTTGCTGAAGCAATTTGCCTTAGAGACAGTTTCTGGTGGTAGAGTTTTTGGTTACTATTCACAGAAGAAATCAGTTTCGTACACTCAAAGCGCCTGTCCTACTAAATATAAATTCATGTTTTCATAATAAGAAGGCCATTAGTATTACGAACAATATTTTATTCAGAGAGGTAAGTCTCAAGAAAGGAGTACTCATTTCCTCTTCTAGTAATTGTGTAGAGGAGAATTGTATTATCACAAAGTCCATTTGGCAAAGCAGACATAAAAGCTAGTGGTCATTGCTGCGCCATACCAGCTGATGCTATCAGCAAGCTCTTTTGTAGAGTCCTTGAGTAAATGTTTTTTTCTTTCAAATCCACAAATTAATATTGTTTCTGAGTTTGGTTTTTTGGTATTTTTTTAACACATTCAGTTCAAAATTATTAACTGTTAGAGGTTTTAACAAGTGGGGTTTTTTGTGCAACTTCTATGTGAGCAAAAAATATGAGAAAGATGGGAATAAGCGAAGCTGATACTTTATTTCATTAATAACATAACCACATTAAAATAAATTAGCTATTGTGACCCCTTCCCAACTGAACCACGACGAGTTCTCCACCCAAGTTACTTCCTTTCCCTGTGCAGCCCTGCTTTTGCTCTTAAATCTTTACACGTGAAAGGTAAATGGTTCTTTTAGTACATTGGAGGGAAATGTCTGGGCAGCACCATTCGTTTTTTCTGTGTGGCTGGAAAACTGTAGGCAGCACGTGATTCCAATAGAGTATGATTTAGGTGGCACATCTGGCCACCAGCCTGGAGCTTGACTTTGAGGAGGCACCTCTGATGCAGAGAGTTGGTGTGTGTGAGGCAAACCCAGCATATGAGCACACACACGTACATATATATATATACAGAGAGGTTGTGGGGGAAAGAGAGGGGTGGAAGAAGCTGCCACTCTTGGGTAAACACGGTGAGAACTGGGTGCTTTGTTAGGAACTGAGCAGGGTGGTGTCTACACACAGGTTTGCTGGGACTTTTGCTTTTTCTCTGGCAATATGAACAGATGGCGTGTCAGGTTGCCCAGGAAAGAGGATAGCTGAGGTTTAGCTGCTGCTTGTTCTACTCCTAGGGGAAATCATACCAGTCTAGACAGCACAAACACTGTCGATTCCGAGAGACAACACCCAGTTTTCCCTTGAAAAGTCACTATTTGGGTGGAACTCCAATGGTAACTCCTTAGTAGCTCGGTACATAGGGAATTCTAGTGTAGACAGCTTGTGTATGTCCCTGAAGCAATGGAAATCTCCTTTGTTGTCCTAAAACTATAAAATGTAAACTCTGAAGAATGCAAAAATGTGAATGAGATGGCCATTTTCTAGGATTTTGTAAATGACTTGGAGGAGAACCTTTTTTAATGATGTTACAATGAAATTGAGGGTCCTGTATCTTTGAGGGTTAATTTAGGAGTCAGAAACTAGATTACTGCTTTGAAAGAAATCAGGAGGTTGCCATAAAAAAAGCCTTGATGAACTTGAAACACTCATACTGATATTTTCATCAATGCAAGCCATGTGAGAAAGTGGACCAACATTAGTGGATTTTTATCCTTGTTTCTACAAAGAGAATGTGGTGTGGTACAGTTGTATATATTCATGCTGTTGGGATAATTGTAATTACTGGCCAGTTTTTGTATTGGCCATATTCCTGCAGTGCAATTTGTATCCACTACTATGAGAAGATATTACAGGAGAAGCAGCGAAGTCCATAAGAAAAAAACCCAGTAGCACTTAATTGAAAGAAGTCATTTGGGAGAAAGCAATGATGCTATAAAATACCTGACAAAGGTAGATAGTACCGTAAATGGCCAATAAAGCTTAGTATACTTTGAACAATTATAGTTTGAAAATGTTCATACATCTTCAGCAACCTGCTTACCTGATCATTGTGCTGCTCAGTATTTCCATTTCAAAATGACTATTACTGGAATTCAAATAGAAAGTCCAGCCAAGTCTGGCCAATGTATAAAATATTGCCTACTAAATAAAACTATGTTCTAATACTACACATGGCAAGCAAACAGAGTCTTTTAGTAAGATAGTTGGATACAAGACTGTGTCTTGTATTTACAGTTCTCATGTATGTGAATAGATGGTGTTATTAAATGTGCAGACCCCCACTGGATGCTTTGATGTACATTTTGGACATGAGTTCTCAGAAGAATTAACCTAGCACTTATCTCCAATCTACTATTCAAATTTCTACTTGCAATTTGGGCAGTAGATCTCAAATTTTGGAACTACTCCATATTCTGTACAGATGGCACTAGGTAAAGCAGAGAAAATGCTCATCTTGGAAGATGGAAAGTGGATTGCTGTCCTTTAATATTACAGTTCTTGTCTACGCTTCAGTTTTCTATGCTTTTGTTCACTGACATGTCTAAGTATTTCCTCCAGAGGTTTGGCTGACATGGTGAGGCCTTCTTCAAGCTTCATAGAATCCCTTGTTTGTCATGTTGGGTTTTTTGTTTGTTTTGTTAGGAGATACTTCACTGGAATACATGCCATGTATAATATCTGTATGTAATCTGTTTTAATCTAAATTCTTCTTCTACGGAGACATAGAATCATAGAATGGTTAAAGTTGGAAGAGACCTTAAAGATCATCAAGTTCCAACACCCCTGCCATGGGCAGGGACACCTCCCACTAGACCAGGTGGCTCAAAGCCCCATCCAGCTTGGTCTTGAACATTTCCAGGGATGAGGCATCCCCAGCTTCTCTGGGCAACCTGTTCCAGTGTCTCATTACCCTCACATTAAAGGATTTCTTCCTGATATCTAATCTAAATCTCTACTCTTCCAATTTAAAACCATTGCCCCTCATCCTGTCACTACATTTCCCTGATAAAGAGTCCTTCCCCATCTCTCCTGTAGGCTCCCTTCAGATATTGGAAGGCTGCTATAAGGTGGTCCCCGAGCCTTCTCTTCTCAAGTCTGAACAACCCCAGGTCTCTTAGCCTGTCCTCATAGAAGAGGTGGTCCATCTCTCTGATCATCTTCATGGCCCTCCTCTGGACCCGTTCCAACAGATCCATGTCCTTCCTGTGTTGAGGACTCCAGAGCTGAACACAGTACTCAGGGTGGGGTCTCACCAGAGCAGAGCAGAGGGGCAGAATCACCTCCCTTGACCTGCTGTCCATGCAAACATGACACAATCATCTGAAACATGAAGCAATCAGCTGGCATTCCTTTGTATTTACAGCTGTAGGACAACTAGAAATGGAACTTTGCTGTACTCAATTGCTTTTATATTAGACAACTACACAAAATAATAATGGTATAAACTCTTTGATTTAAAAATGATACTGTGACTTTAGCCACAGAATGCTTAATAGAGCATTGCGTTTGTTAATGAACTGCCTTTATTTCTCCTCCTTCTCTGGATATGCCACACTCCTGGCAACAATGTTGGGTGGTGAGACGTTTACAGGTTGTGACTGCATATCACTGAATCCTTGGCAGGTATCTGTGCTGATTCCCCAGCCAAACTGATGTTGGCTGAGAGAATGCTGACATTTGTATGCCCTATTAATGTCCCCTGGGTCACCCTGAAATTATTTATTACTAGTGGCCCGTGGGAGAATTACTTGTCACTGTGAATCTCAGAAGGGGTTAAAAAAATCTGTTTCTTTTTCTTCGTGGAGTGGCGATATATACCTGTAAAAGCACCCAGAATTATTTCAGAAGAAAGGTCCTGGGTAGGTGCATTACCCCTGATTCTGATCTCTTTCTGTTTCTCTGATATTGAAATAGATCTTTAAACTGATCTGATCAATGAAAAATGTTATTTGAAGCTTAGTCATAGTGCAATCAAGCAACGGATCAGCTGGTATCAATTCTCCCTGTACAAACTGCTATATCAGGTAAAAACTGTTCATTTGAAGATTTTTTAAAGTATGTGCAACTCATTGATCAGTATGATTTTTTTTAAATTTATTTTGGCATCCAGAACATGACAATCTTGTGTTTTGTTTTAGTAGTTATTTTATTAAGTAATCAGACACCACTGGATTTGATTTAAACCTGCTTCGCTGCTCCCATAATATGCTACAAATCACTGTTCTCCCATCAGTAAGGTAGGCTTTTGGTGCTACTAGAATCTGTTTCTGTCAGCAAGGAACACCCTCAGTGCCTCTGGGATGACATTAATGATCAGCGTTCTCCTTCACATGGGCTCCTACCAGCTGACCTGCGTAGGTGAAATCCTGCCCGCTCGGATGATGAGCATCCTGTGGCTCCCAGCCTTAAGCAGGGAGATCAAATTCCCCCAATCTGTCTGGCAGCTCTAAGGTTCAGCCTCCAAACCCTACAGGCAAAAAGATGTAGTGTCACATCAGCGTGACCCATCCCTCGGAAAGCTAGGCTTTCACATTGAATAAATGTGAAGACAGTTGGATGTTACTTCATTTTAAGGGAACATTAATATTAACCAACAATGGAATCCCAACGGGAATGTATGGCTGCTGTTTGAATACCAAATCAAACTGTTATGACTGGTGTTGAACACTAAAATACAAAATAAAGCTGGTCACATACTGGAGAATATATTAGACTGAGAATTTATGATAAAGGTAAAAAATTGTTGCTTTGAGTACATGTCTGAGACTAAGCCACAGAAGGAATAGTTTTATTCAGTCTGAAGGAATATATTTGAAATGAATATGAGGATTAAAATAGTTATGCATAATCACAATATATCCATTTACACAAGTGTTTCAATGGATGATCTTGCAGTACAAGACAGTTGAGTCGTCATTAATTTCATTAAAATATTTTATACTCAAAATCAGCACCATGTCATACCTATACCATTTCAGAAATGTTTCTTACATTGTTTTACATTCAAAGGTATCTCTTTTTTTTTTTTTACCAGTTTGTGTTAATTCTTTTTTAATGCTTCTGTGATACAGAAGTGAAAAGTACACCTACTTCCTTGTTAGATGGACTGCTTAATCCTGCTAGCCTTGCAAAATTATAAAGTACAAGGTAAAACATATATCAGTGTGAAATGATTAGATGCCATATCTGAGCAAATAGTGAAAAGTACTTCCTATGAATATTAATTAAATTAGGATACACAAGTAATCAACACTATTTTATGAAAGCTTGCTGTGGTAATTTCATGTTTAGAATTTACTATCAAGAACACTCCAAAAAGTGTATTCTGAGCTGAAATCCTCAGATTGTCTGTGGGAATGAATTTTGATTACAGCTTGATTGTACAAGATGTGCTATACAATTTGCACTGGCCTACATAATATGAATTGTAAATACTGCAAACAGCTACAATACAAACCTGCTCTGTCAGAGAGACTAAATTCACCTAAAGCGTGGTCTATTTCCATCTCACTAGCTAGTGCACCCTTAGTTTCCATGTTACTGTTCCAGTGTAATCTAGACCAGTTTTTTTTAATCTAGTTTTTTTTAATGTTGTGGGACTTTTAAAGAGGGGTAAGCCATGCCATCTTTACTGGTCACCAATGGAACCCACACAGGGAAATAATTGTATAAGTTTTTCACATTCATATCTTCCTTGACAATAACCATCCTCATTTATTTGTGTTTGAGGGATTGCATTTCCCTGTTGTGCTCTGTGTGGAATTATACTAGCAGTGCTATATAATGCATGGTGGAAAGAAATGTCTAGGCTCTGCTGTTTTTTGCTCATCCTCCTATTCACAGGAGAGCTTGATGAAAGAAAGGGTTTATATATAGGAAGAGATAAAGGGGTGGAAAAAAATGGAAAGTGCTGATAGAACCTTAGAGATGGCATAACTTTCAGAGGCAGCATCATAACCTAGGACTTGCAGGTTTTAGACATGAGAAATTGCTCTCAACAGCAAACTCTCAACTGGAATTGTTCATATTGAGTCACCTTCAGTTTTCAACCTCACTGTGAGTATTTTGTTTCCAAAAGTGGTTGCTTACAAATACCCAGAGTAGGTTTTCAGTGAAGGCTACCATAAAAATGCAAAACTACCACATGGCAGATTGATTTTTACATTATTGCTCTCTGTTTAAGAACAAAGCAAAGTTCCCATTTACAATGTTCATTTACAGATACCTTTTTACTCTCTCAGGTACAAGAAAAAAGAACATTTTCATTTTGGGATTTTCTTCTCAGAACTTCTTATGTCCTATATCTTCCTTAGATCATCAGTTCTGATCTAAAGAGTACAAATCTATTGCCAAGTAAGAGGACAAGGTGGTTGTTTGAAGCAATGGGCCTGAGATCATCCACAGCTGCTGCTTCTCTCTGTTTTCTGCCACTCAGTTAAGCTTTCACTAAGACAAATGTGCTTAAGGAGCGTGGATACAAACAACCTGATGCCATTGGTGTAGTTATTGGTCTCTGGTCTTGTATTAATTGACGGTTTTGGTCAATGCTGCTTTCCCAGTAGCCCAGAATTCTACACACTATTATTATCTATTCTACCCCCCTCTTATGTTCATTCTTCTTACATTTTAGCAAGATCTGGTCTCATAATCTTAACTCACTTGTTTTGAGTCTTCCTCTAGTTGGTGTGTTTGCATGATGATTGTCTCATTCATAAAAAACAACAGGCTGACTATGGTGTCATCAGCTGTTTTCATGTCCAATTGCAAGTTTTTCTTCCCCAAGTCCCATATGGAAAATAAAATATGTTCACAGTAACAAGAAGCTTCATATGCCTCACTCCACTTCACTGAAACATATGCAAAATCTTTCCTCTCCCTGTCTATTGAGTAAAAGATGTCAAAAGCTGGTATTCAAAGACTCAAAGTCCAAAACAAACTCATGAGTAATTCTGAATGACAACAAACCCGAGGCTTGTTATGCAATGCATTCTCCAACACCAAGAAAAAAAAAAAGCGGAAATATTTCTACCAAATTTTTCACTGTGAATAAGTCACTCACCTTTTGACATATTATGCAGTGATATTTCATTTTGAAAATACAGTTTCCTCATTTCTTTTTCAAAAGGAGCAGGAAAGTATTCTCCAAATTGTTTGTGTAGAATCATATCACAAATACGTGTCCAACGAACAAGTAAAAACATTTTTAAAATATTCAAAATGGAGACTATGGGAGTTCTTAAGAAAATATAACATATAATTGTTTATAAATGCTCCATTTATGTTATGTAGAGTAATGTGAAAACACATTTATTTTTGCAACAGACTGACTGTCTCACAGGCTCCTGATTTCTCTGTGTTCTTTCTTTCATTTCTCCATCTGCTACTTACTTTCTTGATCTAATTAGGAGACCAAGGTCTAGATTTCAACATAATTTGGACTTGATGAAGACCTGGTGACATTATTAAGACCACTGGAATTGGCGTGCCAGTATTTCTAATCTTAGTCACAGGAAATAACCAGAAGCCCTCACAAATTTTCAGGATCTGCCATCTGATCCCATTTTATCTATGTTAAATCTATTAGATTTCACTCAAGGGTAACCTTTTTGTCAACACCTCCTGCATTTTCCCTAGCGCTGTCCTTTAAGCCTGAAACTTCCCTCCCTTAATCACAAAACCTCCAAGTCTCTGCTGAGGAGTCTTAAAGAGTGTCTTTCTCTTGCTTCCTACAAACTACTATGGAGTAATAAACGTCCTCTGACACTCCACTCTTTTGTTCCAGTTTCATTCTCACTAAATCTTATTTCCTGAAAGAAGGTCCTAAATTTGTGTTATTGAAATGCTCCCTGAAAATAGGTAACCACCAAACTAACTCTGCCTAAGTCTGTTTTTCTTCATGAAAGTGCTTATCATGGGGCCTTTCTCCTATTTGCATTAAATTGATATATACAGGATGCCACTGAGATGTGATTTTCCCAATTACGAATGTTCCCCTCACACGTTGACAGCAACACGTCTACCCAGACCTTTCTGACAGGAGTGCTATATCATCTTGGGATATTTTCAATCAGCATTATACAGCTTTTGGCTCACCCTCTTATGAAACCGCACCCCTTGTGTTTGTCAATGGTGAAAAAAGGGCAAAACCTGCACCAGCTTGGAGTACGGATTTTGCCTCATCTCGCCGTGACCCTGTTCATTGACACCTTTTAACAGGGAGGGACTGAATTGAAAATAGATGGGTTGCGTTTTTAGTTTGGGTTTGTTGTTTTTTTTTGGGGGGGGGGGGGGGGGGTTGGT